>JAVKLA010000052.1:4517470-4529397 GCA_034782735.1 Sagittarius serpentarius
GGGGCTGCTGTGACACACACACACACACACCCCCGGCCCCCAGCCAGGGCTCTCCAGCACTCGCACGGTGGGACGCAGACCCGCTGCGACCCACCTGCCGCTGCTGGAGCAGGGCGAGGGCAGCCGTCGTTGAAATGCGGGGGGGCAAAGGGAGGGGACGGCTCCTGCCTGCAAGCCGATGGGCGCACGGGTGCGAGCGCCCGCCCGGGTGCAGGGGGAAGCTGTTTGCTCCTCACCTTGTTGGACTTTCTAATTGACTTTGTGCCCGTGCTGCTTGCTGGATGTGCTACAACCCTTCCGGAGAATCACTTCAGCGATCTAAAAAATCAAAGTACTCAGACGGCACTTGAAGCGGCCCCGTGCTTCCCCTGTCACCCGCTGCCCGTGGGGAGGGGACGCCGAGCCCCATCCCGGGCAGCATCCCCAGCGCTTCCCCCAGCAGCTGGAGCAGGTCCCCCTCTTTCAGCTCCCAGCACTTTACACCAGCATCCCCTTGCTGGGGGAAAGCCGAGGGCGCCTGGCGTGGGCGCTGAGGGGGACGTGAGCGGTATTCCCCTCGTGGCATGATGCCACGGCAGGAGCCGGAGCTCTGGCAAAGTGCCATTCCCGAGGGAACGGGCAAAGGCAACCGCCTGCGCAGCGGCGCCTGGGATGGCAAACGCTTTGCTGAACCTCAGAGCGGAGTCACCCGCGCTTAAAGGTCAGCAGCGGCGTGAAATGGAAGTTGCCTTATTTTCATTTTAAGCATGTCCCTGCCATAAAACCACTATTTGAATAACAAAGAGCGGCGGCAGCTCTGGGGTCGTGGCCGGGGCCGGGGTAGGGGGGGGAAGAGCCCTCCCGAGCCCCCCAAGCCTCCGCCGCCGCAGGAAGGCGAGACCCAGCGTCTCACAGGAATGACGTCCCTGTGCTGGGGACCGCTGGGGAGCGCACCCACTCTGCACCCACCCGCATGCACACCCCGGCACCCACACACAGGGATTCGCTGCTGTCTAGGAAGGGCCGAGCGCGTCCTGCATCATCCCCTCCCAAGGATTTCGAGGTCTCCATCCTGTCACGTTGGGCTGAGATCAGCTCTGGGTTTTAGAGCTGCTGGGGAGACCCAGGGCTTCAGACGTGCCCTCACCAGGCCACCGGCAGCACCAGTGCCTGGGTGCAAGGCTGGGGCATGGGGTCATCTGAGCTCGGTGACATCCTTCCTGCACAGGTCACAGCTGCTTTGCCCAAGGATTAAAATTGGAGGAGAAGGGGGAGGAAAAAAACAACCCAACAGCCTAGAAAGGATGTAGGTAACCCCCACAGCCCCGAGTGTCACTCTCCTGCCTCCCTCCTCCTCTCCGAGGCAAGCATTCAATCTTTTTTGTCTCGGCAAATAGCTTTTAAGTTCCTCCCGCTCCCTCTAATTTATATTATTTTAATTATTGAATAGCCTTCTCACTCATCGCCTGGAACATTAACACGTTTTAAAAAAAGAGACCCAGAAAAATCAAACTCCATCAGCGATCTGTTTTTTCCGTCTTCACTAACAGCTTCCAGCCCTCCCAAGAGGGCACCCGGCGCTCTCAGCACACCGGGCTGGTGGAGGAAGAAGAGGGAGGAAAGAGAAAAAGGAAAATGGCATCAGCCCTACAGAACCCAGAACCGAGGGGTTTTGGGGTGCTGGGAGGGGAGGCAGAGCTGGACCCCCACGCCGGGGGCAGCACCAGGATCCCACCGCTTCTGGGTATGCCGAGTATTTACATTTCCCCCGGCCATTTGCTGTGGAGGGGGCTCTTGTTCAAATATTCTCTCTAGCCCAGGGATGTTGCTGCGGATAAATAAATGCACAGCGAGGGGGAAAGTAATTATAAACTCCTCGGCTTTCCCACAGCTGGCGTGGAGAGCAGGAGAGAGAGCCAGCCCTCGTCCTGTGCCCCCCTGCACACCCCGGGCCGGTGGCACAGGACAAGTGTCCCCAGCCTGGCTGACGTCCCCTGGGCTGGAGCAGAGAGTGGTCACAGCCGTCCTTGCACCCCATGGGCTATAGCTGCCTCCATCCCAGCAGTGAACGCAGCAACCCTGCGGCTCCCCAGCCATTTGGCTCAGGTGTGACCTTACATTTTGGGGGTATAACCCACGCCCCCTTATTGAGCCATACCCCATAACCGGTGCCAGGGTGGTCTATATTGAAATGCTCCCAACTACCAGCTGCTTGCAGGCAGGCAAGTCAAAAGAGTTGTCCATAGGTGACAGCCGTGGGCAGGGAGGTGCCCGGTGTATCTTATGTGATAGCCAAGTGCATCTTACACCCAGGGTGTGAGCAGGATGGCCAGGGTCCCCCCTGGGCTGACCCACCCTGGGTGACACTACTCCTGCAGACCGGCCAAGCCCCCTCAAGTAACAGCCATGGAGAGGGGCGAGGTCTGCACCTCAGAAACCCTTGGGGAGCTCCCAGGGAGGCTGGACCCTCTCCAACCTCGGAGGTTTTCAAGATCCACCGCAACCAAGCCCTGAGCAACCCGGTCTGACCCCAGAGACAGCCCCGATGGGCACGGGCAGTGGGCTGAGCCCCCACGGTCCCTTCCAGCCCAAGTTATCCCACCCCACACCCACCTCCCCACCCATCCCCTCCACGGCGACCTCCCTCCCACAGCCTCACCGACGCCACGAGCATCAGCATCCCCCCTCACCACGAAGCTGGGGGAGAAGAGATAAAAATCCTCCTGCTAGCAGTGTCATCACTGGAGGGGGATGGAGGAAGGGATCCCTGGGGACCTGGGGGAGGCAGAAGAAGGGTTTCAAAGACACTGGCTCCTGCCTACCCCCAGCCACGGAGGAAGAAGCACGCGTGGAGAAACACCGCAAAAACACCCGCAGTGGTTTTATCGAGTGGGTATTTTTACCCTCGCCAAGCCCTACCTTGAAGAGCCGCAGGATGTTGGCCACCATGATGGAGACGGAGCTGCCCGAGGCGCCGATGACACCAACCACCCGCTCCGGTTTGGTGATGATGGGGGGACCGCCGTTGACGCAGCGCACCTCGGTGCTGTCCTTCTCGATGAGGGCTTGCACGAAGGTCAGCGACTGCTCCAGGGCGTGCGTGTCCCGGGAGCACGTGTCCAGGATGCGGGCGCCCAGGGTGATGTTGGGGAGCAGGTCGGGGTCGTTGTTGATGCGGTCCAGGGCGAAGAGCATGGCCTCCAGGCGATGGATGCCCTTCTCCTTCTTCAGCTCCCCGCAGGCTTTGCCCTCTGCGCCCCGGCCGTGCACAGGGAAGAGCCCCCCGAGCGTGATGTCCCCGTCGATGCGGATGGAGTTCATGTGCGGGTAGCCCTGGCCTTTGGGCTTGGCGGCACCCCCAGGCGCCCACCCCCAGCTCCAGGCACTCAGGAGGAGGCAGAAGGAGAGACGCTCCATGCAAAAGTAACCCCCGCTCATCGCCAAAGCCGTGCTGGGGCAGAGCTCGCAGCCCAAAACCCGGCAGCGGTCAGGGAGCGAGGCTGGTGCGGGCGGGCGGCATGGCTCCCGGCGGGCTCCCGCTCGTGGCACCGTCAGCGGCTCCCGCCGGTGATGCCGGCTCCCGGGGAGCAGTGGGCGGCTGGGCTGCAGGAGGGCACCGGGGTCTGCATGGCTGCGCCGGGGAGAAGAGGCGGTGGCGGAGACGTGAGCCCAAGCAAAGCTTCGGGTCCTTCCTCCAGAGCCCTTTGGGGGGGAGAGGAGGGGACAGGAGGGAGGGAGAGAAAGAGAAAATTAAGCAGGAGCATGAAGAGGACATCAGCTATTCCAAGCTTTCATCAGGGAGCCCGGCAGAAATTAGCACTGGGGGTTATTGCAAAAACAGATTTGGGATTCACTTGATTTTTGATTCACGCCAGCAGCTTTGGCTCAGCCCAAACTGCAGCCGGGCAGAGGGGCCGGTGCAGGGGCCCCCGGCTCGCTCTGCCCGAAGGAGCGGGACCAGGTCGGTGGCCAGCTCGGGGCTGGAGGAGGCCCTGGGACCCTGTCCTCTCCCGTCCCCTCTTCAGGGAGCTGCCAGGGTGGGACAGGCCCCGAGACAGTGCTCAGAGCGGGGCAAACCCCACATGCACCCACAGCCCTGCTCCCTGCCTGCCCTAGAGCATCCCTCCCGCCCCAGGACACAGCCAGGCACGGGAGCCAAGCAGCCACCTTAAAGCTGAGTTTGATTTAGACCCCGAGCTGGTTTGGGGAGAAACCTGCTCTTTAAACAACGCCTCTATCGACTGGCAAGTCCCCTCCTCTCCTGAGCATCCCCCGGCTGCACCCACCTGCCCCTTCCTTGTCCCCATCGATGGCCCTGCCAGACGCAGCCTCCAGTCCCCAGCAAAGCAGCCTGAGGCTGAAGATCTTCCCAAGCCTCCTCCCAGGTCTGCCAGACACGTGCCCCCGGCGGGGGTTAGAGCCACGAGCCGTCCCCCATCCCCTGCACCACCGAGCTCAAGCAAGGAGGAGCCGAAAGAGCTGGGGGCTGTTTCCCAATGGGCTTTTTAATCACCTGCCACAAGTCCCCCCACATTTCCAGCGCCGCGCTGCAAACCGAGCAGGCTGGGTGTTCATGTGTCTTAAGCGAGAGCCGACACGGCCAGGCACTGCCGAAACCCGGCGTTATGGATCTGAATCGCTACCCGAAGCATTGCTGCTCCTGCCGCTCTTCCTTCAGGCCGCTGATTTCTGAACCGGCAGCTGCTTCCTTGCAAGCATCCATTATCGACAGCTTCCAGCAGCAAATATCGACAGCACAGAGGGCTCGCCTGAGCCGCGGGGGGAGTCTGGCTTTCTGGCTGCCTCAGGCAAGCAACCCGAGGGTCTGCTCAAATTAGAAGCGGCAAGAACGGTCAGCTGTGTGCCGAGAGCATCGGGCTGCAAAGGCCCTCGGACCCCGAGCTGAGCGCCCTCGGGGGAGGAAGGAGGGAGCGAACAGTCCCATGGGAAACTGGGGGCAAAACTGGAGGTGAAGGCACTGGGAGCAGTGCCCGGGCAATGCCCGCAGGCTGTGCCCACGGACACACGCTGCATCCCGACCCGCATCCCAACACCTCCCGGAGGGCTACGGGGCATCGGCAGCCCCGGCACCAAGCGCGGCCGGTGGGGAGCATTTCGGCATTGCCAGCTGCTCTCCCCCGAGAAGCAGCAATGGAAGAGCAGCCCTGCCCTGCAGCACAGCGCGGGGAGGAGGCACCCTCGGGTCCCAGTTAACCATCGAACAGCATGAGGGGAGACTTGGTTCTTTCACCAGGCGGAAAAAACCCACCCGCTCTTGCTAACTGCTGCCCTGCCCCACTGACCCAGCACACCAGTGCCCACACCGTATCTCGGAGGTGCTGGCTCCTCCAGAACCAGCACTGGAGCCGGCAGAGAGAGGGCTCAGCCCATCCCAGCCCCTCCATCTCGGCTCCACACCCTCACGGGAGCCTCCTGCTCACAGTTCGGGGGGGGGAGGTGGGGGGGGTCTCACCTCTCTCACCAGCCTCCCGCAACCTCTTGTGCCCTTACCTTGACTCTTCGGCTTTCACTACAGAGCCCATCGAGTGGGCACAGGGTGCTGCCACAGTCTTGGCTCCAAAATCGCTGCAGGACAGCCCTTCGTCCCCCTCCCCATGCTCCGGAGCTGCCCCTGCCCAAGCAGCATAGCCCCCTGCCTCAGTTTCCCCTCTGGGGGAAGGCTCTCCCTTGCAGCCCCCGTCCCTGCTGTCTCCAAGCAGCCGCTGATGGATGCTGCGAGGGCAGCGCATGATTAATGCAAGGCACCAAAAAGCAGAGAGCCGAGCAGGCAAATGCATTCCCCAAGCAGGATGGGCTGCAACAGCGAGACCGAAGAAACAGCTTAAATTAATCTCAGCTCAAGCGCAGAGCCCAGCATCCGAGCCCGCACCTGCCGGGCCAGATCCTCAGCCGGCCCCAAGAGGTGCTGCCTGCCAGAGCCGACCATGCCGAGCCCCGTTACACCACGGAGGAGGTTCCCAGCTCCGCAGCCGCCCCAGCCAGGAGGGCCCTTGCCTTAACTCACCTCCATAAATTATGCACATCCCTGCCTGTCGGAGCCACTTGAAGGCCCATCTCCAAAGCGTTTCTGACAGCCGGGGCTTTTAAGCAACCAGAATTACTCAGTGCCGAGCTTTTTGCTTCAAAAAGCAGGAGCTTGGGAGTGCTGCCCTGCCGCCGAGAGAGCCCCCGCGAGCGCAGCCCCGCTCGGATGGGGATCAAGGACAGGGCTCGACCCGCCTCATGGTCCCAGCTCCTTTGCAAGAACCATCCCATGCATCGGCAGCGGGAGCGGAGCAGGGGAAAGCGGCTCCTGCTACAGCCTGGAAGCCGGTCAGGCTCTGCCCGTAGCAAGGAGGCAGATGACGGGGAGACCCAGAGACGCTCCAAATCTGCAGCCCCCGCCACGCAGCCCCGCGGCAGCTGAAATCAGGTCATTTCTTACATCCTACCCCAGGAGCCATGACACTTCTGCCCATCGGAGAAGGTGCGATGGGTCACCACATGGACCCGCTCCCAGGAAAATCCTCTGAGCCCACGGCAGCTCCCGCGGAGCTGACAGTGCCCCCAGAGCCCACAGCCTCTCCCTTCCTTCTTTTAAGCTTTTTCCTCTCTGTTCTCTCCCCTTTGTGCCTCCTTTGATCATATAATCTGAACGAACTGAAGGTAAAAATATCACGGCAGGCAAGAAGAAAGCGCAAATAATGGGGAGGGGAGGCGGGACCTGGTTTGAATCCCTCGCTGAATCATTAGGGGAGATGCAGCCTGAATTATCCGACGAGCCTGTGCTGCAAACGGCCTGAGTGTTCGTTGGGAAGGGGCAGGAGACGAGCATCCCCTTCCCCTTGTCACCCTCCACCTGCCTCAAGCGTCCCCACGGCCGCACACAAGCTGCTGCTCCCTGCGCAGCCCAAATCTTGGTCCCACCCGCGCCGGGGATGCGCCCAGCCCTGGGGTGCTGCCCAGAGGGGTGGGCAGCACGGGGGGCTGGGCGAGCAGGCAGGAGCCCAGGGCTTAAAGCTCAATGGCAGAAGGGAGGGGAAACCCATCCTTCCTCCAAGGTGTGGGACCAGCCTCCTCATCCCCAGGGAGCCTGGCTCCTGCACCTTCCCAAAGCAGCCCTTCTGCTATGAGGCTGGTCCTGCACATCTGGAGGGAGACGCACATCTGGAGGGAGATGCCCGCTTCCAGCAGGTGCTCACGGAGCAGGGAACAGCCTTACCCACATGCTACGGGCAGCAAGGGGACGGAGCCACCCTCCTGCCCCATCTACACAGCTCCCGGGGGAAGAAATATTTGCAGATTTGCAACAAGTCGGGTGCAGGTGCGCACCCCCGAGCGTGGTAATAAACGGGGTGGGATAAACGCACAGCGCCAAAGGCAGGAGCAACGCTGCTTCCTCCCACTTCCCACAAGCACATCGCCGGCGAGGAACGAGCCTTTCCATCGCCCTCATCCCAACCACGCAACGGCCAGATCCACGATCTGGAAAGCAATGCGAGGACTCATCAAACGGAGCGGATCTCCGGACCCTGGGCACAGGTCACTGCCCAGCCTGAGCCAGACGGACCTCATGAGCGGCAGGAGCTGCAGAAGCGGGTGCTGGGGCCGCTGCCACCCCAGGAGAGGGAGAGCCAAGGGGGCCGTGGGCAGCGCTGGGCTCCCGGGCTGCGCCCCTGCCCTGCGGGTCCCCAGGACACGGGGCCGGTCCTGGACGGTGGCAACCTGCCCCCCTCTAGCGGTGGCCGTGCCACCGAGCCACCGGCCAGCACCGGCATCGCCAATCCACGAAGACCCTTGGATGGGGTCGGACGAGGGCTCAGCTGGGCAGGAGCGATCAAATGCTGATTATAAATCCCCCTGCGCCACGCAGAGCTGCTGCTGCAAAACCAGCTCCAGTGCCCGGAGGCAGGGACCGGCCATCCTGGGCTTCCCCTCTGCAGCTCCTGCCCGCAGCTCCTTCCACGCATCCCTGCGAGCACCGTACCGGCCGGGGCTGCACCGGCTGCAGCAAGACACAATCCAGGCTCACCGCGTCCCGCAGAGCCCAGAGGTGCTCACAGGCGCTGGGATGCAACCCCGGCTGCATCGCCACCGGCTCCTGCCAGACACACGGCCCCAGAGCCAGGCAGCCTATCCTGCCGTGGGGGTCTGCACCCCACGGCTTTGGAGCCACGGCAAGTGCTTGTGGGGCTCCCCGGGGCTGGTGCATCTCCAGGAGAGGCAGCTGGACGCCCCCGCCCCCCGCACGCATCGCATGGGTTTTGTTTGCAAAATTTCCCTTCCCCAGCCTGGTGCTGCCACAGCCCCAGGAACAGACAGCCCAGAGGGACCCCCAAATTGCAGCGACCCATCCTGAGAGAGCAGTCTCCCAGGCTGACCCCCAGCCCTGGGGCCAGAGAAGTCCTGGCCCATCGCGGCCGCACAGCACAGGGCGGGGTCTTTGCTGGAGCCCCCCCAGACCTGCCCCTCAACGCAGGGACTTTGCGGCAATGAAAAAAGCTCCTTCAAGGGGGGGAAATAAATAAATAAGGAAGGAAAGGGCCCATTCCTCTCCCTCGCTCCACACCCTGCAGGACTCTCAGTCAAAACCAAGTCATTTTACTGCCGTTAGCCCCGTGGAGCCCATGCCGCTGCGGGCAGGCAAGTTCACATCTCATGTGCCGTCAACCCAAGTGCCAGCTAAGCACTAATCACCGCGGCTTTATCATCGCCAGCAGCGGGCAAAGCCGAGAGGCGAGTTATTCAGATCCTAGCCAGGGCTTATCGCAGGGCGGCTCGAGCATCCCACCCCTCTCCGAGGAGACCCCGCTCCCACGGACCGCGGAGCTTTGTCTGCGGCGGGACCGGGCTCCTTCGCCTGCGCAGGACCTGTCGGCTCCCAGTTCCAAGCCAGGGCACTCACTGGTTTTGTGCTAAGCCCACCCAGTTGCATCAGGGCTTGTTAAACCAGGCAAAGGCTGAGCCGGGAACGTGGTCCAAGAGATGCAGCCAAGAGCCTGCGCCCAGCACTCACCTGCACGACCCCAGCTCTGGCTGCCAAGGAGCCGACCACCCATCAGCCCACCACCACGGAGACCTTCCCGGCCCAGCCCCGGCACCGGGAGGGCTGTGCCAGCTTCCGCCACGCTGGCTGCCGTGAGCTTGCTGGCATCTTTTTGAAAATCAAGGCCGTTTCTTTCCCCACCTGCTATTCCTTCGGCAAGCGGGGCCAGCCAGCGCGCAGCACAATATCCCAATTAGCGCACGCTCGCTCTTCCCCGCTTGCAACCAATTACAGGGAACTTCGCTTTTGGCTCCTGTGTTTTTTTAATTGCAAAAGCTCCGTGAGTACAGAATTTAGACATGGAGGGAGGGGACGCCAGGTTAAGTTCTCTCTTGACAGGCAAAACCTTAAGTATTCAGGTCAAGTACCCCAGCACTCGCTCGGAGGAGAAGCAAGGCCACGGCTCAGCAGGCAGCGGTAAGCAGAGACCCCAGATTTTACCATCAAAACCCACCCGATGCGCCCCAAGACGCAGCCCTCCCCCAGCAATCCCTAGATCGATGCACAAACCGATATCACAACGCTTGCATAAGCCCAAGCCCATCGCCAGGGTGCCGACTCGACCTTTCTGCAACCAGAGCCGGCCAGTGCCCAGCTCAGAGTCCCACGGGGGGAAAAGCCAAGTATTGTCACCCTCCTTGCTGCCCCGGAGCATCCCCTGAAGGATGCTGAAGTCCAAAGGAAAACGGTCCCACTGGGCACAGGTCAGACCCAGGGAATATTTATTGCTCTCTCTCTCTCTCTCTAGATATCCTTAACTGCAGGCAAGCTCTCTCCTTCCCCCTCCCTCCCCGCTGCTACGTGGGCCAGGGCTAATCCCTCACTGAAGGATCAGATAGCGCAGTGAGGGGAAGGCGAGCAGGATCCGGCCGCGGAGCAAGCGGAGATCACAGCAGCTCACCTTGTGGGAGGCGGTGCGGAGCCTCTGCCAGCAGCCAGTGTGCACAGAGCTCCAGCCGGGAGAGGCCGGAGGGAGGGAAGGAGCCGACGCTCATCCCCACTCCTGCCACGTGCAGCAAAATCCCGCAATTAATTTTTGATCACCTTCTGCAAATTGGGATGGCACTGGCTCGGAGCAAAAGCGTGGCCTGACTGCCGGTCCCCAGCGGTGCCCGCGACACTGCCCGGCGTTTCTGCTCCCCATCACACCTACACCCCAAGACCGCAATCCGGCAGCACGAGCCCCTGCCCGTACCCAGCCCGGGAAAGCCCCGGCAGGGGCAGAGACCCCCCGTCCTGAGCCAGGCTTTGTGCAGGACCATCCACAGCACAGGGGCACGGGGAACCGGACCACCCCGCAGAGGAAACCCCTCCATTAGATGTGAAGCCCGAGAGGAAGAGATGGTGCCCGCAGCGGGCATGAAGCCGGGGAGGGCGGCAGGAGCGGGTTCGCGTATGTTATAATTAGGACCTGCCATATCTTCAAGCCGTTGCCTTTCTGGGAAGAGCTGGAAGGGGGTGGCTGAGCTGACAAATCCATCCTCCTCCTGCCTGATGCCAAAGTTGAAGCACGTGACGCTCTTTTTCGGGGAGCCGGCAGGCTCCTCCGCAGGGCGATGCTGGTCCCCGGCATGCGGGGCCGGGCCACGGCTGCACCCAAGCTTCAGTTCCCGCTGTAAAATCCCCTTGAAGCTCCCCCTCCACTGCCCCGACACCCCGGGGTGCAGCTCAGCACCACCATCCCAGTGCCTGCTGCCCTCCCCGAAACGGGCTTGCCTGTGGCCCCCCAGCCCAGGGCAGCTGGAGCCTGCTGCTGCCCATGGGAACCCACCACCCTCACAAAGATAGCCCACCCTCGCTGCAGCCCCCAGTGCCGCAGCCCCCCCGGCTCGGCCAGGCTGGCCAAAAGCAGCCAGGATCTCTGCACATCCCATCGGACCGCAGCTCTCGGCACAGAGGCGGTGGGTCACAGGGAGGAGGGTCTTGCCCTGACTCTTCCCCCCAGCCGGAGCTGTGCCCCCCCCCCCCCACGCCCCCCTGGTGCGGATAAAGCTCTGCTTACAGGGAGCAAAGGGAGGAAAGGAAAGGAGCTTTTTCTTTTGGCACTTCTCTTGGCATTTTCCCGAGCTCCTCGCTGCATTCAACAGATCGGCTCGCTTCCCTCCCTCCCTCCCTCCCCGGGCCCTGCCTTGGGCGAGCAGCCAGTGTCGGTGAGCTCCTCCGGTCACCCCAGCCCACCCCTGTTTCATGCCATCCCCCCGTCAAGCCCCGAGCCACAGGTCACCCGGCGGCAGCGATGGCAATGACTCACCCCGCAGCCTCTCCGTCGCAGCCGCCGCTGAAGGCGGCCGGCATCCCCCCCACACACCTGAAGCAGCCCACGGAAAAATAACCTGGCTGGCAGAGCACGGCAAACTCATCACACCAGGAGGAGGAAGAGGAGGGTGGTGGGGCTGTGCCCGGGCAGGCGGTGGGAGAGTTCTCTGGGTTTTTTTCCCCACGGCTGCCAACTTCCCCAGCGGTTCCCGAAGCCACACAGAATCCGCTCTCCCAAAAAGCGCCGAGGAGCAGGATAGCGTTCCGGAGAGGAAAACAAACCTGGGAGCGTGTGCCTGCAGACAGAGCGGGGCTCCCTGCCCCAGACCGGGGGTGCCTCCGCGGGGTCGCTCCAGCTCCGGGGAAGGGTCTTACCCCGCCAAAGCCCCTCCAAGCTCGAAGGGGCAGCCTCTTCCCCACTGACCTGGGCAAAGCACCAGCTCGCTCTCCCCCTGCCCTGCCCTGCGGCGGGCTCTGCGGGCCCTGCCCGCTGCGGCGAGGCGAGGCGAGGGCAGCCACCCCCCTGCGGCTCGGCCACAGCCACCAGCCCCTGCCCGGCGCCTCCTGCCCCAAACCCCTTCCCAGCCCCCTCCAGCCGGATGAGTCGTCGTTTCCCCCCCCCCCCCCCCCCCCCCCCCCCCGGCGG
>JAVKLA010000052.1:4563508-4599922 GCA_034782735.1 Sagittarius serpentarius
GAAAGAAGGGAGGGGAAGGACACGGGGGGGGCACAGGGAGGGGCGGAGGGACAGATGGCGGGATGGAAGGAGGGATGGGGGCACGGGGAGGGGGGACACAGCTGAACAGGTGGGTGCACCCCCGGGGGCGGGGGACAAGACAGACAGAGGGATGGATGGGCAGGTGGACGGATGGCCAGATGACGGATGGATGACAGACGGATGGACGGACGGATGGATGGACGGACAGATGGGTGGGTGCACACCAGGGTGGGTGGGTGCACACCAGGGTGGGTGGGTGCATCCCTGCACCATTAGTTGAGTGGATGGATGGATGGATGGATGGATGGATGGATGGATGGATGGATGGACAGAGGGACAGAGGGACAGAAGGACGGAGATGCAGGCAGAGGGTGAGAGGACAGACCCGCGGGGGCCGGAGTCCCGGTGGGTGCAGGCACAAAGGTCGGCCGGGCAGGGTCACCCATGGCGGGGGGCTGCCGTGGGTCCCCGCCCTGGCCAGGGGCTCATGCTGCGACCGATCCCCCCGGGGCTGGACCCGCAGGGACCCCGGGATCCCCGGCAGGGCCTGTCTCGGTGCCAGCGGTGCCACCCACGGCGGAGCCCCGGGGTGGTGGCAGTGTCCCAGCCCTGATCCCTGGCCGCAGGGCTAATCCGCTTTGCCCGTGCGGGGACCAGATGGCCCCGCTAAGTGGGTCAGGCGGGAGCAGGGGACACTGGGGAGCAAGGAGCCCCATTTTGCTTCCCAATAGCTAAACAAAAACAACAATCAAGTGACACGAGGTGGAAGAGAGGAGCGTGGAAACGGCGGAGCTGGGGGGGGACACGGCCCCCGGTGCCCCGGCTGGTGGCAGGACGGGGCTGGTGCCACCGCAGAGCACCAAGAGCATCCTGTGCCAGCAGGACGGCAGCGCCGGGGAAAAGCAGCTCCTGCTCTGCAGCCCCCAGGATGAACCTGCCCAGCAAGAGGCCAACCGGACACGCAGCCGGAGTCCTCCTCCTCCTGCCTGTACCGCCTGCCTGTACCGCCTGCCCTCACCCTCTGCCCAGCCCACGCCAGGTTATTTTCACCTCCTGGTGCCTGCACCAGCCCAGGGACGGGGCTCAGGGACGACGCTGATGCACCGTGGCCACAGGGGACTCTGGGGACACAGGAGCGGAGATGCCCTTGCCCAGGCACGGTGTGGAATGGGGGATGCCGGAGCACCTCACGGAGGGTGGGAAGGGGTCGTGGTGGCTCATTCCCATGCTGGAGGGATCCCCCAGCCCAAAAAAGGGCACCAGCTGTCCTGAGAGCACCTGACACCTGCCGTCCCCAGTGTCCCATTGTCCCCAGTGGTTCCACTGGCCCTGGCAGACCTGCTGTCCACAGCACCCTCGCTGACCCCACTGTCCCCCGTGGTCCCACTGGTCCCATTGCCTGTGTTGACCCTCCCTGCCCCATAGAGTCTTCCCAAACCAGCCACAGCCTCACCAACCCCTCCACGTTCCCCAAACCCACCCCTGCGCAGAGCCGGAGGACCATCGCCCCCATCCCAGCACCCATCTCGCTGTGGGAGCCGGGGCTTTGGTAGCGCCAGGGGAGTCAGATCCGGGGGGTCAGCGCCAGCAAGAGGGGTCTGGGGGAGCCTTGCACCCTGATAGGGGCATCACCCCTGCATGAACAGCAGCAGCAATTCTCCTTGCAGCCCATCCGCATCCGCATCCCCTCCTTCATGCCCAAAGGGGCCAGGATCCAGCCAGCACCGCTGCAATGGGGGAAACGCACAGACCCCCCCAGCCCCCCGCTGCCGGGGCAGGAACCGGCTGAGGTGGTGGGAGAGCATCAACACGGCGTGGGCCTCCCACTCCGCTGCCGTCCGCCGCTGCCCATCCCCTCCCAGCCTGGCGCTGCCGTGCCGCGGCTAAAAATAAAGCCAGCAATTTCTAGGAAAGTTCCTTGGAGAGAGCGAGCGAGCAAGTGGGAGCGAGCGTGGGCTGGTGGGAGCGTGCGGCCAGCCCAGCCCAGCTGGAGGAGCGTGCAGGGTCCTGGAGGAAGCAGCATGCCTTGGGAGCAGACTAAGGAGGGGGGGGGGGAGTCACCAAGCCCCTCTGCATGGCCAGAGGCAGCCCTGGACGCTCGCAGTATCCCCACTTCCCAGGTGAATACTTTTTCCCCATCCACAGCTGCCCAGAGCATCTGGATGAGTCGAGGCTGGGGCAGTGCAGGGGCTGCTCCTCCCTGGAGAAATCTCCCCCCCACCCAGGGTGGGGGAAGGACGCCGGGTGGGCTGAGGGCAGCATCGCCACCCATCCTGGGAACATGGCACCTTTGTGAGCACGGTGGGAGGGGGGTCAGCCAAGGGGGCAATTTTTTAGCCAGCACCGAGAGCTAGAATAGTCACGTGGGGTATTTCTGCTCCAAAACCCGCTGTGAGAAACGTCAGCCCCCTCTTCTCCACTGCTTGGCCCCCAGCAGATAATTGGGGACAGCTTTGCTGAGCCGCTAAGCTCCCATTTAAGCAGCTAAGCACGAGTGGCCGGATTTCCAGCCAGCGCATCCCTCCCGCTGCTCACCCGGCCAGAAATACCAGGGTGGGGGGGAAACACTGCTGCCCATGCCGGCGGGGGCACAGCCCGCTCCGGCTCTGCCTCGCCGCTCGCCCACGAAGGCGTTAACTCCGCCGTCAGCAGAGATTAATTTTGCCCTCAGCTCTGCAGCTGTGAACGCGAGGGCGTTGTGCATGAGCCACTGTGTTTTCCCTCGTTGTGATAATGCGGTGCAAGAGGAGGCCGGTTGCATTCGGACAGCAAAGGGAATTTGCAAAGGGCGGGAAGGAGATGGATCTCCAACCCAGGACACATTCACATTGCAGACAAATGCGAGAGCTCCCATGGCTGTATTTACAGCCTTGCTGCTGCGATCAGGCTGCGCATTAGTGGATCCTGCCCAGCATTTTGTTTCACACCCCAAAAGGAGGAGAAAGCCCTACCCCGGCTGAGGAAGGGCCAGCCCGGAGCCCTGGCAGTTGGGCGAAGCCGCTTCGCTCTTCCCTAGCCCCAAGGCAAATCTGCTGCAGCGGGGCATCAGCAGAGCCCGGCCCCCAAGCTGGGGAGAATCGGGGACATCTGGGGTAAGAGACAGCTCCGAGGGGCCGTGTCGGGCACCCACGGGCAAGTTTTGGGCAAGCGGTCAGACTTCGGTAGAGCGTTTGTGTGTGCCCACACGTGCAGAGCACAAACACAGCAGGTATTTGCAAGAACGGGGTCCAAAGCAGCTCACACATTGGTTTTCCTTGACCTACGCTGGCACCTCTGAACACGTTTCTCACCATCTCCAGCCCTCGCTGCTCCCCTCGCCGGGGCAGCAGCAGCGGCGGCGACCCGCAGCGTGCTCTGCCAAAGGCCGTCGCCGCCAGCTCACGGCGGGTGCTGGTGCTCTCGGTGCAGGTGGCACCCAGCCTCTCCCACAGCAAGGGGCTATTTCCACGTGAAGGGCTCTCGGTAAGGACTTTGTGAAATAGGTGTGAGCCGCTCGGGAATCAGGACCACTTCGGCTCCACGAGGCTCTTGGTCAGGACCAGAAACATCTGAATGAGACTACGCAGTGCCTTAAAATTCACCCCGATTTTATTGCAGGGTGCCCTCCCCACTCAGACGAGCCCGTCTCAACATCAGGCTGGTGACATTCCTCTGAATTTTCTCCTCCAGACTGTGAATGTACCAAGCCACTTCAGGGAGGGCTTTCTCCTCCGGTGACACTTCACTGCCCAATCTCCAAGACCGTGAAGTTCACGTACGTGGGTAACGGCGCCGGGAAAAAGAGAGACCACGCAGCAAGCAGAGCCGTGTGTGAAATACTGGTGTGTTTATTGGTTGGCACTAGATTACAGCCTACACTCTTGTCAAACTTGCATCCACAAATTTTTTACTTTTTTAATCTTTTAAAGACAGTGATGACCTCCCCCTCACAGACAACTCAGAGGAAACACTTTGAGAATGGAACCAGACCGCCAGCTGCCGTACATCAGCGCAGCTTCACACCACCTCAACATCTGGCTCAAAACACACCCAGACTCATTGCAGAAGAGGGACGGGGGTTTGTAATGACACCAGAGCTGAGCGTGGAGTGGATAGAGAGCCCCTCCGGTCTTTCTGGAAATGCTATGGATTAAAAGGTCAAAATTTTGTAGGTATACGCTACACCTGCCAGCCAAGACTAAGCAGGAGCAAGAGAGCACCTGCATTATTCACAGGCTTGAACTAAGATCTGAGCCTCAAGGAAAACAAAACGTGTTTTCTACCGAATGCATTTGACTTTGAACAAATGCGTCGTAAGTAAGAACAAGTCTGAGTCAGTAAGGAAAAGCATCAGCTGAAATGCTAGATTTCCAAAGTGCCCTTGCAGTTGTAAAGTGGTTTTGCAAACCATTTCAACTTAATATATCATAACAAAACCACGTTAACTTTACCAGAAGATTAGAAACACAAAGCACTGGAGTGAGGAACAGAAGTCTGCAGCCAGAAAAATAAACCAAAACAGATTATGGGAATTACAAGTCCAAAACCATCTAGAATTCAGAGTCTTTAACTTACTTACAATTCATTGAAAATCACTAAAAATCTCAGGCTTCTTTTAATTCTAATAAATTAGCGAGTTTGTTCTCTACATCAGTTTTCCTTCTCCTTACCCACTGACATTTCCATGCGAAAGCCGGGCAGCAGCAGAGCCTTCACTCAGATACCCCAGCCAACACCACCAGGTCACACAGGAGCAGGAAACCCCGGGAGATCACTCACCGCACTCTGCTGCTGCCATTGCCCCCCCACCCCTGCCTGGACACTTCAATGACTCAGAAAAGTACCTGTAAGGTTTTAAAAAAAAAACCAAACCAAACAAAACAAAAAAAAAAAACAAAACATTTTCCATAGGGACTGCTGCTCACACTGGCGCTGCCAAGCAGGAGAGGTCAGTGCAGGTCGGTACCTGGGTCGGTATCAAAGTCTTATCCTTGGTCGCAAAGGTGAGTTCGAACGTACCAGCTCAGACATGAACAGAAGAGACAGTCAAAGCCCCGCAGCTTTGATCTCGGAGGTATCTCGGTTCGATAAGGAATGGAAAAGCCTAAGGCAGATATGCTCATACCCACAGACATCCAGCTCGTGCCGTTCGCAGGGTGATGTACCCTGGGTTTTTATCCCACTGCCAGGCACACGCTCTGATGGGGTCTGGGACCCCGCTTTCCCAGCTCCGGGGTGCTGCCAGGGACTCTCAGGTACAGAGAGTTCTTGAAAAGACTGAGCAGAAAATGCGAAGTGATCATTCCAGATCTTCTGATTTAATAAATACAAAATAGGACATACAGGAAGTTCAGCAAACAACTCTTGGACCTCCCAAGGTTAATTTCTGAGGCAATTCTAGAGCCAATTTCTCAAGTATAACTTAAAAATTCTCACTTTCCCACAAAAAAAAAAAAAAAAGAAAAAAGAAAAAAAAGAAACCCTATCAACTAGCACCAAAAAGAGATTTTATAAATCTCCTAAATACATCTTCAATCCAGTTAAGTGTTCTTTTTTTACCCATCTACACCTCTCTCAATTATGTACAGACCTCATGACTTACTATACCCAGTAAAACACTACACGTATCTACACACCACCTTCCACCACTGAAGCCCAGCATCCTCTCTAACTGTATTAAATTCATTCTAACATTGAGAAAAGTGAGGATCATATATATATATTATATATCTCTATACGTATGTATGTTATAGTCTCTAACACTGAGACAGGGTGAGAGCGTACACCAGGAGTGAGGTCACCTGCATCCCCAGGCTGTGATGTAGCCACTAGATGATGCTATCTTATTAAGCAGGAAGAACAGAGCCAGGAGGGAAAACCCAGTCATTTAGAAGCAGGACCAGAGCAGTCAGTGAATTATACAAAGTTGTATCTCTGTAAGATAAAAGCTCTTCACACCAACAAGCGTCTGCAACATCATTTCTCCGTGCAAGTTTGGCTAAAGAGACCGACAGATTTCAATCCTCTCCCGAGAATCGGCACCAGCCTTAGCTTCCACTCCAGGAAAGTTAAATATTCAAACCGATCTTTCACAAACTCCCAGATCACCCACGTTTGCTGTTACCAGATGCTTTGCACAGGTACAAACATTGCATCTGGCTGTCTGAAAAGCACAAAACATACCAATTTGGGATAAAACTGTTTCTGAGAACGAGCAAGAAAATCTAAAGTTGTTGTAACTGGGAGAGGCAAACATTTGATCTGCGCAGCTTCAAATATTTTGCTCTTCTGGAGCAACCAACGTGTTGCAAAATGGTGAACGCATTTTCCGCCTGGGAAAGCTGAGGCAGAGGCCCAAAGTCCGTCCTAGATCTGGGAAGGGAACTGAGGATTCCTGACATTCCCTACCCACATTTTTAGCCACTGAATACTTTGTGTCTGCACAAGGGAAAAAGCAACACTAGCAGATTCCAATCTCTTTAAATTTTTTATACTGTGCTTTAAGGCACATTCAAGATCACGCTGAATTAAACCACCTTCTCGCTCAACAGAAATCTGGGAAGCGCACACCATGTCCATCTGCCGAGTAAAAAGGCTGACGTGAATGCTTAAATTGCAGTTCCTTTCCAGTCCCCAAACCACAGCTCTTACCTTCCTCCGCAGCAGCGAGACTGAAGGCCATCATCAGAGGAGATGCAGCAGGTTGTTTGGGTGCAGCCCTCCACAGCCACCCATGGGTGAAGGAGCTCTGAAGGACAAGCCCCCCGCAGGGTAAGGCTCTGCCCCTTGCCCACCAGCACCACTCAGTGTTTTTATTTCGCAGCACAGCCGTCAAGAGAACGCACCTGCCTTGCTAAGCTGGAACCAAATCAACCAAAGAAGGAACCACGCCCCCGGAATGGAAGAAAAAGGGAACAAATCCCAAAGGATGTATTTTTAAAGCATGCACAGAGACAGCACATGCATTCACCTGTCCGTGCCACCTTCCTACCGCAAAGCAAGGCAAGGGATGTTATCTGAGGAGAGCCCTGGCTGGGCTCCCTTTACCTGTAAATCTAATAGTTTCTTATAGTGTAACGTACACAGAACCACTCAGTTAAGTCACAGCAGGTTTACTATCAAGAACCAACGGCCGCTCCCAAGTACTTCTTGCACCTTACCGAACTGAACACGAGCAAGGGATGAGGGGAAGAGATAGCAGGATTTGAACAAGCCAGATACACTCTCCCCACCTGATCCATGCAGCAGCTTAAAAAAACCCAAACTCATTATGAAGTGCCCCTCTGTTAAAGCCCCTATTTTTATGCCCTTCTATTCAGTTTTAATTAGTTACTGGCTAATGGAGTCTATCAGTAACGCCAGTCTATGACTTCAGCTCTGTTTAACAGCATTAAACACAAATAAGCGAGCTGACCATCAGCAACTTCCAAATGCTCTTTTTGCTACAGGTGATGCAACTGCCCTACATTTACTGAACAGCCTCATTCCGACTCTCTCCAATAGGTTCATCTCAAGGTGTTTCAGCTGTAAAACCACTCAGAAGGCTACATGCCTTGTTCTGAGAGTTCAAAATCATGAACAAGTAATATCTACCCTCTACAGCGCTCATGGCACAGCAGCTGGTGATGATGACTGCCATCACACCCTGCACCCTCTCAGCTGTCACTGCCTCAGTCCTAAAAAGTTTTTACAGTTCAAAAGTCTAATGCATTTTCAATTTGAAAAAATATCTTTTTCAGTTTGCAAAGTAACCATTAACTCAAAGGAATGTCTTGCCAAATGATATACCTGGAGAGGCAAATGCCAACCACTCATACTTCTAAGAAGTCACTGCAGTTCTGAGCAAGGCTTAGCTGAGCTCTGCCAGAGCAGCTCTGGCTAACTCTAAGAAAGCACAGAACAGCTCGGCCAGTGCTCGTAAGAAGTAGAAACACTGTGCAAAGATAAAGGAGGTACAAGCCTCCCCTGGCTTTGTAACAATACCGAGTTTCTCTATCGCCAATAAACTACTGTCTAGAATTAAACAATCCATCTTTGTGAAGAAACCAAGACATCTTTGTGAAGCGACCAAAAGTACTTTAACAGCACTGAATGCCAGATTGCAGGGAGAACGGGGGAAAAAAAACCAAGAAACCAAACAAAAAACAAACAACCTTCTTTTACTCCTCTCTAGGCATCTCCCAGGAAAAGGCGTCACCTCTGGGCCCAGCAGTGGCGTACCACAGCCTCTCATAGCCAGGCACGAACACCAGCACGCACAGCCATGTGGCATATGTATTAAATACTGTGGGAAAGCTTCACCAAATAGAGAATTATGTGTTACTTTTAACTGAAAAAAAGTTCTTCCTTTTGAAACATGCCTTTGAAAAGCCTCAGTATGAGCAAATTCAAATTTGAAACCCAAAAGCCATCTTACAGTAACCACTTCAAGACAACGGTGCTGTACGTTTCCTATCGCACACGATTTCTAAGCTGACAACCAATGCACCGAAATCCCTGTTCCACCATACCAAAACCTCATTTGAGAGAATTCCTAGAGCTCGATACATATGATTTCACCTCCACCAAGTTTAATTACACTTGGTAATCTTCTGCAGAGGGATGTCCACCTGCCTCTTGAGTTTTATGCATCATTTAAGATCATCAGAAAGGTACGGGATCTGACAAATTCTGCTGGAAGAATCAAGCAGTTGCTGTAGACACTGGTACCCCAGGGGTGTGTTCCTTTTTTTCCTACTCCTATCCGGGAGTCAACAAACACCAGTATACCCACTACCCAGCATCAGCTTAAACTACCAGCTGACATTTTCCTGCCATAGCAGTAATCCAGGCTGGTCTGTCAAAGGCTCCCAGTGACAGAGATCCAGATTTTTTAAGTATTTTGAGGTTTAAAAGATCATCACGCTAAGCAGTGCTATATAAGTGCTGAATGCACTTCTCTTCTCCCATTAAGCTCTCAAATATGTTTAAAAATCCAGATGATAGGATGCAACTCCACTATACGAGGATTTCTAATTTTGACAATGCCAGAGGAAGCAAATCAATGTTGAAGATTGGGAACTGCTCAAAGAACCTCCCTGCACTGAGTAGCGGGTCTCCCTCTTCCTCTTCCTCCATCACTCATCTTGCAGCCCTGAGGTGACACTTAGGTGCACAGAGAAATCCAGTACTCAAGTGTTTCAAGGGCCAATAATTTTCCCCCTCTTCCTCGCTGCAGGCAGACTTCCTTCCTGCTGTATCAAGAGCAAGGTGCCCTTACATATACCAGGAATACACATAAGAAGAGTGGCAAGGGAAAAAGTAATCTCATTAGCAAAATTACTCCATCCATAAGAAGTTGAAGAGGACACTGGAAGTTTTTCATGAGACCTCAGGTTTCAGAAGTGTGCCGTAAGGTAATTAACAGTAGCCCCTCCGATTTGGTGGCTGTGCATCATCAATGCGCCCGGCATTTATCCCAAACTGGATTTCAGAGAACCAAGACAAGCATCTCAGACCTGCAACTTGAGGGTGACTTGACAAATTTTGCTGCAAGCTTGCATGATGTCTACACGAAGCATTGGTATTCCTCTGTTTTACCTACAAATACACCAGTGCCAAGTAAGATGGAAGCTATGCTGAAAGCCAAACTAAGAACATTATTATTCAACAGGAAGCTGAGACACATTGTAATGCTCGAGTGAAGGGGTCAGGCTAGACACTACATCGTTTGAGGTAAGAATTCCCACTGTCTCCAACACTAGCTCAATATAGCACCAGTTTTAGCAATGCTGGAAGTCCAAGTCTAATCCTACAGGGTTTTTTAGCAGTTGGTCATGACAGCAGCCCTAAGCAGTTTAATCAAGCAGGCACTGGCCTGTACTGTGAACTCCAGAGCGCACACCGCCCTTAGAACAACTCTTCTGTCACTAATAAAGGTAGCTTGATTGTCGGTCCCCAACCAATTTAACATCATTTTGCATAAAATCGCTTAAACTGCTAGGGCACGCAGCTATACCAGTTACTAGAGAAGAACCTCAGATGCTGAGGAAGACGGGAATTCGTGCGGTGCAGGAAGAGATTCAGGTAGCACAGGACTAAGGCCTGTTTTGAAATCTGCATCTGTTGAATAAAGGCTGTTTCTACCCCAAGAGCTATTTCCAGTTAAGAAGGCGTAATATCAGCCACTCGATGTTACTGTGTTAACAGCATCAATTCATGCCACATTAAAACACTTTCTTGGCACAATTTATTTTTCTGACCCAAACAAATAAGCCATTAGCAAGTCATTAACAATATTCTACCCTAAATTGTCAGTTTAACAGCCCTGTAAAAACATTTTTAGTTTAAAAACAAAACTGTGCATGCTGTTGATATTAAAACTGCAGTTACTCTTTCAGGAGTACCAGCTGTTTTGTCGCAAAGCATTTTCAACATAGTAATCTGTACAGTAAAGACAAAAACTCAGTTGAAGGCAGTAGATGGCTGTGTTAGGTGCCACTCACTGCTCGGTTACAGCGGACTGTCTGAATTTCTTGTACACTTCCAGATACAATATTCAAGCCCTTTTGAGAGTTTGGTTCAGGCCGATCAGCACAGAGTAAGAAAGTATTGTACATTCGTCTCTAAGTTGAAGTGAACTGAACTGGTGTAATTTAGGCTCAATTCCAGATGCTTGGTTTCAAGCTACTTCTTGAATAATGCCTCTCAGCTTTTTCTTATGCATGGTTTTTCATGTTAGCGATCACTGGCACTGCTTTTGGCCTTGCTACTCCACACTGATGAAAGCAAGGAGAACAACTAAAGGAACAGAATAGGATCTTAAAGTGAACAGCTTCTTGCCAAACCAGCAAGGATACCATTCCTGCTTGTCCCAGGCTCCATGGATATTTCTATCAGATTTTCATATTGTAAGCGCTTCTCGGGAAGAGAGAAAACTCTGGAACAGTGAGTATTTATTAGAATATTTTTTGTTAAATAAAGAGGAGGGGAAAAAAAAAAGAAAAAAAAAAAAAAAAGAGTACTGCAGATTTAATTTCACATCTTGGCTATGCTCTGACAAAGGAGAAGTTACTGAATTCAGCAACTACTTCTTGTCCCAAGCCAGGGATTAATTAATGCCCCTCCCAAAACTTGTACCTGTCCCAACCCACCCCCAGCCCCAACCCTTCCCATTTTATTTCCCAACTAGACAACACTGTTGGCAAATCAAGACAGCATGAAACTTACATCGATAAAAACAACGAAAAAAAAATAATGTGAAGCGTGCCAATGCATCAGGGGAACTATCCTATTAAACAGTGTACTTCTCCAACTAGCAATTCTGCTCGGGAGTCAGCTGTACCTTTCACGAAGGGAGAGTTTAAACATTTTGAGCATGCTCCATGGTGCAATTTTAAGTGCTGCAGAACCACAGGACAAGAGATTGAACACCTGAATTTTTCCCCCAGGATTTCTTTTCAGGGACACACATGGTTATCCAACCAAGGGCTCGTGCAGTAACACTCAGTAAGTACAATCCGATGCTTTAGCACAAATTACAAGTATCCAGTTCAGCACGGTATAAGGCATGTGGACAAGAAGAGACATCAGCAGAATGCAGCAGGATCAGCAGAACAGCATTGGTGATTGACGCTCCAGTTTGTCAGACTTTGACCCCACTTTGAATCCCTGATTCCTACCACAGACAATGAAATTCAGTTTCTATCGTAGCATTTCTGAGGCTATTTATTTTTGGCCAAGTGTTAAAAGACCAACTCCTTCTTGTTTCGTTTTGATGTAAATGCAGAAACATTGGCGGAAGCTGTAGGAGAAGCAACGGAGCAGCAGGGATGTCTGCAGGTGATCAGAACTCTGCCCTCAACTTCAAGTGTCACTGCACTAAATCAGGAGATACTGAATGGGGAGTAAACTGGCCCAGCCACTAGCACTGTCACAGAACGTGTATTTTTTTAAAAAAACAGAACAAAAGGCAAACAGATTAATTATGAACCCTTCTTTTCAGAAGCAGACCAGGATTAAAAAAATTCCCGCAAAATTAAAATGTTAGATTCTCCATCTAAAAAAAGTTTATACATACGTGCTGAAAGCGACCACCACACAGGTCTGAACAGCACCTTACAGTACAGACTAAGACTTAAAGAGCTGATCTCACATTTGAAGTCTTTTAATTAAAAAAAAAAAAAAGTGGCTATGGCTGGGATGACACAAATGGGACACTTCAGAACACAAGGCAGAGGCGAAACTGGCAGCCTCGCTCGCCAGGCCATGGAAGCGGTGTAATGGGAAAGGGGCACTTCATGCACAAAATGTATTTTACAAAATACATATCCAAAAAAAGCAAAAAAAGCCAACAAAAAAAATCCCACCTTGCACTAAATTGCAGCACTCTCAACACTTGCTCTGCCACAGGCTGCTGCCCATGCCTTGTTTGATAGAGGAGGCATGTGAAAAAGGGGAGGGGGGAGGGAAATCCATGTTTCAGTCTATTTTTCAAGATTTCTCTCACAGGGACGTCTTCAGTCATCTAATGTCAGACACAGAGCTCTCAGAGTATGTTGTGGTCATGACAGGAGTGCCGTTGTTTGCCAAACAACCTTGCCTCAAGGTTTCAAAATACGAGGCCTGCACTGGTTTATGATACTGCAGAACTTTTATGGCATCTTCTATCTTAAACCATTCCCTTTTCCTTCCTGTGGGTAAAAAGAAAAATCAGTAGATGCAAAAACCCCAACGTTATCCTTTAAACATTACTGTTGATTAGCTTTCAGTCATTATCACATGCACTAATGCTGCAAGATTAATTGCACTGTGTAGCAAAGCGTCAGTTCAAAAGACACTAGGAAATTTCCTTTCAGGATTCCCTGATCTCGAGGGCCACCTACTCCAACCACCACACGGATGGCTCCTCTATCCCCACGACAGGTATCTGTTTAGGGCAGTACATCCACTGTCCAAACTGGTCTTCCGTTTCCCAAAAACCAATGAAACAAAAAACACATTTATTTTGCTATTTCTGCAAATTTTATTCAAGTCAGATATTCATTTTAAGACAACCCACATCGACACACACCAACCACCACTCAATTTCCATCAGTTTGCAAATGAACCTCAATTTTTAGTGGACAGCACTCATTTCTTACTCTTTCCATAAAACCTCTTCTGTACACAGCCTGCGGAAAGTCAAGTTACAGGTGCTACAGCGCTACTGACAACCCTCATGCAGAACAACACGTTCATTTTCATTTGGGAATTCGATTTAAATACAAGATTTCAAAAGATAATGGGGAATGATTAATCCACACTGCCCACATATCTTTTCTTCTAGTCTTAGAAAGGACAGCTCTTCATGCTCTTTGCTTAGTATCTTGAAGTGCAAGAATTAAATACAAAATTGCTGTAGAGGCAGCTGTGCAGCTGAATTGACTTCTCCTGGGCCACAGAGGTTACAAAAGCATCAATCTGACCACAGGTTTTTTTTCCCAAGCAACCAAAAGGACACACCACCGCAACTTTTCTCAATGACTCTCACAAGGATTCCAGCTCCCAGAGGCATGCTAAGCTGACGTGCTTTGTCTGCATCAAACCCGTTAATGCTAGCAAGCACAAAGAGCTTACCAATATTGACAGAGTCCTCCCAGTCTTCCAACACTTCTGTGACGATAAGTACGTAAACATATGTCCTGTGTTTCCTGTCCCGATTCTAGAAGGCAAAGGGAACAGAATAATGACAAAGCTATCACGGGAAAAAAGGCAGGTGGGCACACGGCGACTACAAGTTGCAAGCTGCCTCACTACGATGCTGCGGTACCTTACATGCAGTTTCTCTCACACTACAGCTCATTCTTAGCTATTAAAATTTGTTGCATTTTGAATGAGATGTCTGAAAGTATTAATACAGATTACACCCAAAGGTCTAGTTCCATAAGGCAGCATTTGGTGGATGGATATGCTTATAAATCAGTTCCTTAGCTGAAAAAAAAAAAAACAAACCCCAAAACAACAAAAACACAGGAAAGATTTTTATCTATTTCACACAACTCTGAAATAGATAGTGAAAAAACAACTGTAAAAAGAGCTGTGTCTGGTCCCTGTTGACTATGCATCTCACTAGTACTCATCAGGTGTTACCGCACTCCTAATAGGAGCGCACACGCTTCCCCATGTTGCAGAGGCCGGTTTGGGGTTTGGCAACAGGTGATGGCAGGTGCTAAAGAACAAAGGAGAGCCACTGCTCCCCAGCTGGTGGGTGGCCTTTTTTGGCAGCAAAAAAGGTATGAAGGCACTGAGTATATTCATTGTTACACTGGCTTATCACTCATGATCTCAACTGAAGTGGAAGTTGCAGATGATCAATATCACTGAAAGGATCAGTGTGCATTTTTATTTAAATGGGGAGTTTTAAGTTTTCCTTCAAACGAGTTATCTAGTCTACTTCACAACAAACTAGGAAGTGATTTTTACTCCAAGACAATTTTTTTCATCAAAATTTCACAGCCTCATTATCTGAAACTTACCTCAAAAATTCCCACTAATCTTCCTAACGTCCCTTTCACTCCAGCCTATGAAAAGTTCAAAGAGAAAAAAACATGCTTCAACAACAGGTCAGTACATATTTCCTTACTTCTTGCACAGGAGCAGTTCCTTTAGAACAGGAAGCAAATGCTGTAAAATTCTGTTCATCTGAAAACAACATGGTCACAAGAAAAATTACACAAATGCATCACAAGCTCTAACCACGCATGCATTCCCAGGAATTTTTTCTTCTTTTTCTATATTCAAACCATTTTTTATTCAATCTGGAGGGAAAAAAAAAAATATATTTGATGAGTTACTAATTGCATACCTATATATCCTGAATGACCAGAATCTCCTCTAAAGGTTGTTATAGTCGAAGCATGCGTAAAATTTGCTTTGGGGTTTAGCAGTTTTACCTCCTTAAAATTATAGCTTAAAAAAATAACTGTAAAGTATGTATAAGACATCCCCTTACACCATCAAAGCAACATGACAGCTACCAGGTATTTCAGGGGTGGCCTGCATACATTTGAAGAAAGCTAATATAAACATAAAATACTTCCAATGTTGTAAAGTGGCCTCTGCAACAGGAACAAGACTATTTTTGATATAACAGAAAACGCAGATGTGCATTGAAAGAAGACTTTTGAATCAAGCACAGACACAAATCAAGAGAAGATCTAAGCAACAGTTTTGTCTTCTATTTGAATACTACTGAGGATCTACCCACTTTATCTCATTTGCTGTCACTTTTTTTATACATCCACTCACGGCTGTGGCTCAGTCACTTTCTCAAAGTGCTGTTTCTCGCCTCTGCTCTCTGGTGTTGCATCATGCACGCATGCAAAATGCCATCCTACTCTCCTGCCCCCAAACCCCTCCTTTTTTCCCTCAATAATTTACATTCCCTTCTTTTTACAACTGTAAATGGTTGGAATTCAAGTGCTACAGACAAGATGAGATTTTGCTCCATGACTTAACTGGTCTGAAACAACACACACAATCTGGCATACAACCCAGCCACATTTGGCAGGTAAATTCGGCTGCCGTCTCTGGCAGCTGGAACACACCCTCAACAGTTCAGGAAAAACAGTGCCTCTGCTCTTGCAGCTGAGATATATAGAGCTGATCCTGTCAGGCTTTTTTTTTTTTTTTTTTTTTAAATGTTTGGGTGAGGCCAACTAAATATTTAATGATAAGACAAATTCTCTGTCCTGAGCAGCCGAGATACACTGTTTCCCGCTTGTTCAGCTACTAATCAGTTGCTGTACAGCCATATACTTTTAGAAAGGAAGAACTTTTATTAATTAAAAGATTTTACTGGTTAAGTTCCCAGCCTACTAAATGAACACACAGATACCAAACAATACAGCCAGAGCACACCTCACGATTGCTTCTAATGATAGGTGATGGTAGAACTGCCCCAAGGGAAAAGGGTTTTTAGCTCCCCCTACTACAAGCATTCATAGAAACCTGTTAATTCTTTCTGTAACATGCTCCCTGACCTCTACTTCTAGGAAGCAGCTTTTCAACTGAATCTTTTATGTTGGTTTTGGATGCAAAATTTATTGTCTCATCAGTATTTCTGACATTCTGCTCAGCCCATAGGTGGACCACTGACTATTAACCACAAGGCTATTTTGGGAGTCAAATAGCAATTCCATGAAGGTCAATGTACGCGTGTATGCGCACACCAGCATGGCTAGGACAGATAACTGGTTTTGACCTTTGCAGATGAGTGATTTTACCTCATCTGCAAAACTGTTGCTGCTAACCTCGACTAATCTCTCTCAGAAGTGAGCTTGAAGGCAAACACTTCAAATGAATTTCATTCAAAGAACTCCTTCAGCAGCCTTGACTGGTGGGCTTTTTTTTTTTTTTTAAATATAAGCAACCATACCAATCAGCCAGCAATAACACAGAAAGGAACACAAGGCTTCCACCTTCACAACGTACATACATACATAAAGATATTGAAAGGTGAAGGGTAATCAAACGTTTCAGGTAAATAACTGTCTTAAGCCAATTTTCTTCACTTGTTCCTGGAGAAGGCTATTGAATTTCTGCAGTCCTTACTTACCTGCAGAGGCACTGAATCAAGTCAGGGATGTTGTTGTGATGGTTTAGTGAACTCTCAAGCCTGACTAGAAACAAATTTATCTCCAGGCAACTAGCCAGCCTGGAAACTAAGCATGAATACTGCACAACCAGCCTCCCAAGCAGTTTATCCCCAGCTCTAAAATTGTGCTTGAAGTAATACAGGCAGGTGAGGAGCCCTTCCTTCTGTTCTCATTAAACAGAGGCGACGGAAATAATGCTCTGTCTGCAGAGGATCCTTCTTTGTTCTGCCTAGTCTTATTCACCCAAAAAGGCACAAAAAGCAATGCCAAGACAAACATGCACTGTAGGGAAATCATGCTGAATTATCATTAGACAACTCGAAGAAAGGCTAAGGCTTTCTTCATGTATGAAGTTATTACATGCAGTAGTAAATGGTGACATAAATTAATGGTTTGATTCAAACAAATATTGGTGTGATTTTATAAAGAGAGTCCTTACCAAAGACTGCAAAGCACATCAACCATTACATTCTGGAGTCCAATGGCGCTCTCATCCTATTCTACTGGTATAGTGGATTTTAAAGACAACATATAGGACATCCAACACAGACCAACTGGACTGTTATACACCTATTTTTGATAAAGCACTTAATTAAGAAAGTCATAGTCTCTGTACAATCACGTACTTCGTTTAATGGAACAAACGAACGTGGAAGTGGAATTCAGAGTCTCACACAAGTTTCTAACAAAAAAGTTGCCTAAGACATCCGAGAAAATAATCTATAGGTGTTATTACTAACAAAGCAAGGAGATAACGAGCAACAAAACCACCAGGCTCCTCTTTGGGCAAGCTACATACCTCTTGCTTTCCTATGGGCCAACCCCTCAGCACCCTCCTGACTCATACACACCGCAGGACAACGAGCATTTTCTTGGAAAGTTGAAAGCATAGTCACAGGCTCATCCAGGATTGAAGCTGGATCTAAATCTTAATTTGCACCAGATGACTCAGGAATTTTCTCCTCGGTAGTAAATGGACTGAGAATCCTCCGCCCTCATGGACCACAACAGTAAGTGTCTGGCAGAGACAGCACAATTTATTTGGGCACATGTTCCCCCACCAAGCATTAGAAGTGCTGCACAGGGAGCCCATACTGCAATCCTCAAAATACACGCTTGTCCTAGGAGGACGCTATTAACCCTACAAACAAGGGGTAGGAGAGCACAAGCACCAACTGTTGCATCTGCAGGTGTGGAAAAAAAAGCGAATGAATCAAACAACAGTATTCCCCAGGAAGAGGCACACTCAGGTATAAAAGAGGACAGACAGAGCCAGCAAAACCAGATTCTTTTTCACTGCTCTGCAGATCCAAATCAGTTTCCAATGTCCGAGGTAGTCCTCGCTGGAGAAAAAGATGGATCTGGCAAGAGTGCATCAATCTCACAGCAACAGCCAGCTGCCCCCAAACAACACACAACCTTAAACCGCTGCTGCACACCCAGAGGGGTGGGCTGGGCATTCAGGACAAGGAATAAGAATCTGGAGGAAATGAAGCTTTACTAGTTCTACTGCTCATGGAACAACTTGTTTTAATAAAGAAAAATTACTGAAGACATCCAAGAACAGCAGGTTCAGGTTTCAAAGCTGAAAATAAGTTCGGGTCAGATGCAAAAAGCAGCCTGCAGCAACACCATCTGTTCCTAGGGACAGCTTTTATTTCCTTCCATCTGAGCTAAGGAAAATGTGGGTTGGAATTTCAGCTATTTTACTTTGCTCTATTAGGCTCAAAGCCTGCATCTACTACAGATTACTGCTGGGCAAGAGGACTGGTAAAACACCCAAATCTTTGCTCTAATACTTGCAGTATTGAAGGTAGTAAATCACACCCATAAAGACTGCTAGCTTAGACAAGTTCTAAAGACGCCAATTACAGACCTGCTACGCAAATTTTCTTGCCGTCTCTACTTCTTCTCAGAGAGGGTTATACTTATTCATCTAATTCTTTACTGCATTACAACCAATACATGCTTTTACATTTGTGAAACAGAAATGAAATACCATGACAGAGCGAACTCTAAGACGTTGCACTCATTTTTATGAAGTTTGAGTACACAGGGTAACAAATAGTAGTGAACTTGGTCCGCTATTTGCGCTGAATATTACTAAATCTAAGAAGAGTTCAACACCATCATCTCAGTCATTCATCCACGGTCCTTGCAATATTTAAAAAAAAAAAGTCTTCCTATTTTAGCACTGAAAGATATCAATATTCATATTCTACATCACTAACAAAATACATGAAACAGGAAAGATTATTTATAAAGCATGTTTAAGAGGGGAAAAGAAAAACAAAAAAGAGGTCTAGCAACTAGATCAAAGTACTATCACGATGGACTATTTTTGATATTGGCATCAATTGCCTCTTTGATCACAGATCAAGCACAACTCATCTGGCTTTTGATTCCCATGAAGAAAGCACAACTAACACTCCCGTAATTTTATAGAACTTGACATTTACTAAGTATTTAAAGGTCAGGATGTGAAAGATGCTCTAAGTGCAAAATGAAATGCCTTTGGGTTTAACAGATGAGTGTGGAGGCTTTTTTCAAAGTCACTCTATAATAAGTTTAATTTAAGGCATCTATTTCTAAAACATGTTCTTCACCAGTTGCTCACACCCATAAAAAATCCTTATTCCTAACATAAAATTAATTTTGCGAGAGAATACAACAGCAAAAAAAATCCAAGAATGAAGAAGCAAAAAATATACGAAATTGGTGCTAACAACTGTTTCAAAAGGGCACATCATTTTTCCAGAAGGTGAACCTTAGAACGTACCTGGAGTTTACAGCTGTGTAAACATTTTTCAACATTCTGTCTGAAAAGGCTGCTCTTATTCAGAGCTAGCGTGCTTGCCTACTGCCACTTTGCCTAAAAACAATGCCCAAGAACTCAAGTCACTTCAAATTTTATGCAGACAACAGCAAGCATGACAAGTGTTGGTACCTGTCGTCTTTAATACATCTGCTGACACAGATTAATATAGATAAGGACTATCTCAAACTAGGACAAGGACTTCTAACTCAAACTGGGACAGAGGGATCACAGGTTTCACTCAGAATCAACATTTCATTTTCAGAACAGTCTTCGAAAATTTTGAAAATCAGAGAGAGGGAAAAAGTCAGATTTCTTTACATGACAATTATTCCAGCAATAACATGGATAAAAACTGAAACACATACGTGGTAAAATTAAAACAGTGACTGCAGAAGTTAAAAATCTTAGTTTAAGGAAGCATACTTTAAAAAGAAAATGCATACCACACAAAAAAGAATGAATTGAAAAAAATGAGCCTATTGTCATCTTCAAAGACCACAAGCAACAGAAAGGGTAATGAGTTCTTACAGCTCTTCCAACTGTCTCTTATTAAAATGGAAAAGGCATACCAAAGTCAGTGAAAGTAAGCCCACAAATTTCTTCCACAACTTTGACCAGCACGCAAACCACCTTCTTTTAGGATAAAAATTACTGTGTTCATCGACATGGAGGAAACTGGATTATCCCTCTCCCAACACAAGCAGCAGACTCTACCTGCTCAGCTAACCTCTGTTTCCTTGCAAGTGACAGACGTGCCTGTCCCAGGAGAGAAGCAGAGACATCACACCTACTCAGAAATCAGCGTCAGCTACAAGCTACCTGAAAAAGCCTACATTCACATGAAAGGATGAACAGCTAGCAAGCACAACAGTTGCCCAGCAGTCTCCTAAAACACCTCCTCTGCCAAATCAATAGCATAAGCTGGGAAACTGGGTGCACAAGTCCTTTACAGCTGTAATATAACAAACATTCCCCTCCCGCACGCACATTCCCCAGCAACATTTTACAGTAAACAGCTCGCTGAGCTTAAGGCAGTTGATGTGCATTACAATTCTGCGTGTGGATCGTAAGCAGTGTACGGGAACACAAACCTATTTGAGGAAGGCCTTACACACCTAAAAGCATGCCTGTGTTTTCCACCTGTGTCAGCTAGCCTAATCATTAGCTGTAGAAGCACTCGAGTAATTTTATACACATGACAGGCTGCTCTCCCGCAGATGGCTTTCAGGAAAGCCTTTATTGTAACAGCATCTGATAGCTCCATTTCAGATTCCCACCCTGCATTCGCATCAAACACTACTACGCGTCGCCGAGGTTAGCTGTCGGGGTAATCCCGCTGCTTTTGGAGTTCTTGATGTTTACTGTTTGTTGAACAGCATTCAAGCAGATAGGTGCTTCGCTGGGAATGACTCAACCCTGCCAGGCTGCCACAGTTTGAATTACATTCTCATTCGGCACCGGTCCACGTGAGCGAGGGAACACCAGCTGAGCGAGAGGGGATTATCTCAGCCAGCCCAAACCAGTTTCTTCACTGCAGACTGAGCCCATGCCAAGGCTTCCTTTCAGCCACCGAGCTGTCATGGAAAGAGAGCGACTCTTCCAAGGCGCTGTGCTGCCCGAGGAAGGGAGGGTCGATACGGTTTTATTTTAAGGATTTGAAACGCGAAGCCATGCATCTCCTGAATGAACCCTTGACTTCTCTACTAAATAACTTTAATAATTAATAACGATTGGGTTGTAAAGCAGGAGTCTGGAGCTAAAAATATTTCTATTGTTCTGGTTAAACTCACTTTGGCTTCTAATGTGTTTGAAAGATCACAGACTTACTAAAAAAGCAGAAGCTGTATTACAAGCTGGAAACAAAATTTGCAAGCAGTAATCCCCAGTACTAGAGGGACCTAAAGACACTATCTTTCTGATAAACTGCTAGATTATAAAAACATCCAAAGAGAAACACACAACTCGGGAACTGCCACATTCGGTTAGTCCAAAGGCCCAAATATTGGGCATTTTGTTAGACAGCAGCAGGTACTTCCAAATACTTTAGAGAAAAACCTTCATATACCAGACAATTAAATAAAGCAAGTACTGGAGAAGCTTCCTCCCAAGTCCCATCAATTAGCTCTTGATTTCTGTTCTGCAGCACAAAGATTTATAACCCTCTTGAAAGCATTTTTAATCCTGCCCTATGTAACTGTGAACCCACTTGGTCATCCATATATAATCATTTAATCGTTTCTGAATCCAAGCATCTCTCCAACTTGATAATATTCAGAAGCGAATTCTAAAGACATGCTTTATATACAATGTAGTCAACTGCCATTTGCCGTCTTTAAATTCCTTATGAAGAATAAAACTGTTCTTCCAGCTTTAAGAGAAAAATATGCCTTCTCCATACAGATCATCAATCTGTGTTTGATCTGCTGTTTGATCTCCTTTCTGAAATTGCTTCAAGTAACAGAAACATGAACACATTAGGAATTGTTGCTTATAACTCTTACGGATCAATTTCTCTTACTCACATAAAACTCAAAATATGTACTAGACCAAAACATAATGAGGTCCCTCTATTTGGAGTGTCTTTAGTGGCTCATAAGGTCTTATTTCTACCTTCTACCCAAGTATTAGATAGCTCCACAAAAGCGCAGCTGTTTTTTTGAAGCTGTCTTAAGAAACCGTTCTTCACACAGGCAGAACAAAAACGGAGAATATCAGCATATGTATTGAAATGACGATAGCTTAATTTTATGCATTTTCAGTTAAAGGTATCGGGCGAGGAAAAGTTCAGTCCCCCTGAAAGCCTTAATTACATTCCTATGCTATCTTTATTTAGGACTCCAGTTTCCCTCCCACATATGACGGGGGTATCACCAGTGACTCTACATTCCTCTTCACCTTCAGGAAAACAGCAAGAGTGATGAAAACAAATTCACAAAGCCTTGGCTTTGTGAAGTCAGCAGCAAAGCTCCAGGAGCTCCCATTCTAGTCACTCACCTCTTCACAGACTTCTCGCACAGCGGCCACATTGGGCTCCTCCTCGGGCTCCATGCCACCCCCAGGGACAATCCATCGATCAGGATGACGACTACTGCTAACCAGCAGCACCTGTGGAGAGTATAGCACAGCTGATACACACACACAAGGCAACACTCCTTTTCAGAGCCCAGCTGAAGAGGAGAGGTTGTCCTTGCACCTCTCACACCTCCAAACGCAACCAATCCAACACCAGTCCTGGAAAATATTCCGCTTTTTCCAAGACAGTTTCCTTAGCCCCTTTCAGCCAGCTGTGCAAACTGCATTATCAGTGACACCAAGGCACTCCAACACTCCAAATTATTTCAGCCGTTACCTTCTCACTGCTGATGCATCGCAGAATAAATTATGCCTCTGCATACCAAAACAATGATTTGCTATTTGATACAGCATCACAATACTTACGGTGTAAGAGTTCACTGCTGTACTCAAAGTCACTACACAGTCTTGACAGCTTGGGATACACATCATGCAACAACATAGGATGGCACAGAAGCTGCTCAGCACCTTCACCCTTTGCAGTAGCAGCTTGATTGAAGTTTACTGGTACCTTTGGCCTTCTCTGCCTCTGCAGTTACACTAATGACATACACAAATCAGGTAACTGCCCACTAAAACATTTACGTGCAATTGTTTTAACAGAAATTTTCAACTTCCCTGTTTGCCTCTTCTTTTGCAGCAGGCACCAAAGAGTTCAGCTCTGGAGCCAGCACTTGGTTCTTTTGTTCTAGCTGAGGTCGTTCAATCAGATATAAGCAAAATATAAGCCTACATTAAACCACTCAAAAGCGCTAGGAAAAGGCTGCATAGGACAGACTTTTCTGAATCAGGAAAATGGTTCAACCATTTTCACAGGAGTAATTTTTCATAAGCATGCTTTGTGGCAGTTTTTCCTTGAAACACATTTTATTCCAGTGTAATTCTGCTCTGTACAAGTTCAGTTTTCATTTTGTCATCTTCTAGAAACAAAAAAGCTGACTAACAATCTCAGCTGGCTAAAAATTTTCCCAAAGAATATGGAGACACTCTGCTTATTAAATCTACTTGCAATACATCCATGAGCAGAGATGGAAACTAAAAACAAAACTAATACTGTTTTTCAGCTCTTTAAACAAAGCTTGTTCATTAGAGTCATCATACTATACTTCATCATTTCACTGGCACAAAGCTTAGAGCCAAAACAACTTGCTCCAGAAACTTTCCAACATACCAGTCCAATTAGGTTACAGGCCAGCTGTAACAGTTTCAATCAGACATTTCGAAGTTACACTGTGCAAGACACTACAATCCCAGGCTTCACTGTGTAAGTGTTCATTTACCAGTAGGATATAAAAAGCTTTGCACTGATTATCAAGAGGAAACCTACCTACAGAATGCAAAATTAAACTTCTGAAACAAAAACAAGCGCAAGATTTCCAGGGTTTCCCAGTTCTTTTATCTTTTGAAAATTCTCATCTGCCAACTGACCACCCTGCAAAGTGATTTTTCATTTTCCAGGGCCACCCAGACCACGTCAGCTCAGTACAGGGAAAAGAGGGGGGGGCCAACAAACTAGAACACGCCAGGGTGAGGAGACAGGGTCAGCTCTGGGGTCCAAAACACAGCTCTCAAAGCAGGAGTAGCAAAGCTTAAGGCAGAAACTGAAGAGGGGTCAACCACAAACGTTTTGGCAACTGCTGGTCTAACCTTTCCTAAGGCTGAAACTAACCCGGTGTTCTCAAGTGTCAGTACTCCTCTCATCAGCAATCTTCTGTGGATCCCACCAATAACAATGTCTCAGAGCCTCCTCTTCCTGCTTCGGTCAGAACCCACACCTCAGTCCTGCAATGCATGAAGCAGCATCATTTATCAAACAACTCCATTTAAATCCCTGAGCACTCCCCAATCTGTCTATTGAATTCAGGCAAATGCACACTAGAAATGAATTATGCTGAATGTGCTACCTTAATTCTGCACTTACCTAATGGAGATGCTAACTACCTGACCCATCTTCTGGCTTAGGTTGCAAAGGAACAGCATTTACTTTATAGTAACATCCCATGGTGTTTGGCCTTCTTCAAGAGGAAGGCAGAATTCCCTTCCCCCAAACATCCAATCCACATAAAATGCAATCAGTAAGCCATGCCTTAATAGGGAACGTAAACTTCATTCATCCTCAGAGTCTTCAAGGCTCAGGACAGCAGCCAGGTACCATGGGCTGGGGCTGCAAGGCCGTCACCAGCAGCTACCTCTGGTTTCCCAATATTTGGCCACTGCAGGCTCAGCACACAATGCACTCCGCTGGCCTGTGCCATCTTACCATGGTACCTTCTTCTATTACATTATAGGACTTTTACTTCATCCTGACTCATTACCAATAGTGTACACAAAAGAGCTTGGACTGAAATTCCTAACTTCATGTCAGCAGGCGATTCTGAGGACAAAGTTAAAAGGAAAGTAACAGACACTGAAAGTATAAATTTTCTTCCCAGGTAAGGAAGCATCATCTTTATAATTTCCAATTTCAATTCAGAGTTCCAGCTCAAAGGAAAAAAAAAAAATTAAAAAAAGCAGCAGAAACAGATCTTTGAAACTCAGCACAGCATACTTCATACCATTGAGCTCCTGGCACCTTCCACTCGTGAGAAAAAGTATCTGCTAAAAAAATCCCTGTACAAAGACTTCTACAGGAAAGCCTGCTGGACTGCTCAGCCTGAGACAATGCTTCAGCAACACACTAGTAGGAACTTTTAGGTGTAAACAACAATTTTAGGCAAAGTAAATTAACTTCAGCTGCTCTGGTAGTTGAGCATTTTCTGAATAGATTAACACGAACAACCCTCACTGGGAAGGAAAAACCCGTCATTCTCACACTTTTATGTAATCAGACTATTTCCTGTTTAATAAAAAGGAAATCCCATCCAGAGAGAGCAGGAAACATGCCCTACAAGGTCATTCTTTTAAAACAGCTTTGAACAGGATATTGCTACCAATGAGCTCTCCCAAGACAAAGGGGCCTAGTTCAAAATGAGGGTGAGACACTGTTTTAAAAAAAAACACACATCTAAAAAAGTCCTGTGTCCTAATACATGAAATGCATTCAAAGGGATCAAGTAAAAAGGTCATTATAATCAAAATCATAGAATAAGAGTTTGCGTTGGAAGGGACCTTTAAAGGTCATCTAGTCCAACCCCCCTGCAATAAGCAGAGACATCTTCAACTAGATCAGGTTGCTCAGAGCCCCATCCAGCCTGGCCTTGAATGCTTCCAGGGATAGGGCATCTACCACCTCTCTGGGTAACCTGTTTAATCGTAAAAAATTTATTCCTTATATCTAGTCTAAATCTGACCTCTTCCAGTTTAAAACTGTTACCCCTTGTCCTATCACAACAGGCCCTACTAGAAAGTCTGTCCTCATCTTTCTTGTAAGCCCCCTTTAAGTACTGAAAGGTCGCATAAGGTCTTCTCTTCTCCAGGCTGAGCAACCCCAACTCTCTCAGCCTGTCCTCACAGCAGAGGTGCTCCAGCCCTCTGGTCATCTTTGTGGCCCCTCTCTGGACTCACTCCAACAGCTCCATGTCTTTCCTGTGCTGAGGACCCCAGAGCTGGACGCAGCACTGCAGGTGGGGTCTCACTAGAGCGGAGCAGAGGGGCAGAATCCCCTCCCTCGACCTGCTGGCCATGCTTCTTTTAGTGCAGCCCAGGATACAGTTGGCTTTCTGGACTGTGAGCGTACACTGCCGGCTCACACCCAGCTTTTCATCCACCAGTACCCCCAAGTCCTTCTCTGCAGGGCTGCTCTCAATCCCTTCATCCCCCAGCCTGTATTGATACCAGAGATTGCCCCAACCCATGTGCAGGTCCTTGCACTTGGCCTTGTTGAACCTCATGAGGTTCACACGGGCTGACTTCTCGAGCTCGTCCAGGTCCTTCTGGATGGCATCCTGTCCTTCAGGCGTGTCAACTGCACCACTCAGCTTGGTGTCATCTGCAAACTTGCTGAGGGTACACTCGATCCCACTATGTCATTGATGAAGATATTAAACGGCACTGGTCCCAATATGGACTTGTCACCAATCTCCACCTGGACATTGAGTCGTTGACCACTACCCTCTGGATTCGACCATCCAACCAATTCCTCATTCACTGAACAGTCTACCCATCAAATCCATATCACTCCAACTTAGAGAGAAGGATGTTGTGGGGGACCGTGTCAAAGGCCTTACGGAAGTCCAGACAGACGACATCCATAGCTCCTCCACTGTCTACTGATGTAGTCATTCCATCACAGAAAGCCACTAGGTTGGTCAGGCAGGACTTGCCCTTGGTGAAGCCATGCTGGCAGTCTCGAATCACCTCCCAGCCCTCCATGTGCCTTAGTATAGCTTCCAGGACGATCTGTTCCATGGTCTTCCCAGGCACAGAGGTGAGGCTGAGTGGTCAATAGTTCCCAGGGTCCTCTACCCTTTTCAAAAATGGGTGCAATGTTTCCCTTTTTCCAGTCACCAAGGACTTCACCTGACTGCCATGACCTCTCATATATCGTGTAGAATGGCTTCACAACTCCATCAGCCAGTTCCCTCAGCACTCTTGGATGCATCTCGTCAGGTCCCATAGACTTACGTATGTTCAGGTTCCTCAGGTGGTCACAAACCTGATCTTCTCACAAGGCATATTTTCACAAGGCAACTTCATTCAAATATTTCACAAACTGCCCCAAAGCCAGTAAAACGAGATCTGCTGAAAAACAGCCTCTCTGTGAAAACCATTAATATTTGGGTGGAACAGCCTGAATGCTGTTTCCAAGATAAGAAATGCATTCCCTTGCAGAAACCTTTCCCCTGATAGCTGGATGGGTGAACATAAAATACCTGGGGAAGTGAAGATACCAGCCAAGCAGGTTGCAGAAGACAGATGTAATAATTTGTATTTCTCCCATAATAAGGTCAGAATTATTTTCTAAGTTTCAGAACAAACACGTGATATACCATATGGCTAACTTGCACCAAAAAGCCAAGACAGAGAATGACAACTATACATTCATTTTACCACATAGCATGACAAAAAAATGTTATTCAATTGCTCAATTAGACTGAACATTTTCCAATACAACTGAATTTTACAACATAAAGAGTACAGTTTTTTTTAAAGGACCACCTTGTATGTCCTCAATACCTAAATTTTTGTTCATTAACTTTATTACATAAAAAATTCATTTGAATACATACTAAAGAAGATATTTTAATCAAAATAGTTGTAAAAAAAATATACCAAAAATGACATTTTATTTTTATAAATCAGGCCAAAACACAAAGGAAGGCTGACATTCCCATTTTATTCTTGCCAGGCAACTGTGTTTAAGATAGCTACTGAGACTCTCGGCCTACTAGGCATTTTGGGGGCAGATTTTGGAGCCCAGTCTCGCAGTCGTTTTCGAAATGCATTTGCAGGTATCATGTCATATGGCCAAGTTCTGTTTTCCAGGATTTGAAAGACAATTATGTCATTTCAAAGCAGGGAAATGAGCAACACAAGCCTCTTTGGCAATGCACAGGGCAGCCCTGAAGTAGCTCTCACACACAATCAATGAAATAAGAAAAAGGTTAGAAAAATAAGCGAAGTTTGAAGCCTACAGCAGGGGCTCCTAAACAGTGCTAGATTGTAGCCCTCATGGTAAGCAACCTTCAAAGCAGCACGCAAACAAAAAATCCAAACAAATCTAGTGCAGCCTACCAACTTTCCCCCAGAGGAGACAGGAAACACGCCGAGACATCTAAGGCTGCCTGGACTGCCACACGCAGAGCTAGGAGCTCCATGGGAAAAGGGGAAAAGAGTTTGTCACCAGTATAAATCTGGGAGTCCCTGATACACAATGCGGACCTTAAAAAAAACTAATTACATACAAATCTGTTGTATTCACATCAGGGGTTTTGTTTTTTCTTTCCCCCAGAAATAACAGTGCTCTGCAAAGCAAAAACTAGGCAACCAAAATAAGACAGAGAATTAATTCCCAGTTAACGGAACAGAGATTGAGGGATTCCCAGGTTCTTTCATGCTATGGTGGATTTAAACCACCACCACCTATAAATAAAACAAGAGTAGCTACACTGTGAGGAACATGATTCCTAGAAAGAGGCTCCACAGAAGCATTACAGCAAAGACAAAAAGGGCTACAGCATTATTAGAAGCTGGGCTACAACATTAGTAGAAAATGAGCTGTGAACCTTCCAGACTTCCAGGAAAAGACAGTCCTACCCACACGCGCCAGCCTAAGGACAATCAAGCTGGCAGACTTAATAAGAAGCAGCAGACAAGATGTTAAATACATGTTTTTTGGCCCAGCCAGCATTCTGCTGCCAGAAGCCAATCTACAGCTACCGGCTACTGAAACAGACTCTGCCTTTCTTTCATGCTTTCTATCAATACTAAGCCACAAAATCATATATTTTGCATAGACTAAAGCACAAACCTCCCGACTTTTAAACTCATTTCACACTTTAGCATTATTTATCAGAACACAGACTGCAAGAAAATAACGTCTCATAACATGCTGTAGTGAGACTGGTGGAGAAGATGGCTGACTTCAATGATTTTTGCCTGTACAATCTGTCTTTGTTTGAAGTTTCAATTTAATAAGAGTCTCTGTATTCAGGAGTTTGGAGTTTAGCTGTGCTAACGACTCTCCCATTTGCCCTATGACCAGGCAGGATATTGTAGCTGGTGCAGCTCTGTGTCCAGCATAATAAAGACCTTTCATGCTTTACTCAAAGTTAACAAACATTCTCACAATCCCAATATGTTACTGCACTTAATGCTTTTATATCTGACATATATGGGATCTCGATTCAACCACATCAAACCACCTTTAACCACCAAGAACAGCATACACTGACAAACGGAGTTCAAGAGGAGAAGGGGAAAAGAGAAACTGTAGTTAGCAAAACCATGCAAAAATTAATCTAATTTAACCGGCAGAAAGACAGCCTCAATTACACTACAACAAAACATGCATTTTGCCACAACTACTAACACAGGATGGTCTAAACACGCATGCCAAGGCTTATAGGACGGCTTCTCCCACCCTCTTGCTATTCAGGGCACGTTACGAAGTTACCAAGTACAGCCTGTGGTCAGAAAGGCTACAGCTGGCTTTAAACATGACAATGTCTTTAGCTAAGACAAGAACACACACAACCTCAACAGCAAGCCACAGAAAAACCCTCTCCTGACCATAACAGCACGTCCTCGCAGGAACGTTACTGTTCCCCAACAGTATACATTTCCTTAGACAAGTGTTATTTTTGCACACACACCTGCACCTTGCTCCGTGGCATAATGCGATTTAACCTACAATGCAGTACCTAAAAACTAGAGGCAGGAAATTTGACGGCAGAAAGCTAGCAAGGGGAAGCATTCATGCTACAGAGCTTGACAAAAGAAAAGCACAAGTCTTGAAAAAGGGGAAAGAAGTGAACTGCAAGCAGTTCAAGTCATTTCAAGCATCTGGATCACACCTATAGCACTACAATCATAGGGTAAAAAATAAAGACGATTCTGTTGGTTTTTAGGCTGCTTCTTAGAATAACAATAATAAATCATCACGTACTGCACTGCTACTCTGGCTTCAAAATACCAAGGGTCGTATTACTGTTACTACAGTTTTCTTGTGACTTTAGAGTAAGTGCTTACTCTTACAGAAGAACACCACGATCCAGAGTCCTCTCCCTCCATCAAAATTATGTTTTAGATAACCACAAAAATTACATGTTTTAGATAACCACAAAAATGATATGTTTTAGATAACCACAAAAATGATATGTTTTAGATAACCACAAAAATTATCTGCAACATGCCTTTCACAGCAGGGACAGGCCAGAGAAAACAGCTGAAAGGCCTGAACCAGCAGTCGCCTGTTTCAGAAGCAAAGGGCTGATAAGGAGGCACTCCCAGCAAAAGACCCGAAAACCGATAACCTATTTCTGCCTGTCGAAACTAGTTTGTTGACCACTCGGTACTTAGACAACTCATCCAGGAGGACTTTTGCAGAAGGAATGCTAGCTTGTAAACTGCCTTTTTTAATAAGGAAAAAAAAAAATTAATGAAAGGAGTATTTTGGCCTTTTACGCAGACCAAATGACCCTGGATGTCAGCAACTGCATATGTATACACTCACTGTTTTGATTAACAAGTCCTATTCATAAAATAAAGCATGCAAAAACCCTACAGCCATGAAAACTCTCGAGAAGCTTTTCAAATATAAGTAGCTAATTCTACGCATAACGTCAATGTTATTTACAGAAGAAAAAGTAACCACCCAAGTCAATACGAATGAAAATAACATTCAAACCATCTGAAGCATCTTAAAAAACCCCTATCCAGTAGGTAATTGTATCCCTCTGAATTTCACATCTTAATGCGACATTTCTGCGAACAAAGAGTTAGTGTACATTATCCACTGCACAACAAAGACAGCTACAGAGACACCAATTCTGATATAAACACACACAAAATTTGAAAGATCCTTGACTAGTCTGTGCAGTCAGTCTCTCAGCTGGACTGAAAAAGAACTACTGTTTAAAGAAACTGAGTACCTGCTTCCCAACTGCTGGATATTATATACAGCATCTGAACACTGATGTTTACTGAGCACAGAGTAGAATTGAGTTTCTCAGTTTTGTTCTATTCAATTTTTCTAGGCGACTCCATCACAAAGGTATGCAAACCAGGATATTTTTCTGTATTTCAAAAAAATAGTGATAAAATCCAAGCACATGATCACTTTCCTTTGACTGCAAAGGGAAAGAGATGTTTTTCCAGACCTTGAGAGACCATCCATGCAAAGATTAGGTCCTTTGGCAGCAGTCCCAGCTGGGTACACCCCCCAACTGCTTGTATCTGCCTCCATGCTTCGGTAGCTTGTCTGAAGGGTGCTGAGACGAACCAAGTCAGGGAACGCATCATGAGTTTAAAACAAAGGGGGGGGGGGGGAACAGGACACAAAGACTGAGGAGAGAAAGGCAGGAAAAACAGCTACAGCCTCTGGTCAGGCATGAACCTGAGATGAAAGAGATTTCAGAGAAGCATTATGCAGAGGAGAAGAGATAGTGGCCACCACTCTTGGGTCCCTCTCAGCAAACCTAGGAGTGGAATACACTCTCCTCTTTCCATATTCATCACTTTCCCCGAGTTGCAGCAGAACAAAACTGACTCAATTCTTCAGTTTCACAACAGCTTACAGAGCTTCCAGCAAACTAAGTGAAAATTTAACAATTTTCATTCTTTTGTAGTTTGGGAAAGTACAAGAGACCACAGAATTGCTTGTAAAATTGTTTACGAAAGCTGCCTTTATGAAAAGGCTAAACACTTTTTAAGATGAAAGCTAGGTTTTGCAGAGGTTTATACTCTTGCTCTTGGAGAAAACCAGCTACAAGCACAGCTGAGAGGGACAGGAGAAGCACAAGCAACAGAACTATTTCTAAACTGGCCTATATCCTACTGGAGATGTGGTAACTTGTTAGCAACAGACAGGGAGAACTTTATTTGGTTTCAACCACAACCCTCTCATGTAGCTGAAGCGAACGTAGAGAGTCAAGCCAAGCCATCAGAACAGAGATTCTGAGACTCTATTCCATGGAAAGTACGATGACCATATGATGCTGGGCTCCCTTTACGTCCCAACAGTGAAGTACTCCAAGTGTTTTTAGCTTTTGTTTTTATATTGAAGCAAATGCACAAAGGATGGCCCAGGAACTCTGTGTGATCATCAACGTAGTCTACAGTTCGAATTTGAGAACTGCTGTATTACATCATAGCTTGGTTTAAAACTGACACAGGAGAAGCAAGAAAAAGGGTTAGTTTGCATTCAAATTACTTTCCCCAACCAAGGCTGTTGTGGGGCTACATAAACATAGCTTCTGGTGACTGTATTGCCTTGGCGCGCTCATAGGCGGCGGAGCCAGGGTGCTTACCAGACGCTGTGTGAAAGTTCTGTTTTCTCATCTCCATTTAGACTTCATTCACAATTAAGAAAAGACGACCAATCCTGGATCCTATTTTTCCCAAAGCATTTCCTCCAGAAGTCTTTAAAAATACCGGTTGTTAATGAGCAGCTTGTCCTTTCACCAGATACAATGCAGGCATGCTTAAACCTGTAGCTACACCAGAGCAGGACTTAAAGCCAAAAGGTTCCTTTTTATTTCTGTCAAAATGTAACACAGAGATGCTGCCATTGAGCAGTCTTCCATCTGCTTCTTACTATTAAGACATTAGTGAAATTTTCTGGAACATTTCCTCATTGAAACAGCTGGTCTACACAAAAAATACTTGTGTTATGTTTAAATAACACCATAATAGCAATATTGAGAGGCACTGGTATCACAAGCAACAAAATGAGTGATTTCAGAGGTAACATAAGACTTGGGATCTCTTGATCTGCACATTCTCCTTCCCCGCTTTTGCAGAAGCAGCAAGTATCAAGGGAGTTTACTCCATTTGAAAAGATGAAAATAGCAGAGTCCTGGCGTTCGGTTGCCGAAAGGTCCTTTGAAGTCTGTTCACACTCTCTTTGAATTAATCCTGTTGATTCCCTTGTTCTCCCTCCTGCCCAAAGAGACATCACTCTGCGGTGGCTCACTGCTTATGAAACAACACAGATACAGATTTTTTTTCCACACAGCCCAATTAAGAGAAGTATTTTTTGCTCCATTTGAGATTCGTGTTTAAATGAATTCTCCCTGTACTGCTTTTTAGAGGAATATGTAACAAAGACATCTTTTCAGCCAACGTTTGGTCTTCCAAAAATGTTCCAGAGCTTTTTTTCACGTCCAAAAGTAGTACCTTCCAAATGCAATACAGAGAAAATGTGCAACCTTGAGCAGCATACGGAAAAAATAAATCATTTAAAAACTAAAAAAGAAACAAAGTAAGCATTATTATGTTAAGACTCTTTATTTGCACATTTAATGCCTAACCAAAGACATGCTGTTCTAGCAATCTCCATTGATTGCTAAGATTTTAAAGAAAATTAAATCAATGAACTGAAGAGTTAGGGGGTAGACATCTAAAAAAAGTAGCCTCCTCTGTAAGTGTAATCACAATTTTTCTTATTTATTCTTGTTCATTGACAAAATTGTTTATTTAGGAACTAATCAGGGCTTCAAAAAGGAAGAAAACTTGGTTTTTTTAAATTCATAGCAGGAAATGAAGAAGAAATGCGAGAGCTAAGACCTACTATGTCTTAAGTGCTTAAAAGAAACAGTAACCAGAAACAGACAGTCTCAGAAAAAAAATACTTTAATACAGCAAGTTTAAATTATTTATCAAAACATGCTTTCCCCCCCCCAAACAGTAAGCTTTTAATATATCTTTAACTAACATACTTTGAGGTTCTGATTTCTCCTCCCCGCCCCCCCGAGGCCTTTTAAACAGAATGCAATTTCCATTTAAATAGAAGTAATCTATAATAAAACATGTCAGTAGCACAAAAATATGTACTATTGTCCTAGAGAAAAAGAAAAACATATCTTTCACAGACATGTTAAACTATATAATGAAATGCATACAGATAACACCTTTCTTGTTATCGAAAAAGTGCAATTAGCAATAAGATTAGACAAGTAGACTTCTTTCAAATTAAACTTTAAATAAACATCAACAAATGAGAATTAACCCAAGAAATAATTAGAAAGAGAAATTAATAAAAATCAAAGTTTCCTGCTTGCTGATTTCAAATAATCGATACAAGCATAATCTGAATGGCTTCTAGGCCTTTTGACTAAGATCAAGAGCAGTGCCTGTGAAAGGAGCCCATTCTGGCGTGTGTGAGTTTAGTATGGTGTGACGGTAATACCTTTCCTAAACGCATTTGTTGAAAAAGTCTACTTCATGACCAGCTATTGCACTAGGTATGCAACAGATGAGAACACAGGATGCAGTTTCACCTCTGCGTTAAACACACAGATACCATCAACAAATACAGTGTTTGAAAGGCTGTGTGATGTCCTCAGGAGGCCAATTCAAAATAAAACAAAACTGTAATTCATTGCTTCACTATTTCTGTGGCTCACTTAGGAAAAAGTGCACACACGCACATACTTGAGGAAATCAGTCTACATCCCATGCTGCATCATTTACAAAGCAATTAGCGCTCCTTAATGTGTCACAGAGCAGTACAATGCACCACCTGATTTTACTGGGGAGATCAGAGACAAGGCCAAATGCTAACAATGACCAAAGCTCAAGCAAGAAAACAACCCTCAGGTGAGAACCTCTGTTGCCCCAATACACAAAAAGTTTTCTAGAGCCTCCGAACAGACCCATGGAAAATACAAGGCACAATTAGCATAGGGAGACAGCTACCTCTGAACTCCTGGCCTTTGAAACTGGAAACAGATTTTTCTCATCTAGGTCTTACCTAGGAACTAAAGCCTGAAATTGTACCAGTTTAAATTAAAAGAGATTTTCAATCCACTGAAAGATGTTGCCAGCCACAACACAGACACAACTTTGACATAAAAATGGCTTTAAAGCTCAACCTTAAACAAAGCTACCTAGCTTAACCTGCACTGAAAGAAATTTACTGCAAGTTAGCATGCCTCTAGAGCGAGTTTACTTTTCCTTCTTCAACCATCTCGGGTCAGTATTGTGAAACTGCCATGTTAACAAACCTTTGTGTCACCAACACCGTAAGAGCTCTGAATACCAGTTCCCACTGGCCAGATGTAATAGACCACTGCCGCGGGGTACGCTGGAACCCGTATGACACTGCAAACTGAAGCGTTGTAAAATAAAGGCTAACAACCACTCAAAAGCTGACTGCATGAGGTAGCTGTTAAAATTACATTTCTATCTTCAAGCATACTGCAAATCAAACATGGTCAAGCATCTAACTCTTGAGAAGAATTGCCACACTGGCCTCACAAATTGTGTAAAATTGCGTCAGGAAACTCAGATGCCTTCAACCACCAATGCTGATTAGCTCCAGCATCATTACACAATACAATTATGTTCTTTTTCATACTTAGTTCAAAGTATCATAAATTTCCTAAAAGTCAGTGGGAAGGAACAGCTACGATGAACGCTTCACCAGAACATATTGTTTTCATTTCAGACCATTTATGCTTGAAATGTTGACACTCTTCACCATGACAGCGCAGCTACAAAGGGTTTGTCAAGCCTCCTTCACCATGTTAAATAATAACTGAACGGTATGCTAATTTACTTTCCTCCAGTGAACTGTCTGCATTCCCTTCCGATTTCCTGTAGCTACAAATATGATAATCAGGAGAACAAAGACTTTAGCACAGCCAGTCAGGAACCAGTAAATGAAGTATGCTTGACTCTAGAAGCAGCAGAAAAAGACCTGCAGCCTAGCTTGTCCTGAGTACCCCAAAGCCCACATTAAGAAGATATTAAAAGAGAATAGCGAAAAATTGCACATCTGAGTAAAGTTTCCCTTTTTAACTTCACGGACAATACAACCACTTAGCAACACGACCGTTCTTAAACTAACCAATCTACCTTTAATTCCCACTTCCTCCCAAGCCTCTCTGGACAGCAACTTCTGGCACTCCATCAGTCCCCTTTTATCCCAGTTTCTTTTTATAAATCCAAGGTCAGGTTTCCTCTCCCATCTCATGTGATGTGCTGGACTGAAGTTCTGCCAGCGTGGTCGGTCCACTCAACTGCCAAACCCCATCCCGTGCCACAACACTCCTTACCAGACTGTTCCACCACCCCATGATACACAATCTTTCATTCTGGGCATTCTTCTCGTGTTTAGCGGAGAGAAATAAAAGAAGAAAGGGAAAACATCAACTTTCCCAGCGACGCTTAATTGCACCGAGACAAAAAATCCCGCTGCAACCAAGTCACACCCGGCCGGCTCCGGGGCCGCAGGGGTGCTGCACGGGGGGGGGGGGGGGGTTCCCGGCTTCGCCCCCAACCCTGCCCCCCGGGGCAGGGGGGGCA
>JAVKLA010000052.1:4601164-4617232 GCA_034782735.1 Sagittarius serpentarius
GGCAGGCCGTGAGGAGAGCCCTCCCGCTGAGCCGGGGGGCTCAGAGCGACCCCCCTGCCTTCCAGGCCCCTCCCTCACAGGAGTCTGGGGGCGGCTGGATCCGCTCCTCGTCCCAGCCTGGGGCAGCCGCTTTATGCCCAAAGGGGTGAGGTGGGCAGGGGGGAAGAGAGAAAGACTTCACCACTCCCGGGTCCAGCGTTGATCTGTCCAGCATTGGTCCAGCCAGCCAAAAGGTCCCATCCCCAAGGGGTGCCCGCACCTCCCTGGGCCTCAATTCCTGCCCTTTTATAACCTCCTTGCCCCGCCTTCAGACAGGCACTCAAACTCATTAAGCTAATTAGGAGCCATTGGCGGTTTGTGCTTCCAGAACCTTCAGGAAATTGCTGGGGCAGGGCAGACAGGCCTGGAGGGGTCATGTGAAGAGTAACTCCTCGCTCCCTGCAGGCAGGACCCTTCTTTGCTGGTGAGCTGCTCAGCCCAGCCCAGCCGAGTGCAGGGCCCTGCACACCGCCCCGCCCCCCCACAACCACCATCTCACCGCCCTAAACACCATCTCCCGCAGCAACCCCCCCCTCACCCCACCCCACCGGCCTTTCGGGGGCATTTTTAGGGTTCAGCCTAAGGGGACAATATCACCGGGGCAGCGTGTAAGCCCCAAAATTGCACCCCAGGAGCAGCTAACATCAGCATCACCCCGCTGCAAAGCCAGCCACGTTTTGCCGCACGCAGGGCTTGGCTTGTTTGCAAGGCAGTGGCAGGTAGAGGGGCCCCAATTTTGTGTGCTCCCGCAGGAGGAAAACCATGGTAAAGGGTCAAGTACTTCTCTGAGCGGTATTTGCCCAGCATTGGTTTGGCTTCAGCAGCCTGGTCTCTGCTCCACAACAGGAGAGTCAAAAACAGAGGGTAAGCCAAGAAGCTTTTATCATCTTCTGACTCCAGGCACGGTTGGAATAAAAGTCTCTTTGCCAGGTGCGGATCCCACTAGAAAGCACCCAAGGGAGCCATCATCCAGAAAGGAGACACAATTAACAGACACACCTTTCAGACCCCACCCCTCCATCAGCTCAGGCAGCTGAACGCTAAAAAGTTTTGCAAGGGCAAGGACAGGATCTGTTCTCTGCCTCACAGGGCTGCGGTCCCAGGCTGGACAGACCGGCAGCTTAGGAGACTAGTAGGAGATTAAAAGTGTGGAGGTAATACCTACCTTGTGGAAGAGTCTATTTAGACTGGGGTTCTTCACCCCAAAACAAAAGCATTTTTTAATTGCTTATTTGGGTCTTCCCTCTAAATCCTCCCTTTATGAGTGAAATATTCTTTTAGAAGAAAATATTCAGCATTTCATAGCAATTGCCACATGCTGAAATACTCCGATTTGAAATCTCTGCTTAATTTTGCATGAAGCTAAACATTTTGCTGAACACAAAACTGCTTCCCAAACAGAATCACAACTATAAATGCACAGTAGCAAACGCAAACATTACCACTACACTGTAGGATAAAATAAGCAGAAACTTGAACAAAAAGCCCCAGTAGACCTAGACAACCCAGAAGCTCACTAGCAAAGCTGAAAAAAAAGAAAAGCTGCTTTAATACACATTCCCATTAAAAGCTAGGCTGTAAAATGCATTCTGGCTAAATGCAGTCACCTGGGATTCAGCAGGTTAGTCTGGATTAGGTTTAGCTAAATCATAACCTAAAATCTTCAAAACAGAGGCAGATGGATCAGTTAAAAATTTGAAACACCTAGTCTCTCCCTACAGTGCCAACTCCCTCAGAAATAAATTAAATAATAAAAAAAAATAATCTCATGCCCACCATTTCCCTCACCCCAAAGCAGGACTGGAATTAACTCCTTTCCCCCAGGTTAGTGTCTAGCACTTCTGTGATATTAAGGCTGCCCCGAACAAAATCCCATTTACCACGCTACAGAAACCCACTCCCAATTAGCACCATCCCATCATTAGATGGCGAGTGACATCTACTGGTAGGCTACACACTGCAGGGGACCCTGGCCTGTGCCTCCCTGCCCCAGCTCTGCTCAGCTCCAGACAGCAGGTGCTGTCACAAACACCCCATCTTTCTTAAGCCACAGTTAATTAACCCAGTAATTTCAGAACTGGGATAAAAGAAACGCTCACCTGCCTGCATTGGCTGTGTCCAATTCACAGAGGGCCTCAGGCTGACACAGCTCAACTTGCTGAATTTTCTGTCTGCAAAACAGAATTGTCTCTCAGCCCAGCTTTACTGCATCACTGGGAATTACTAGAAATGAGTGTCTTCCTGGGCAGAGAAGAAAAACTGCCTGCAGCATTTCTGCACTGCCACGAACCAATGTTCCTCATTCCTCCCTAAGAATCACCTCTACACACTAGGGAAACCCTGTCACTAGCTAAACCTACAAGGTTCCTCTTCTATAACCTGTTCTCTAATCACAAGTTACTCCACTACTGCTGTTACACATGCCAAAGATCTGAGTCACCTCTCTGCTATGTGAGCTCTAGATTTAGACACTTAAAGAAGACAGTGACGCAACCCAGGTGGCATTTTCACCTATTTTATTATACACAAAACATGAGCAGGAAGTTCTACTGAGGAGGCTGACCACGTCCACGACCAAATCCACCTCTCTGCAATAGAAAAGGAAGAGCATTAGAAGTCACCGTATTAAGCAAGTGACAGCGGAAAATACACAGCAGCAAGAACCAACATCATAAAAGAGCTAGCCGCCTTTCCTCAACTCTGCACTACTTTGATAAGCATCCCCTGCTCCAAGCATAGCCTAACTCTGATCTGTTTGAGACTAGCTACCCAACACAGGCTAACCAGATGAGCGATACTACGAACAAATTCAACCCATCCTAGCCAGCTCTGTCCATCATGTCTAAAACTCTTCTATTTCTGAAGAATAAAATCATGCATTTCCTCCAGGGAGCTCAGCTTGCTTCTCAAATGTGTCACTGGCTTCCCGTCACGGCAGCAAGGCCATCACGTAGTTTCCCCAACAGGAATGCAGCAAGCGAGCTGCAGGGGAAACAGCTGCCAGCCTCTCTTACACAATCAGAGCCAAATACCTAACCCCAGCTGGCATACCTGAGAAGCACCACACTGAAGAGCACACAGATATGACCTACCCACTTTCTCCCAATCAAAGCCTCAATAAAGGAAGCAAATCTCAAATGCAAATACTCACAAATTGGAATTCAGTGGCTGCTCCAGCACCAGCCTCAGCCTTCTTGTCAGCGCCAGCTGAAGAGAGAGAAGAATGAGTTACTAACCAAAGAATCCACTCCCCAAGTACAGCACACCTGCTTGGAATCAAAGGTTTACAATCAAAGACGACTAGAACAGGCAAAATACAGCAAAGTGAAATAGCTATTACTGAGACTGTTAGAAAGTTACTGAACCTACCCCAAAGAAAATCCCACAGTCCAGCTTGAAAAAATTCAAGAAAAGAATCATATCCATCAGCAGATACAGAAGAACTCTGTTGCATAAATGCCCTAAGCTACACCAAGAGTCTAATTTTCCCCTTTTCTTCTTGAAAGGAGGGTCAATGCTGAAGACAATTCTCCCAAAGAGATAAACTGCACGAAGAGTAAGGTCAGCCTGATATTCATACAGCAACGCAACAGACACTCACGTGGAACGGCACTGCGTCTGTATGTATCCCTGTCAGCTTCTCCCCGAGTAAGACGTGCGGGGCGTTCACCTTCCAGACCTGAAAGTGAAAACAGCAACGTCAAATACATTGCTTACCCAGGACACAAACAACTCATTCCATGGGTGACCCTGCATCTCAAGGTGGAAGAAAGCCCTCCAGTTAAGCCATTACATCTACCACCAGAGCTGCACCTTGGACAGCTCAGTGTATATAAACCTGAACAAAAAAGTGATATAATAAGGAAAACTTCACTTTTAAGGGTGAAATCTGCTGAAGTGCACCAGCTTGTGCTTGAGGTGAAGTTAAATAGTGTGAAAAATGGATTTACAGCATCATTTCAACAGTCCTCTGGCCTTCAAACAAGAGCCAAAAATTAACAATAACAAAAGTCAGAAATACAGGGAATCTGTCACGTCCGACACGCTTGCTCACAGCGCATGACATTCTGATCCCAACCTAAAATACAGCTACACTATCAGTATCACATACCCTCCACAACAGAACAGATGAATAAAATTAAGAGTAGATTATCTATGTAACATCAGATTAATATCAGACAGAACACCTGCAGGAAAAACAGATGTGCTGGAACTGCCAGCCTCTGCGCCACTCTTACGGGGTTCGCCCTGAGCATCAAAGATGAAATACGCTCCCACAGCACCAGGCCAAGGTCTTCACGCTCAGGCAGTAAGACACGTTTAAGGGCAGTTGCTGCCTGGTGCACCACAGTGTACTACTAGCAGTCCCAAGCATGCTGCAAGAAAAACGAATCACGCACTACTTCTACAGGCTTGATTTATACTATAAGGCACTAGTTTTCCCATACAAAAATCAGTTCTTATAATAGATACTTTTATTACACGGAGAAACACTACCCACTGATGTGCAAACAGACCAACTTATCCTGCAAGTGCTTCTACGTCCTTCCTTTCTGTCAGGTTAAACCCATTATATCCTCTAGCCAATGGATTTTTTTTTTTTTAAACTTCAGACCTGTCCCACCTTAATTTCTAACAGTTCAATTACATCTGCAGCAGAGACACAAATTGCAATTATCAAACACACAGTAGTCCAAAACCTGCTTTAGACTGTTCCAGCTTTTCTACCAAGCCTTACTTGAGAAAATCTGTAGCACTGCATGGAAGTACCAGAAAAGGCACCAAAACCCCAAGAGGTGAAGCAAGACCTGTAAGCCTGGATTCTGCACCACCATCCACACACACCTCTGCGACTCCTAGCCTGCTGCAGCCTAAGGCAGGTAATCCACAGAGAAACAGCACAGAAACAGACAATTTGTGCAGCCCTACCAGCTAATCCTGCCAAGGTGCGGACTGAATGAGGTCACTGGCACTGCACTGAAAAGGGCTGTGATGCTGCAAAGTGAAGCTTCCTCGCCGCAGAAACCCTGAGCAAATTTTAGCCAGGAACTGTAAGCCCCACCCTCCCATTACATATGCAGTTCCTCTAACTCACTGGATAAACACAGCATCTAAAGAATCTATCTAGTAACATCCAAAGCTACTCAGAGATCAAACAAACCATCATCTTCCCAGTTTCAATGCAATTCTTTCCTTTGAAGCAGATGATGCTACAGTTTTGTTAGGCTAAAAAACAAGCTGCAGGAGATGCAGGTGAACTCCTCAGCACCCCACGCCCACAGCCTCCATCCCCAGTGCCATGTCTGGTCCTTGGGGATGGGATAGGATGTAGCTCACAAGCAGGAGGAGTGGACTCCTACCATCTACCAGAAAGAGCTCTGTCATGCAGGACTCCCCTTTCACAGAGCAAGTCCTGCTGTAAGGGCAGGATGACATCCTATAATATTATTCTTGGTAAACACAGGAGGCAGCTCCACACAAGGCAGAAGACCCACCATGTCCTGCCTTGACAGAGAAGAAACATTTCTTGCCCCTAGAGACTGGGCAATGCTGTTTTGCCAGCCACAGCTGCAGTAACTGTCTCCTTTCTCTAAGTTTCCAGAAGCTTTTCTCTCCCCAAAGATCTTCTGGGCAGTTTTACAATCTGTGTTCTGCACTATGGCGTTTCTTCTCTAGTACTGGACAAGAAACCAGGAAAACCAAGCAGAAGGGATTTTGCCGAGCGTTTCCAAGTGCACACGTACAAGCAACGTAACCATACTTCCTATTCTGAATTATTAGCTTGCAACACAGTAACCTTTTCAGAACTGAACCGAGGGGCACGGTGGCTTCAGCACATGCACCTCAAGTTTATTTATACTGCACTATTACATGACTTTGCTCACCTCAAAGGATATCAAAATGATTCACAAGACACTCACAGGCCAGTACCAAGCACCCACAAGAAAAAAGTGTAGCTTCTACCTTGTGTGCACTAGACAGACAGGTGTGCAGCCCAAACTTTATTCTTTAATATCACTATTTGCAACTGGAGAAGAATACCTTCTGGAAATACATTTCAGCCATCTGCAGGTGGGTCTACAAGACATTTTGCAGGCAGGCACCTGTGCAGAGGCAGCTGCAGGCAATCTGAGAGATCAGCATCAGCAGCACACCTGTTTGCATGAGTGGCATCTCCTTCACTTTCAGGTATGAAAAACCCACCAAGAAAAAAAATCAGAACTGCAAGTCCAACATACCACATGCATTTGTTGTAAGTCTTTTAAAAAAAGCGAAGGCAGCTTTAATAATCTCACTTACTAACAGCATGTTGAGTGTATGTCATAAGGCTGGAACTGTGGATGACCAACTTGACCACAGGTACCACTGCTGAACCCCCATGCAAAGCACATCCAGCACCCAGGCTTAGCTTTTGCTTTCAGTTATCAAATCCTCTGCCCACGTGCTACACCTGAATTCAGGTTTGTTCCCTATCTCGGCAATCCTAGCCAAGGTCACTCAACTTTCAGACAAGAGCCTCCCAGGTATTTGTTCTAAGTGTAACTCAGCCAGAGACAAGGTTCTCTGTACCTGCTGGATTAGATAGGCACTGCACACACTGTCTTCCTGAGGGAGAACTGCAGTGACTGCTGTAGGCTCTTCCCAAAACACAAGAACAGTTTTCGAAAAGCCCTGGCAGCTAGAAACATCCTCTGTCTCAGACCTCAGCCGTGTGTCTGGGCACCAACTGGTACCTCGATCCACAGCCTGCTGTCTCAGCGCGTCTGCTCTCAGCGATTCCAGGCTCTTGTGTTACCAGAGAAGGCCAACTCCCACATCCCACACTCAAAGTCTTTCTCCCAGTCAGTCTCACAGCTTTCTTTAGCCCTCTCCAACTCTTCAGTAGGCCAGCGGCCATCAAACTAGTGCCAAACACAAAAGCAGTAAAACCTATACGTCTCCTTGACCTATTCATGTTTGTACATCCAAAAATCACAGCAATTCACACCAATCCGCGCTGGAAGCCGACGTTCAGCTGACTGTCCACCACACCTGCACCGTCTAACATGCTTAACCTCATGCCCTGCTTCCTCCTTGCTGACTCAGCAGTCACCTCTCAATCACCGCTTACCTTTGGGCCGTGGTCTGCCTGTCTCTGGGCGGCTCCGGCGCAAGGTTGCGGGGACAATCTCGGGGGGGAGGTGAAGGTAATCGCGCAGGTACTGGATGCCCTCGTTGGTCAGATACCAGTAGAAATGCCTCCACGCAAACTGCTCTTTCACATAACCACGGGATTTCAGAGACTAGAGAGAGAATTCTCGATTACTTCATGTATGATCCTTATCACCACTCAACATCTCCTGATCAGTACCCTCATAAGATGTTTTTATGAACACGAGAGCTTATTGGGAATAAAAATTTAGAAACAGATAAAAGTTCACACGCACAGGACAAAATCACAGCATTATTCCCATTCTGTGAGAAAACACAAGGCCACCCCACACAGAGGTATCATAGCTTCAAAAACAGAGCTAGAGATGTGGATCCACAAAAGAATAACCTTCTGTGGTCTGTGGGGAACAATAAACCAGAGGAAATAGCAAAAATCAGGAAAATAGGAAAATAACTGCAATATGAAAGAAACAACAAATGCCAGGCAATGTTTATTTGATAACAGCTGACTATATTTATTCACAGGTACGCAACAATCTCATGTGCCCAGATCCCAGCTGGCTGGCAGCCCGGCCCTCGCTTCCGTACCTGCATGGCTTTCATGACGTGGAGGTTGGGCACGTTTTTGTCGACAAGCTCGGGGTGCTTCGGCATGTGGACATCTTTCTTGGCCACCATCACTCCCTCCTTAAAAAGGAGTTCATAGATGGCAATTCGGTTCTTCTTGGGCATCAACATCTAAACAAGAAGTACGGGGTAGACAGTAAATACTGCTAATCTAAAATAAATGCATTCAGGAGTCTACCAGAAGTAATAAAATAACAACACTGCTGGTTTGTACAAAAAGCCTAGCACCCCCCCAGATTACTGTCTCCTAGAAGAACTTTCTGAACTACTTTTCAACACCTGAGCTGATGGACATCCCTTCCCATTGTTTTCCTGTGAAGGAAAACTGAGCAGTCCAAACTTTTGATCATTAACTCACATCACCACAGTAAAGACCGTAAACTATCTGATGTCAGTCAAAACAAGAGACAAGGGCTGACGCAAGCGGGGCAGAGATGCAGTTCAGGGCAAGGCACCTTTGGCTCTACCACCGGTGACGGAGGCCTGAGAACACTTGTGCTGCTGTTGTTAACTCACACTTGACTCGGGAGCTGACGAAGCCTCTCGCACTGCCCCCTCAGAGCCGGGAGCAGAGCCTGGCAGCACAGGAACGCACCCGAGGCCCCTAAACCTGCACCGGAGCCGCGCTGCCGCCATCGCATCCGGGCAATGCTTCCCAACATGCCAAGCCCGGGAGCGGGACGCTCTGGCCCGACCAGCGGGGAACGGCAGAGCTGCCGGTACTCAGGGCACGGCGGCACGCACGGACCTGCTGACCGGCAGGGCACCCTCGCCAGCCGTAGCCCCGCAGCCGGTGCAGGACCTCCCCCACGGGACTCTCTCAGGGTAGAAGGCCCCGGTGCCACCGCTGGGAACTCAAAGGGCTCCCGCCCTCAAAGGGCTCGTCCGGGCAGCCTCGGGGGTAGGGAGGTGGGGAGCCCGGAACAGCCGCCCTGGCCCAGGGCCTTCCAGCCCGAGGCCTGGCCCCCCGGTAACGGGACCTCCCCGCGGCCTAGTGTCCCCCAGGTCCCCCCCGCCCCGCAAACTCGGGCCTAGACCCCCCCCATCCCGGAAATCCCCCCGCGGGGGGCCGGACCAGAGCTCCCCACCACTGCCAAGCAGCGGCCCCCAGGACACCGCCCCGGGATGGCGCCGATGCGAGACCGATACGAGCCCAGAGCGCGGCCTCACCGTGGCGGCAGCGGCGGGCCCAAGAGCGGAAAGGAGGGCGCATGCGTCGCGCCGCCGCTTCCGGCCTCCCGAAGGGCCGACCCCTGGCGTCGCGGGTGGCCGCGGCGCTGCCTGAAAGGGCTCGCAGGCCCCTTCCAGCCTGGCCGTGGGGGGTGCCCGTTGCGGTGCCTGATGGGAATCGTCACCGCGACCTCGGGCGGCGCCAGCGGCGCCCCCGGCCCCGAGACCCCTCCGCGTCCCATCCCAGGTCGCCACCCCAGACATCCCCCTCCACGTCCCCACTTGTATCACACACACCCCCAACTCGTGTCACAGCCTCATCCCCACCACAGCATGGCCCCGAGGACCGGCAGCCGCACTGACCCTGATGTCACCCCCCCATTTTGGAGGGGAAGGGGCTCTGCGGGTGGGCAGTAAGCCCTGGCCTCTCTCCATGCTGGGGCACGAGTGACATCCCCACATGGCTGGAGCGATGGCCGGGCTGTCCCCAGCCATGGGACACTTTCTGATCCTACCCCGGTGGGTACCGGGGTGACGACACCCCCCCCCCAGCTCCCCCAGGCACGGCTTCCTTCCCGCCCCGGGCAGCTGCTCCACACTGGGTGCCAGCGGCCATTTCGAATGGGGGGTCTCACTCCCCTGCTTTGAGCCCAGGAGCGTGGCGGGGACCCTGGGGCCGCCGGTGCTCTGCCATGGCACCTCGGCCATCACTGCAGCCCGTCCTGCCGGCAGCGCCCTTTGGAGCCGGGCTGTAAAGCCCTGGCTGGGGTCCCGGGGCAGCTGCGTCCCCCACCCCAGGCTGCTCCCCACTGGGCTCACACGCCCGAGCAAAGGGCTTTGGGACTCAGTGGAGGTACACAAAGTCCTCTTAGTGCCCCAAAATGCCCGGCCAGGAGGTGCGGGGGGGGCCACCTGCAGCCCTCCTGCCTGCAGCCCCCCCCATCCAGGTTCTTGGTCCAGGGGGGCATGCAGTGGCCCCCGGCAGGGTACAACGGGGGGACCAGAGCCACTTCCCCTTAGGGCCACCCTGTGCAATGTCCCCCCATAGACCAGGGCTGCTCCTGCCCTCTTTGGAGGTTTGAACACCTCAGGAGCTCCTGTGGCCAGTGTGGGGGGAGATGTCCCCACTGCCCCCCTACAAACACCCCGGACTCAGTGGGGCTTTGCCACATGGCACCCCCTGACCCCGCTCTGGATGGAGGGGAAGGGAGGCTGCGAGCAAATGCTCGCAGGGAAAGGAAGAGTGGGAGGGCATGAAAGCATACGGAGGAGCCCGGGGAGGCTGGGGACCCCCCGCCACCGCCGCCAGCCGGGCCACGCAGGGCTCCCGGCTTATTCCCATCCGTCTCCGCAGTCGTGTGTTTTCACCTTGTGCGGCCAAGGAGTCGTTCCGCAGGGACGACGATTGGTTGGCTAAAAATGCCTCCCTAATCTCCGTGCTGATCTTTACCCCCCTCCTCCCCATCTGCCGTGACCTTCCTGCCGATGTGCAGAGCCAGCCCCGGCGAGAGGCAGCCAGCCCCGCTCCGCCAGCGTCCCCACGTCCCAAAGGTACTGCCATGCGGCACCCGGCAGATTTGGGGCTGACCTGGCTCCCGGCGAGGCAGGAGGTTGGCGTGGGTGGGTTGGCTGGGGCTTGCCACGGCGAGGGTTGCCAGCATATGGCAGGTGACGGTGGCGGTGTCCCCAGGTGGCGGATGGGATGCCGGGGCTCGGTGTGCAGTGACACTGCCGTCACCCCGAGTCCCCTCCGGTGGTCCCCAGCTGGTGGTGGGTTTGAAATGGGGGCCCCCCCTCTCCGTGCCAGTGGTTGCTTGCTGGGAAATGAAACCGCTTCGGCAGAGCAGCTCCCTGACCCATTTTAAACGGTTTTCAGCTTCTGCTGGATTGTGCTGAGTGGGACTCACCATCCGCCTCGGGTTCCCCCCACCCCAAAATTTCGGGTTCAGCCATTTTTTCTGTCCTCGTGGTGTCTCCGGCAGGGTGGGCAGGCAGTGCGGGTCCCACAGGTCCCTGCCCAGCTGCCTGCACCTCCCCGGGGGAGCTGAGGTCTGGTGTGAAGTGGCAGTGAGGGGCAGGGCTCTGGCAGGGGTCTGGCAGGGGTCTGGGCAGGGGTCTGGCTGGGGACAGAGCTTCTGGGGGCTCACAAGACGTGACACCGCGGGGCTGGTGGGATGCAGCATGCACCAGCCCTCGCACAGCCCCGCTCTGCTTGCTGTGCCCATTGCTTCCATAGCCCACTCAGGGACCCGCTGCACCCAGGGCCCCCTGGGGGGGGGCTTCCAGGGACGAGGCGGGGGCTGCTGGCCCCACACACTGACTGCAGGGCCAGGGATGCACCAGTGCCACGCTTGCCCTGCCATGCTGGGGGCTGGCACCACTGCTCTCAGCTCTGGGCGCGAGGTCCCTCCAGCCCCACCGAGGATGCACAAGGGAGGGAGGGCTGGGACCCCAGCCGGGACAGCCCGCAGTCGGGGGGCTGGCAGCAATTGTGCTGGTCTTTCCCCCCGCCGCTGCCTCCCTGGGACACGCTTGGCATCATCTTACTCAGTGAGAAACACAGGCTCCTGCTCCAAGCCCTGCGGTCGAGGGGTTCAGCCCCTGCCCAGCTCCTGGGGGCTCTGGAGCTGAGCTCATGGCAGAGCCCCCCCTGGAGCTCCCTAATCCAGGGGCACGGCCGGGCACCACGACGCCCGAGCAGCTTGCAGGGAGCTGAGGCTCCGCAAGGCAGCTTAGGCTGAGCCCAGGCACTGCCGGGGGGCTCTGCCTTCCCAGCTGCGGGTGGGGGCCAACGCTCGCCACCCCCCAGCCCACATTTGCCCCCAGCGTGTGAGCTCGGGAGGCACGCGGGCCAACAGAACTGCCATTTTGGGGCTGCACTAGGGTGAGCAGGGTGGTTGGAGGGACCGGCAGGGTGCAGAGGGCTGGGGGAGGCTCGTACCCACCCGGGGGTTGTGCCTGTGCGTTTCGGGCTGCCCAGGGCAGAGCAGGGGGCTGGTGCAGCCCCAGGGCAGGAGAGGCTGAGGGATGCAGCCCCTCCCGAGGTGCCTTGAGCTGCTTGATGCCATCCTGGGGCTTTACTACCATTTCATCACCTCGTTTCTTCCTCTCCAGTGGAGCAGGGATGGAGCTGGCGGAGGACCCCCCTACCTTGCAGGGCAGCCCCTGGGATGCTGTGACAATTGCAGCAACCCCTGGGAGAAATGCATCTCCGGGCTCATCCTGCGAAGCAGGAGAGATGCCCTTGCCCACCGTGTCATGCCGTGCTGCCCGCCTCTGCCTGCATCTCCTCTTTGCTGCTCTCGCGCCTGCCTTGGAAACGGCAAAGCAAGCGCTTTGCTAAACGGATTAGAGCTTCCCCGGCAGCCTCTTGGGCTGCTCCCTCTTCCCTCGGCCCCCTCGCCTCCTTCCCCGGCAAACCCCATCCCTAAGCCAAATATTCAGGGCAAGGCCATTGCCACAGCCCAGCCGGCCCAGCCGGGGGACCGCACCGCTGGCCCCAAACAAGGACTCAGTGCCCCACTGTGGCTCCCATCACGCCTAACCCTGAAACCCCGGCTGAAGACCTGAGGGTCCTTCCCACCCCCCCGGGATCTTCTGTTCCCCTTGCAGGATCCCAGAGAAAACTGGGGAATTCATCAGCCACTGGCTCCGCCACTGCTGATGGTGCTGATCCTACCCCGGGCTCTGCACCGACCCATGGCCCCTGCCGCCAGCGCTGGCCCCCTCCTCTCCCACCTCTCCCCAGGGTTCGCGGCTGCCGAAGGGGCTGCGGCAGGATGGGAGCTGGATTTAACTGTAAAAGGATTGAGGAAGGCAGCTGGCGGGCATCGATTAGTGACGTGCACAAGGGCAGGGCGAGAAAGGGAAGGGAACATCAGCGCCGGCAAAGTGCGACTGCACTGGGGCCACATCCTGCAGCAAACCAAAGCTTGGGTTTGGCTCTATGTGGGATTCCCCTTGCTGGAAATCCTGTGTCCCCATCCTTGCTGGTCCTCCTGGCCGTGCCGGCAGGTGATGCTGCCCGGGCCAGTATGGAGCTGGGATGGAGCTGGGCTCCTCCGGCACAGCTCGGCAGGAGGAGGAGACCTCGGCGAGCTGCTCTGCCCAGGGACAGACTTTGTCCCTGCAGGGCAGCCAGCCCGGCTGGTGTTTGTGCAACACCTTGAAGGCAAACATAGGACCCTGCCGTGTTTCTGCAGAGGAGTCTTGGAGAATGAGAGGCCGCATCCAGCCGGCAGCTTCCCGGAGGGGCCGAGCCGGCACCCGGCTGCCCTCGGCCTGCCACAGCACGGGGGGAAGAAGGCAGCGAGGCCCCAGCACCGCCGTCACTGTGGGCATGGGCAATACGTATGGGCTCCTCCCAGGCAGCTGCCTGCACCGAGCTCTGCGCAGTTTCCCAGGGAAAATGGAGCCTTTATGACCCGTCCCCGTCCCCTTCCTCGGAAGGGCTCGGAGGATGCCCCCAGGGCCGGTTATGAGCAGACAAGAAGGGGATTGTTTTGGTGGGAGCTGGGTTTCTGGCAGCACCTGCCCTGCGCTGGGGCCCTCCACAATGGCTGTCTTTCTGCTTAATTGTAGCAGAGCAGCCACTTATCCTCTGCTGCTAATTAGAGATGCAAAATAGCCCTCTGCTTGCATTCTCCCAGCAAGCCCGAGAGGGCTTCTGGGGCCAGTGACACATCCGTGTTGGGGGCACAGCCTGGGCACGGGGCGAGCACGGGGGCACTGGCCCCATCCCGCTCCACAAACCCCAGCTCACGCTCCTCTCTGCCCCCGACATCAAGTGGGAAGGGGCAGCGGGAGGCCAGGGATGGGCTCGGGATGAGCAGGATGCCGGGACCCCTCTCTGCCCCCATCCCCAAGCAGCCTTCCCTGGAGCGCCCGTGGGCTGGGGGCTCTCCCATTGCTCCCAGTGCCAGCCAGCTGAGCAGAGAGCCTCATAACAGGGGGGTCTGCCGTGACTTAGGAAATGCATTTTCCTTTCCTTGCTGGGGAGGCAGATGGGAGCAAGCCACGCTTGAAAATCCTCCCCTTACGCATGCAAAGGCTGGCACTCGTGGCCGAGTGATGGGCAGAGCGGCTGATAGCTAGTGGCATTTCTCTCCTCTCCTGCCCGCACTCGCTGTGCAGGCAGGCTGCTGGCAGCCGCAGGAGCACGGTGTGGGCTAATTCGCTCTGCTTCTCCGTTTGCCGTGGCGCTTCAAAGAGCCGTAATTTCAGAGCAGCAAGTGGCCCAATAAATCAGCCTTTATTTCCTGCCAATACTGGCTGCTGCTTCTGATAATGAAACTCATTTTACAGGAGGGGAAATGTCTTACCACAGGAAATAGTAAACGGTGGGGTGGCGAGAGCCAGGGAAAAGTTTGTTGTGGCCAAATTTTTGGTGAAGGAACCGGCTGACACTCATTGCCGGAGCCTCACGCTGTGGAGGCAGGCCTCCTGCCCGCTACCAGCACTGAGCAGCCCGAGCTGCCGGGGAAGGGGACACGGGTTGGTCCTACCTGCGTGGACCACATCTGCCACAAAGCTGGTGGCAATGGGCTGTTAGCATTAGGAAATCCCCCCCGAGTCATTGAGGTTGTGTGTCCCCCCGCCATCACCCTCCTGGAGAGCGTTTGTGATCCAGTGCTACATGCCAAGAACATTTGCTCCTCTGCAGCATGGATGCTGTCAGGGCAGAAGGCAGCTGGGGCAGCCCGGCGGCACCCGCAGCGACCCTGCACTGAGAACTGCCAGCTCATTGCATGCAAGGATGACACCCAGTTAATCGGCACCCTCCGGTTCCTCACCCTGAAACACCAACAGGCAAAGATCCCCCGGCACCTGCAGGAGCCGCAGTCCATCCCCACTCCCGTGTCAGGATCGGGGACCGTTAGATCGCTTGGGTCTCGCACGTTGCTGCCAGCTGCAGCCGGGCGTGAAATATTTCGGGGGCCTTTCTTGTCTGGCCGTGAGGTGGGAAGACACGCTTGGATGGCACGAAGCTGGAAGGAGCCGGAAGGCGGGCAGGATGGAGAGCCCCACCGAGCTTCATTAAGCAGTCGAAGGCGCTCATTAGGGGAAAGCTGAGCCGGCGTTGGAGGCCGGCAGAGCCTCCCGGGACCGAGTCGCATTCTCTGGGCAACTCGATCCCGGCGGCAGCGGCCCGGCAGCCTCATTACTGCAGCTTCTGCGGGCGGCTTCGGTTACTCGGCTGGAAGCGCTCATCTCCTGCTGGCTTTTAATTTCCCTGACATCGCCTGCGAGCTGGGGGAAATGCAGGCGCGGTGCATTCGGGCAGTTGAGAGGGGGAGAGCCTGCCGCCACCCCCACCCACATCCTCCCTGCTCCCCGACAGGCAGCCCCGGCCGTGGGACGGGAGGGCTCCAGTCTCCTGCTCCTTCCTGGGACCCGCATCCTGTGATAAGCCCCGGTGACCCCGGGCACGAGCCGTGGGGCTCGGGAGGGGGCAGATGGCAGCGGGGAGGGAGCTGCCTGGCTCCCTGGCCTCAAAGAAGCCTTAGGTGGAGTGCAGCCGCCGTCACCCCCTTCTGCAGTCCCGCTTCTCCCGCCAGCCTGTTCCCAGCTGGCACATTCGGCATGGAGGCGGCACCGGCTGCCTCTCCGAAGGCATTTTGGGGTGACTTTCTGCAAAAGCTGCGCCTCAGCCCTAAAACCCTCCCTGCAGCCCCTTCCCGGGGCCCGCGGAGATGGCAGAGCCTCCCGGGGTGGGGGGAGAGCGGAGGGAGCGCATTGCTCTGTCCCGTCCTGCGCAGGAGGGACAAGGACCCAAGGAGCAGCAGGATGGGGACCCCCGGGGTATCCTCACTCAGCTCCCCAAAAAGCCTCCCAGCAGCACAGCCTAAGGGGGAAGGAGCCCGTTTGTGGCCCTAACAGAGCCCCACAGCGACAGGCAGCACCGCTGGGGCCTGGCGCCCGGCGCCCACATGCCCCCGGCCGCAGGCTCCCGGCGCCCCACCGCCTCCCCCATCCCCACGCCCCCGGGGCCGCAGCACCCCACGCAGTGGGGTAGCCCTATCTGCTGGGTGCTGAGCACCCGCCTGGCACTGGGCGAGGCTCTCGGCGTGGGAACAGCAG
>JAVKLA010000052.1:4617842-4670557 GCA_034782735.1 Sagittarius serpentarius
GCGGGAGGGCGGGGGAGGGGGGGATGCTGTGCAAGGACCAGGCAGTACGGCGTGGGTTTGCACCCCCCGCGGCAGGACACGGTGTCCCCTGACCCCTTCTGCAAGCCCAGGAGGCCGGGGGTGGGTGGGTGGGGGGGGATATATGACCTTCACCCCTCTGTGCGTCCGATGGGGTGCTGGGGCAAGGGACACCCCCTCTGCAATGCTGCCGCACTCCCGGGTTTGTGCCTCAGTTTCCCCAGCTGCAAGTGACGGGGGAGACTTGCGCTGTCCCTGTCATCGCTGTCCCCCTGCCCAGAGGAGTGCCTGAAGTCCCTCCTTTTGCCGTTGCCCCCCAGCTTCCCCTTTGCTCTCTCCCCCTCCGCTGGCTTTCCTACCCCCTCTCTGAGCCCCCCCTGGTTCCAAGTCTCCTTCCCCCACCACAGAGAGCTAAAATCCCGCTGTCCCTCCACATCGCCCTGCTCCTGGCAGCCCCATTCTCCTCCTGTCACCACCAGCCCCAGGTCCGTCCTGCTAAGGTACGGGGCACAGGACCCCCCTCCCCCCCCCATGCCAGCGCGTGACACTCTGGTTTCCCCCCTCCCTGTTGCGGAAGCAAGGGGATGGCACCGCCGTATCCTCCACCACCGTTGTTTGCTACTTCTCGGTTTAATTGCAAACCTCGTATTTGGATTTCTGCCTAAACCCTGCTCCGGGGACCACAAAAATCCCTGCTCGAGAGTCCGAGCACCCTTGTTTACAGTGGCAAGCTGAGGCGGCAGGCTGAGAAAAGCTGCAGAGCTGGAAGGCAAGTCGAAACCCTACAAGCTGAGGCTCAGCCCCATCTCCCTTCCCCAAGCCTGAGCACATGCATGGGGCTGACAATCCTGCTTCTGCACCTCGCCATGGTGCCCATCCACATTCCTGGCACATCTGCTGTACCTGAGCTGGGCTGCAAACTCCCCTGGAGAGAAACAATTGCATTACCTGCAAATGTCATGCATATTTCCAGAAATCTTTGCACAAGGCTTGTAAAATCCCTAGAAGACTTTGATGGGTGTCCTGCGCTCTGAGCGGGGTAACTTTGGGGAGCACGGAGGAAGGTGAAGGGTTTCTCCAGAGCTCACACAACATGCAAAGCCGTTTGTTGTCAGGGCTTGGAGCAAATGCGTCTCCCCCAGCTACTGCAACCTGGCAGCACCTACAGCACATGGCCCCCAACCCGGCCAGTGAGGTGGGCGTCCTCCCGTCTGCACATGGGACACGTGGCTCCCAGTAACGTCTCTGGATCATTGAACCTACTTTGCAAACACTCTGGTTTTGGGGGCCCTGCAAGCCCTGACCTGGCAGGGTCCAGCAAATCCCTGTTGCAGCCAGACCCCCCCCAGTCCTCAGACCCCCCCGGTCAATGCAGATGACCCCGATTGAAACAAGGTGGCTGCCACAAGCGCATCCCGCTCAGGATTCATTGGAAAAGTGGCTCCCAGAAGTTTCCCACCGTTACCTACGTGCCATCTCCAGGGACCTGCTGCCCTCGCGGCCGCCTCCTGCACTGCTCGAGCAACTGCATGCACCGGCTCCAAGCCAGCCCCATGGCACTGCCCTGGCCTAAACCCCACAGAGAAGCACCCGCCGTACAGGGGACACGCGTCCCCTCCACTCTGGCCATGGTTCTGGCCACGGTTCGGCTGTTTGCTCCAGGTCTCCAACCCTGCTCACGTTGTAGCCAGAGGGGTTTTGCCAGGGGATGCAGGATGGGGCCCTGGCATGAGCTGTTTGCAGCCTGCTCGCATGGTGCTGGTGGCTTGGGAAGGGCCCAGGCTCACCTCCCGCCTGGCCTTGGGCTCCTTTTGATAGCAAGCGGGGAGGACGCTTGTTCAGGCCGCTCGCTCGTGCCCCTCCAGGCTGCTGAGCCCTGAGTTTGGCTCTGCTCCCGCCTCCTCGCCCAGTGCCTGGTGTGGAGCTGCCAGCGTGAATCAGCAGCACCCGCTTAACCGTTTCCTCGCAGGGTCCACGTCGGCTCCGGAGGAGGGGACGGTTCAGCCACGCCACAGCCAAACCCCTCTGCACCCCCTCGCTCCCTGGGCTGTGACCCTCGCCAGCCCGGCGGGACTGTTTCCCTGCCCCAGCCCCGTGGCGTTGCACGGACCGGCCGGTGGGAAACCCGCGGCCACCCGGCCGGGTCAAAGCTGAGCAGCAAACCAGGGGAGCAAAGCGCTCCTGCAGCTGCAAAGCCTCTTGCGAAGCACATGGGCATCACCAGCTTTGCCTGAGGACCTGCCATGGCGCCGGGGGCATCTCACCCCCCTCATACTTGGCCGTAGTGGGAGCAGCATGTGGGCACTGGTACCCGCGGTGGATGCGGCGCTGAGGATGGGTACCGCCGGCGGCCGGTGCAGCTGCACGGCAGCCCCGGAGCTGCTGCGGTGCGGTGGGAGACGCTGCTGCCGGGCTCCCCTGGGCTTCCATGGCCATTTCTAGTCCATTTGTCTTTGCCACGAGTGGTTTTCATGTGGCGATAGCAGTGGCGTGTCACAGTGGCATTTGGTGATGCCCACCCCAACAGTCGCTCAACCAGCCGAGATAAGGGAGAGCAAATGACCTTCCCCGTGGCCAAAAACCCAAACCCCAGCCTGACTCCCTCCCCCTAAACCCCTGCACTCATCCTTGGCCTCGTGTGCTTACAAAAGGTGCCAAAATGTAGCGACTATTTCACATTGCAGCCCCATGGACGGTTTGATTTGACAGGCCAGGTCAGTCCCGGCGTTTAATTGCAATAAAACTGGCTCAGACCATTGGGTTCTTTCCAATCGCTGAGCTTCGGCTTTACCGCTGGGAGTCCCTGGGTGACTACAAGGCAATAGCGTGCAGCAAATTACCGTCCCGTCCTCAGCTCACGTGCTCCGGCAAGCAAGGGTCCCTGATGCCCTCGGCTCGGGCGGCAGCGGCCGGGCTGGGCCACGGCTCCGTGTCGGGATGCTGCGGCTGCAGAAGGGGTTTGCACCAGGGAAACATTGCGCGTTGCATTGGTTTGTGCTCGGGGTTGGTGTCTGGGAGCTCCCTGCTTGCCCTGATTCCTGCAGATCGAGCGGGGCTGCCAGTACGGCTTCCCCCCTCCCTGGATGCTTTCACCAGTAATTAGTCGCTGACTCCCCTCCCAGCCCCATTAGCGCTCACACCCCCACAGCAGGGCTGACACCCGTCCCTCTCTCCTTTACCACGACTGTGAACCTCCTGCCTCGGGGACAGGATGGGGACACAGGCTCGCTCTTCGCTCCGCTCCCTTCCTTGCAGCGCATCCGCCGCCATCCTGCCTTGGCAAAGGGGTCTTTGCAGCAGGAGAACCCGCACCGGGAGGCTCTGCAGCCCCTCCTCGCCCCTGGTCCCCACTGGGCTCAGCCGACGTGCAAGCAGGCAGGATGGAGGAGGCATATGCAGGCAGCTGCCTGTTCCTTGTATCACATCCCCATCACCTGCTTTTCGGCTGCAGCAGAGGTGCAGGGGCCAAGGCAACCAAAAAACCTGGAGGCAGAGCAACTTGCCGCCCGGACGCAGCCTCCCCGGGGCTGGGGCTGGTGCCTGGCACCTCACCAGCGACCCCAGAGCCCAGGACGCGGCACCCTCATCCGAGAGAGCACCTCGAGGCCGCTGCACCCCGGGTTGCCCATTTAATGGCGGTGTTACAGCAAAGGCGAAGCTCTGGCAAAGGCAAAGACAGCGGGGAGAGTCAGGAGCCCAGCGGGCCCCCCCCGAGGGAACCGGCTTGTCCCTCTCACCCTTCCCGGGCCCTGGGGAGCCGCAGGAGGCAGGCAGGCAGCCAGCACGGGTGCTGGAGCAGCGCTGGCCCAAAGCTCTGCAGCCCCTGCATGCCCCAGGCACCCAGGCTCTTCTGCCAGGGGCAGGGGACAGCAATACCAGGCTGTCTCTGCCTGCGTGGGGACAGGGCACTGCCGGCGAGGGCTGCCGGTCGTGGGAGTGCGGGCAGCTGCCCATGCCCGCAGTGTCGGCAGCGCCAGCCCTCTGCATTGCAGCAGCCTCCTGCCTGCGCAGGGTCGGCGGCCGCATCCCTGGCCCCTGCGGAGGGCAGAGACCCCCCCCTGCAACGCCGGCAGCGGCAGGAGCTGCCCGGTGGGTGAGGCGAGCTGCAGCAGTGCTCAGCGCCCAGTGGGCTGATGGGGAGAGAGATGCAGGGGGGGCAGCCGCTGCGGGAGCAACCCAAGGGCACGCGGGGGCAGGAGCTGGGACAAACTTCACCGTCACTCGATGCCGAACGCTCTGCGGCTTCTCTCCAGCAGCTTCATGGAAACGTGGGGCCGGGGGGGGACAAAGCAGAGCCCCCTCGGCCGAGGGTGCCCAAGCGGCAGCGCGGTGGCTGGGGCTGGCAGCTCGCCACGCCGCGGCTCGGCCGCCGGCACTGCGGGCGCCGGGCATCGCCGCCAGCCGCCTTGATGCGAAGCGATGGGCTGCGCCGGCGGGGCCAAGGCGGCGGGTGCGGAGCTGGCGCATGCTGTGCAGGCAGCCGGGGCGGCCCAGCGCGGCGGCGGGCACAGGCGCGTGCGTGGGCGTGCGAGGATGGGCGTGCGTGGGGGTACGTGGCAGGAGAGCGGCGAGAAGGCGGCAGCATTAGCTGGGAAGTGATGCAGAGCCAAAAATAACCCTCGGGCTGTGGCTCAGACCAGGTGATGGTGAGCAGCAGGAGCTGTGGCAGCCACGTCCCGCAGTGCCCCGCGGCTTCGTGGGGGCGGCTGGGGCTGGCTCACGTGCCCGTGGGTCCCAGGGTGCCCCAGCCGTGGGTGTGCTCCCTCCCCAGGGTCCCTGTCCCAGCCCCGGGCAGGGCTGGGGCTGTCACCCCAAGGATGCCCTTGCCGTGCCAGCGCAGCCTCTGCAACAAAACAAAGAGCCAGAGACCAGAGGCACAAGGAAAGACCCCGGCTCTGCGCGCTGCAGCGTGCCCGGGGCTTGCAGGAGGGACAGCCACACATGGCACCCTGCGGGATCGGGGTCCCTCGGGGGTTGTGCCACCGGCTGCTCTGCCACTGCTGCGGGTGCCCGTGGATGTTCGGGTCGGGCGCTTTCACAGGTGGGGAGGGCGGTGGTCGTGCCGTGGGTGCCAGGCAGGCGCGGGTGCCACGTGCTGCCGGCTGTGGGGGGACGGTGCTGGCTGCATTGCACACCGCCGCGGTCCCCCATCCATCTGCGTCTCGGCGGCTGAGCGAGGGACAGTCACGCGTTTATTTTTAACTGGCTGGGGAGGGCGGCGGGGATTGGTGCCTCCCTGGTTATATCACTAAATCCCCGCCAGGCCCCGTTAGTTCCAGCACAGCGAGCCCTGCGCTGCGCTCCAGTAACCATTTCGGCCCCCCATCCTCCTGGGGCCGTGCCCTGCCCTGGCCCGTGGGCTCCTCGGGGCCAGTTGTGCACACAGCTGGAGAGTGTGGGCACCCACCAAACGGTTCGCCATGGGTGGGCACTGGGGCACCAGGACCCCGCGCCCCCCAGCCCTGCCCTCCCACCCCATCACCCTCTCCCAGGTGCAGGGTAGGATGCAGCTCTCCCGCTGCCTGCTGCATCGCCCTGGGTGAAGTGATGGTGCATAGGGATCACGGCCACATCCCGCTCCCACAGCCCTTTTGGGGATGTGGCAGGAGGAAACTGGGGCAGTTCGCGGCCACTTTGTCCCCGTCCCGGTGGCAGATGCCACGTGGGACAGGCCCAGCGCTTTCCTGTGGAAGCACTGTCCGGATCCGGGGCAGGATGGGGATGACGAGGATGCTCACGGCCACCGCAGTCCCCTCTCCATCCCCGTTTGTCACCCACCAGCCCCCAGCCCCATCCCCAGCCGTGGCTCTCGGCAAAGCGGCAAAGGGTTAAGCCATGCAGCGGGGCCACGTGACGCTCCGGGGATGCCGTTTTTCTGAAGATCAGGACGGATTAGGGTGGAATATCAGGACGAGAATTTCTTCGGGTGGTGCATCCCCCCCCCGCCCCGGCTCTGCCCCGGCCTCTCGCCCCACGCCGCGGCTCCCCAGGGACGCGTGGTGCCGAGCCAGGCCCCTGGCCGGTGAGCTCCCCGCTGTGCGGCTCCCCGCCATTCTCCCTCCCAGCACAGCCAGCTTTGGGGGGGGGTTTGAATGGCACCAAGCGAGCGGCGCGAGGCAGGCACTGGAAGGGTCTGCGGGTCCGGAGCTGGAATGGGCACCGTCCTCATCCCCATCCCCTGCAGCCGGGTGCTTGTCCCGTGGTGCTGTGGGCAGGAGGGATGAGGGTCTCCTGCTCACCCCCCGCCGTGACTCCCCCCTCTTCTCCCCTCAGTGCATGAGGCTGGTGTTTGCCCAAGAGCCACCCAGCGCCCACACTGACGCCCAAGGCAGCGGCGGGAGCCATGTCGGGTTCCTACGACGAGTCGGCAGCGGCTGCGGAGGAAACAACCGACAGCTTCTGGGAGGTGAGTCCCGGCCGCCCTCTCCTCCCGCGGGGCCCCCACCGCCGTCACTGCATGCCGGTGTGTCCCCGGGGCTGGGACAGCACTGTCCCGCCCCGCCGCAGCAAGCCCTGCCTGCGGGCACCCCTGCTGCAGTGTCGGAGCCAGCTCTGCTGGAGGTCTCAACCTCGGCTGTCCCCGAAGGGCACAGAGCGATGGAGGGAACCGAAAGGAGTTGGGTTTGAGCGGCTCCAAAGCAAAAGCTCCATCCCTGCGACCCCAAAGTGCCCGCTGCTCCCCCCGTCCCCACCCCAGGCCAGCTGGGGCTGAGCCAGGCAGCCCGGCCGCAGCTCCTGTGCCTGCCTGTCCCCGTCCCCGTCCCCGTCCCCTTCCCAGGTGGGGAACTACAAGCGCACGGTGAAGCGGATCGACGACGGGCACCGGCTCTGCAATGACCTCATGAACTGTGTGCACGAGCGGGCCAAGATCGAGAAGTCCTACGCCCAGCAGCTCACCGACTGGTCCAAGCGGTGGAGGCAGCTCATCGAGAAGGGTACTGTGGCTTCCCCAGGGGAAGGCTCCCCCCAGGACAGCTGGGTCCCATGGGTCCCCGTGCACCATCACAGCTTCACCTGGTAGGGGTGGAGGGGGTAAGGGCTGCGGAGTGACACTCAGCTGTCCCCTCTGCCCCGCCAGGTCCCCAGTACGGCAGCCTGGAGAAGGCATGGGGTGCCATCATGACGGAGGCGGACAAGGTGAGCGAGCTGCACCAGGAGGTGAAGAACAGCCTGCTGAACGACGACTTCGAGAAGGTCAAGAACTGGCAGAAGGATGCCTACCACAAGCAGATCATGGGAGGCTTCAAGGAGGCCAAGGAGGCTGAGGATGGCTTCCGGAAAGCCCAGAAGCCCTGGGCCAAGAAGCTCAAGGAGGTGAGAGGAGAAGCGCGGCCTGTCCTGGGGCACCGATGCCATCTCCCAGCTCCAGCTCTGGGTGCCCAGTCCAGGCTGGGAGAGCCAGATGGCACCTCCCTGCAGGCAGAGGGACGCGCAGGGGGCTGTGACTGCTACTCTGATGTCCTTTCTCTCCCCTCTCCACAGCTGGAGACAGCCAAGAAAGCCTACCACCTGGCGTGCAAGGAGGAGAAGCTGGCGATGACCCGGGAAGCCAACAGCAAGGCAGAGCAGTCCAATACCCCTGAGCAGCAGAAGAAGCTCCAGGACAAAGTGGAAAAGTGCAAGCAAGACGTGCAAAAGGTGCGAGCCGCTGCCCTGCTCCCGGCTCACCAGGCGTCAGGCAGGGAAAACCAGTGGAAATGGCCACCCTCCTTCATTCCCGTTTTCCCATCCCTGTGCTCCTGTAGAAGGGTGAGGACTTGCAGGCAGTGCTCAGAGGAGTGTGAGCGGGGCAGAGATTTACCCCGCTTACTGGGGCAAAATCTCTCCAGCAAGCAGGCTGATTTCACCCGCAGAGGCTCTCGCCTCAGTCTGGGCTCCCCAGCATGGTGACCCGCAACCCAGACCCTCTCAAGCACCCAGGAAGGGCCTCTGAGGTGCTTGAGGTATAACCAAGGTACCTTCCTGCCCCTCTGCAGACTCAGGAGAAGTACGAGAAGGTGCTGGACGAGCTGAACAAGTGCACCCCGCAGTACATCGAGAGCATGGAGCAGGTCTTTGAGCAGTGCCAGCAGTTTGAGGAGAAGAGGCTCAGCTTCCTCAAGGAAGTGCTCCTGGACATCAAGAGGCACCTGAACCTGGCCGAGAGCAGCAGGTAGGTGCCTCCTGCGCTGGCTGGGCAGAAAAGTGCCTACGCAAGGTCTCCTCGCGCTGCCTGGAAAGCAAACCGAGCCCTGGAGGGACCAAGTGCTTCCAGGACGACCCATCCCCTGCAATACAAGGCAGAGGGGTTTCTGGCCAACACGAGGGTCACTAAGAGGTACCAGAGGGGCAGGAGGGCTGTGCGCGAGCCTGGCACCCCCCAGTGCCTCGTAGGAGGTGACACAACCTGGGCATGTCCCTGTCCCACTCTGTCCCCGGGGCACCCGGCTGGGGTCCACCCCCACCTGCAGCACCCTGACCCATGTCTCTCTTCGCAGCTACGCCAACGTCTACCGGGAGCTGGAGCAGACCATCCGCCTCTCGGATGCGCAGGAGGATCTCCGGTGGTTCCGCAGCACCAGTGGCCCCGGGATGCCCATGAACTGGCCCCAGTTTGAGGTGAGGCTGGGCACCCCGGTTGGGGTGCAGGCAGCCATGCAGCGCAGCTGGGCGCTCAGGCGCCGGTTGCTCTGTGCTTGCAGGAGTGGAACCCGGACCTGACGCACACGATAACGCGGAAGGAGAAGCAGAAGAAGGGCGAGGGAGTGACCCTGACCAACGCCAGCAGCATGGGCGAGACGGGGGCACCGGCGGGCGAGCGTGGGAGGTGAGGGCCAGCGGGGAGGGGAGATGCCATGGGAAAGGCACGGGATTTGCCTGTGCAAGCATTGCCAGCGCTGTGGAGACACGCAAGGGGACACAGGATGTCCTCGGTGACAGCCACCACTCTCCTCTGTCCTCCCTCCGCGTCTTGCTGGACATGTCGTTAGCTGGGAGTCCTGCTCACTGCAGCCCCCGCTCCCCTGTAACCTCGGGAAAGCCGCAGCATCCTCCCAGGTGTCGGCAGCACGCGGTGCCTGCCCACTCCACCATCCCCCTGCCCGCTCTGACGGCCCCTCTCCCTCCTTCCCCCTCCACCCCAGTGTGAGCAGCCACGACCGTGGGCAGACCTACAGCGCCGAGTGGTCCGATGATGAAGGCAGCAACTCCTTCAACACCAGCGAGGCCAACGGCGGCACCAACCCCTTCGACGAGGAGTCGGCGGGGAAGGGCGTGCGGGTGCGGGCTCTGTATGACTACGACGGGCAGGAGCAGGATGAGCTCAGCTTCAAAGCAGGTACAGTCCATCACGGGTGTCAGGCTTGGCTGGGCTGGTCTGCCAGAGCTGCGGGTCCCCCACGGTTTGGTGGGAAATCCCTCAAATAATTTCTGAGTTATACCAGCCCTTCAAAAAGTTGAACTGGCAGGAAGGGGAAGGCACAAGCTGAGCCCAAACCCAGGTGGGACCGGGGAGATGGTGGGACAGGGCACAGGAGGTCTCGCGCGTCACCTTTCTACCCTACAAACCGGCGTGTCCAGGATCAGTCCCAGAGACCCTCAGCAGCTCCATCCAGGGGAGAAACAGGGTGGTAGAAGAGGCTCCAACGCCTGCAACGGTATCTCCCCTTTCCACCTTCCTCTCCAGGTGATGAACTAACCAAACTCGGTGAAGAAGACGAGCAAGGATGGTGCAAAGGGCGCTTGGACAACGGACAGCTAGGTCTTTACCCCGCCAACTACGTGGAGGCAATCTAAGTCTTTGTGGTGTGCTCCTCGTCGCCGTCAGCAGATAAATCCACCCTCCGTTGTCTCCATCTCTCCACCAGCCAACCAGCCATTTTGCCGTCTGGTCCTTCACTCCGCACAGTTAGAGATTCAGACATATTTTCCGACCAAGCTTTTATTTTTTTAAGAGTTGTCTCTGAAGAGTATTTTGCATAGTCGCTTTCTTCTTCTTCTTCTAAGATAACGTGAAGCGAAAGATGACGTTGTCCGTTCGTCTACGTTAGTTGATTTTTTTTCCGAGCGAAAAGCCGATACCTCAAGATCTTTAAGCCCAACCAGTGAGAGCTCCCGATTGGTTGGTTTTTAAAGATACTGAAACCATGAGCCGCCTTCTGATTGGCTGGAACTATTCCAAAATGCACAGCACTGAAGCTTCTGGGACCAATCAAATTCACCCCCAAAGAAACCAACAGGGATTGGAGCCTGACTCCATTTCTTTGGTGTTTCCACATTGTTCTCCCCGGTTCATCCGCTCTCCCCGAAGGAAGGAGCCGAACGTCCCCTCCTGCCCCGGCAGCCACCTAGCCCCATCTGTGGGCACGTCCCTGCTCACAGGCAGGGCTGGTGGCAGACGGATGCCCAGGCGAGGCGGGAACAGCCCTACCACGGAGCTTGGTGGCATCTCCTCAGCTTCTTCCTCCTCCTCCTCGCGGCTGGGCTGTCAACATGCCTGGAGCGGGTGGAGGCTCCCGAGCCGACGGCCCGCGTGCGCTACAAGGAGCGGCATCGCCCTTCGCGAGGGCTGTTATCCAGCGCACACCAGATCCAGGCTGAGGTGGCCCCAAAATGCTGTTCGGAGAAGGACCCACCACAGCCCGACGCTGCTGGAACCACCTTCACGCCCAGGCTGGGATAGCAGGGACCAGCTCGGATGCTGCTGGGGACGGTCCCCATCCAACTCCCTTCCTGCAGAGAGGGAGGAGCAGAGCAGGGATGGGGGATAAGCAACGTCCAGCCTTGCACGGTGTCGGCAGGAGCTGCAGCCGGCTGGAGGATGAGGAGGGCTCGGCGCAGGCAGCAGACCCTCCGCCCGGGTAGCAAAGCAGCTGCCTGGCAAGATGGCCGAAAACAAGACGCACCAAAGCAGGGGAATGGCGGCAGGCTTTGCCCGTTGCTTTTACCCAAGGGGCTCTGTCCCTCCTGCACTTGGGCTCTGCAGCCAGCCCCAGCATGGACAGGACCCCCTCAGCACCCACGGGTGCTGCCACCCAGCATGGTCACCCCAACCCCTCTGCCCCGGACACCTTTGCCATCCCGAGCTCTTCCCTACAGATCGTCTCTCATTTTTTTCCATACCATCACCCTCGGCAGCATCGATGCCATCGTCTTCCTGCACGCTCTCCCCGCTCCTCTCCTGCCCCCTCCGTGAGTTTGTGAATTTTTTGGCCCCAGGGCTCAAGTGTTCTTGCGGAGGCAGGAGATGCACCCTCTGCTGGGCATGGTGGGCGACAGCCACCCGGCCCCGAATCCCATCCCAAGTACGCAAACAGGAGAAAAAAAACACAAAAAAGTCAGAAAAAACCCAACCAACCACCTGTCTCAGCAATGCACCCCGGTTTTTTGTACATTGATTGTGTAATTTAAGAAGTATATATATAATATATATATATCTCTCGTGATTGTATTACCGTGGATACAACAACAAAAAGCAGCAAGCGAAAATAACTGAGCTCTGTAAGCGTCCTTCGGGTCTGGGTCCTCGTTTGCCTCCGTGCGCTGGTCTCACCCCCCGTGGAGGCGGCTGTTGGGGATACGGACCCCCCACCTGGGGCGGGTGCTCGAGCCCCCCACACCGCGGGGAGCCCAGTCCCGGCAGCTGCACCCCCAGGTAGGGGTGCCTCTACCCTGAGGCTTTGGGGTGCAGCGGGATGGGGGGGTTCAGATGCATTGCTGGGGTCCTGGGGGACAAGGGGGCTGTGGGAGGGGGGGAACAGCCCCTGACGTTGGGGGCCCCTGTGCCAACCTGCTAGGCACAGCCTTGTGAAGCCCAGGGGGAATTCAAGGTAAAGCAGGTTTGGGGGCCATTCCCAGCGCCAGCAAAAGCCGTAGCCCCCAACCCCGCGCTCCCCAGTACCCCGGGCAGGGGGAGACGGGGAATTCCTGGTGTGGCGACTTGAGGCTGGCAGAGGGAACAGAGCCTCCCGGGCTGCCTACGAGTCCCGAAACCTTGGGAAAACCAACGTGCAGGTCACTCACCCCTCTCCCCTCCCCAGAGAACTGGGGAAGCCCCAGGACAGCGCAGCGGCCGAGGGGTATGGGGCAGAGGGATTGGGACCCTCTGGGGCGCGGGGGGCCACTCCCTGGGCTCCTGACGGGGAGGGGGCAGAGAAAAGGGGGTTATTTCCTCTTATTTAAGGGCTGGAGCTGCAGGGGGTTTGGGGAGAAACCCCAGCTGTGAGCCCCACGGCGCTGGCTGCCCGTCCTGCTGCAACGGGCGTGTGCTGGGCCAGGTCCCCTCATCCCTGGGGACGCAGTGTCCCTGGGTGCCCCCTCCCCAGCTGACAGGAGCTTTCCTCGCCGTTTCGCCCCCTTCCTGCCCACCTCCTCTGCAGGGACATACAACCACCTTCCTTCACGCACCCTGCCTAAGGACCTGCGAGAGGGACACAGGATTTGGGGCACCAGCACCCCCAGCCCATCCTGGTTCTCCCCGCGCCGGCTGCGGGAGCAGTGGTCGCACACAGGAAATCAGAAGACACATTTTGCCTTTTTTTTTTTTTTAGTGCCCCGGTTTGTGCCCCCCCCCCCCCCCTTTTCCAGAGGCCAAGGCAGTTTTTCTCCTTCCCCTCCTCCTCTCCTCCCTGCAGCCGCCCTCCAGCTGGGATGCTTGCAAGGCTGGCCGAAGTGCGTCCGCTCCTCTGCCATGTAAACAGTATGACACAGGCAGAACAAAAAGAAAAAGGCAGGAGCTGTCACAGGCAGCTATTTTAAGTTAAAAACAAAAGACCAAGAACCAGGTGGTTTTTTGCTTTTACACTCCCACAAAGCATCTCGTGGGTACCCGGGCCCGTCTACCCTCGTCATTTGAACTTAAACCACAACTTGCCACCAGCCAAAACCAAAAAGCAAATAAACAAATAAAAAAAATTATAATATAAAAGATCAACATCACCAGGTAACTTAGACTCTTGTGAAACGTGCAGTTTAAGCAGTCCCCAGTTTTCCGTCCCTGTCTGAGCTCGGTGGGTTGCGTTTCAGATTTCCTGTCCTGAGGGAAACGGCAAAGCTGCCATCTCCCTTTTCCCAAACTCAGGAATCGGGCAGTCCAAATAAAATCCAAATCAAGGGAAAAGCCCCGTGCCAGGGCCAAGGACCTGGAGGCTTCAGGTGTCCCTGTGCCCAAGGATGAGAGACCCGGCTCGGGGGACCCCCCCCCACTCCTGCAGGGATGCCCCAGCTTGCACGGCCCCGCACCCACGTTTTCCAGCTGCTCCCTTTGCAAAATGCCCGTTTGCAGCCCCGAATCCCTGTGGAGGGGAGAAGCCAAGCGCGTCCCAGAGCGGGAAGCGAAGCGGGGATGCTCTCGTTCCGAGGGGATGCCGGTGGCCCCCAGGGCACAGTTACCCCGCACCCAGATCCCGTGGCAGGCAGCATCCCTGGGTGCTGGGGTGCTGCCGGTGCCAGGCAGCTCCCGCGCGGGTGGGGTCAGCGTGGGCCCAGCCAAGGGCAGCTGCGGGTGCCCTTGTCTCTGCGGGTGCCATTGTCCCTGGGGTTGCCATTGTCCCGGCTCATGCCTGGGCTTTGTCCTCCCCGAACAATGGCCAGGGCGAAGCCACCCGCAGCCAGGGAGGGGAGGAGGAAGGGACGAGCCCAGCTGCCATGCCCCCCAAAATTCAGGCAGCCCCTTTCTTTGCAGCTGAGGGTTGAGGTGCAGCAAAGGGCAGAGCCCCCCGCCACGCTGCCCCCCGCCCCGAACAGGGCTGAGGGCCAGGAGCTGCTTGTTGGGGTAAATCCAGGGCAGCCCCGCTGCAGCGCACAGGGTCACTCCTGATGGGAGCCGAGGGCAGCCGGTCCCACAGCCGGGCCGTGGTGGCATGGGGACAGGATCCGGCTGGAGGGGAGTGTGGCCCCAGCGGTGTCGTGTGTCCCCCCAGAGCAGCCCTGGGGCATGGTGCCATGGGGATATTGATGTCTCCTGCTGGGATGTGCCCTTGGCCCCTGTGTCCTGACGATGCCCTGGGGCTGCGGGGTGAGAGGACAACTTGCTGGCGGGCAAGAGACCTGGGGGCAGGACTCCTGCATCCCCCGGCTCCTCCCCTGGGTGACCCCAGCCACTCTCCCACCTTCAATCCCTGCCAAAGGACACCAAGGTTGTGGGGAGCCCCGCAACAGCCACAGATTCACCTGCCTTTATCTCATCCCGATCAACCCCACGTCTCCTCCACTGGCCCCGCATTCCGTGCCCACCTTCCCCTGGGAGCGCTCACGGGAGATGAGGGCTCTGCACGGTCCTTGCCCCGCACAAGGGCATGTGGCGGTGGTCCCTTAGCTGGGGGGGCTCATCCCTCCCCTCCAAGGCTGGGGGGTGAGCGGGGGGTCCCCCGGTCCGTTGCCAGCAGGTCCCGGGTGGGGTGAGCCTCTTGGCCCCTGAGCCGTGGTCCTTAGCGCTGGAAGATGGTTTCTGTGGCTGGGAGGCAGAGGGAGGAGGTGAAGGTCCCCTGTCCCTCCCAGGGCTCAGCCTGTCCCGCCGCCACCGCTCAGACCGGGTGGACGAACTGGTAGACGAGGCGCTGGGAGATGTCGGGTTTCCGGATGATGCCTTTCTTGTAATACTGCCGGATGGAGCGGCTCAGCTTGTCGTAGTTCATGGCCGGGCGGTTCTTCCGGATGCCCCACAGACGGGCCACTTGCGCCGAGTCCTCGATCTTAAAGATGCCTGGGAGGGGAGTGGGACACAGCGGGTTGCAGCCTCGCCTGTCCCCCAGCACCCGCCCCGGGGCCACCGGAGCATTCACCCACCTTTCTCCTTGTTGAGCCAGCGGATGAAGCGGCCGTAGTTGTGGGGTTTCAGCAGCAGCTCTTTGAGGAACTGCCAGAGGTGGATGGGTTGGCCGGCGCAGGATGAGTCCACCTCGCTGTCCGCCCAGCTGGCATCACCTCCTGCCACGGGGAGGGATGGGGATGGGTGAGATGGGAGAGGGGAGAGACCCTTCTGCTTTGCACCGCCCCGGGGACCCGCACGAGTCCTTGTCTGGGAAATCCCGGCTCGATGCCTGTGGGTCTCTGGAACTCAGCCCAGGCACTGGAAGCGCCACTTCCTCCTCCCCATCTCCGAGCAGGGAAAACAGCTTGGTCCTGCCCTTGCGCAGCCCCGCAGGGATGCATGGGCTGTGGGACGGGGCCAGCGAGGGTCTTGCGGCCATTCCCCCTTTGCTGCACCTTGCAGACAGCCCAGGGTCTGCTCCAGGGCAGCAGGAGTGCAACCACACAGATGCTGCTGCATCAGCTGCTCCAATGCACTAGGTAATTGCAATTAAGCAGGGAGTGACCTCTCAAATACCCCGGACCTGTCTGAGGCAGAAGCGAGGCCAGTGGAGCTGCGCTCATGCAGAACTCACCGCAGCATCTCACATCTCCTGGGCCGGCTTTTTCCTTCATCCAGGCAGCTGGAAGGGAGGAGCAGGCGGTCAGAGGGGCATCCCCCACTGCACCGCATCGCCCACCCTCCCCAGCTCCCTCCTGGTCCCCAACCCATTTCCAGACTACCAGACTTCCAGATGTCCAGGTGGGCATGCAGGATGTCACCGCAGGCGGGCGAGCGCTGGCAGAACTGCTCCTCGGACATGGCGCACAGGTCCTTTCCCGACAGCTCCTGGAAGGACTTCCCGATCTGCGGCAGCCGGTACTGGTGCTCCGTCCACAGGATCCACTTCTGCACGTTGCCGGGGCTCCAGTCCGCGGGGTCTGGAGGCAGAGGGTGAGCGTGGCCAGCAACAGCCCAGGCAAAGCCCGGGGAAACTCAGCTCACCCCACAGCAGCCCCGGGAACCCGGCCCCTCCTGCGCCGCTGCAGCATCACCCACCAGGGTGGGAGCACCTAGCCCGCCCCGGTCCCTGGGGACAAGACTGTCCCCCTTGCCACCTCCTCGGCTTCGGGAAGCCTCATGAGGCCTTTTGGAGCCCTGCTTGCTCCCTGCACCATCCCAGGTGGCACCAACTCCTTCAAGGGAGGGGGTGGCAGCGCCTGCATGGACCGAAGCGCATCCCGAGACGGCAGTGATGCCCCGAGGAGAATACCGAATGGCAGCGATCCCCCAGGGCGCTCGGTCCTGGGCTGCCCTGCTCCCCTTGCACCCAACCCCACGCCCAGCTCGCGTAAAGCCAGCTGGCTCCAGGCTGTCCCCAACCCCACATGCTCCTCTGCCCGTTCCTAATGTCCCAGGGAAAATGGGGTAGAGAAAAGGATAATAAAAGCCCCGCTGTCTGCTCCTTGCTACCACACACCCTCCCCAAGACGTGTGCAAGGCTGAAGGGCACCTCGCTAATGCTGCCCTGGGAGGGGAAGGGACCCCCAGCTCAGGGGAGGGGACGCGCTCACTACTGGGTCGCCGTGTCCCTGCACCTCTCCGGCTCTCTGGCACCGGCTGGGTCACGCTGGCACCCCACACCCGGCACCGGGCTCTGCATAAAGCTCTGCTGACCCTTGCCTCAGCTTAACTCCAAGCCAGCGAGGCCAGAGGGGTATTTTGCTGCCATCCCTGGGCGTTAGCAAACAGCCCTGCCCAGGAGCGATGCCTGGGGGGAGCCAGGCAGCAGCCGCCCTCCCCCAGACCCCAGCACCTCGTTGCAAAGCCCCCCCCCGAGCTGCAGCACGGCTTTAGTCCCTGCCCTGGCACATCCCTCCCTCGCCGCGTCCCGCGGCGGGGCTGACCCTGCCCGCAGCCCCCCCCCGGGGAGGGCTCTGGGGGCACCCACCTGCGGTGATGTTGAGGAGCTTGCAGGCCGTCTCGATGTCCTTCAGCACTTCGCCCACCACCATGCTCTGCACCTGCTCCAGCGAGTGCTCCTCCAGGTGCAGGCTGGCCTGCAGGTCCTCCTCCGTCCCCAGCCCCAGGCCCTGGCTGTCGATGATGGGACATTGCTCCGGCTCCTTCTGTGCCTCCCCTCGCCCCCCCTGGGCACCGCTTTGGGATGGTTCCCCCATGCCCTTGGTGGCCCAGGCGATGTCCTCCGAGTAGAGCATGTCGAAGTAGTGCAGGCAGAAAGCAGGCAGGGGCTGCTCAGGGGTGGCAGGGGGGCTGGGGCTATCGGGGCAGCCCCAGCTGCGGGTGTCGGGGTCCTGGGGGGGGGGCAGCAGGGCAGCGTCCGGCCGGGGGAGGCGGCTGGGGGGCAGAGCGGTCAGCCCGGGACTGGCGCTGCCCATCCCTCCGCTCAGCGCCGGCTCCAAACCTGCCGGGAGAGGAGAGGAGGAGAGGCTCACCCCGGCACCGATTCCTGCCTTCCCGCCCAGCGGCCAGGCACAAAGGGAGGAACTAAGCCTGTTAGAGGGGAAAAAACCTCCAAAGAGACCCACGGCGCCCTGCGAGCCCCCGGATGAATGCAGGCTCGGGGTCAGCCATGGGGCTGGGGGGGTGGGGGGGGCCCGTCCTGATTTTGGGAGGACCAGCCGCAGCAGCCAGCAGGGAGAAGGAGCCTGGGGGGCAAGTAGGTCCCGACCACCACGGGCTTTTAGGGTCTTCCCATGAATTGCACACCCGGCTGGCAGCAGTTCGGTCCCCGCTGGTGCGGAAGGCCCTTGGAGCAAGCAGCGGGGGGGGTGCTGGAAGGGCTCCAAGGCACCAGCGCAGGGCGGCCCGTGGGCATCAAAGGATGCCTAAACCGCACAGGCACATATCCGTGCATGGAAAACGTCGCCTGCTGCTTTCACCCGAGGATGTCCCCGCACAACAGCACCCACACCCAGCTCTCCCAGGCTGGGGACTGAGCCCAGCACCGCAGCACCCAGCGCTTGGCTGCTGCTGCCAACCCTCGGACGAGAACTTTCCTTTTACTCTCTTGCAAGAAAAACTACCCAAAATCAGCCAAAATGTCCCCATCTGTCTACGGTATGCGGGGAGTCCTGGAGGCCATGGAGAAGAGGATGAGCCTGCTGAATTTCCATGGCAACACCAGGGAACGGCTCCATCCGTGGAGAAACCTCCCCAAGAGCCATCCTGAGGCTTTGGGAAGAGAAAGCCCTTGCCAGGCGAGAGGCTGGCGATGGGCACGGCCAGGGCACTGCCAAGCTCCTTGCCTGCCTCCGGCATTGCTTTTTACAAGAAGCAAAAAAAAAAAAACAAACCCCAGCCCAAACTGGTGATTTAAAAGCAGAAAAAGTAGCAGCTTTTGCAACGGAGCCTGCGATAAAAAAGGAGTGTGCAAAGCCTGAACCGACCCCAAACCCCCCTAAGGAAACCAGGCAGCCTCCAAAGGGGAACAGGGGACAGTGGCCAGGGTAAGGGGGTACCCTATTTGCTCTAAATCCCAACTGGGGGGAAAAAATGGTTCAAAAGACTAAAGAGGAAAAAGACACTATTGGGTTCCTCCGGGCAAAGCGCATCCCTCGAGCACAGGGAGCCGAGCAGCCGCTTGCTTGGCGTAGGAGGGACGCTAGTGACCGAGTGCCCAGGACGGTGCGTTACCATCCCCGCAGCTCTGCCATGCCAAACGCTGCTCGGCTCCACGCTGCTGGGCCCGGCTCCGCTCCCGGCGGCGTGGCGGGTCATTAAACGTCATTAATAGCCACGCGCCGCAGCCCCGTTAACCACAGCGGTACCGATGGGGAGCACTTGCCGTGTCCCGCTCTCAGGGATGAGTTAATGCTGTCGCTGAGGTTTCGAATGCCCCCAGAGGTATGGTTTTTGAAGCCCCGCGTCACCTGCACCATGAGGAAGCTCTGCCCATCGTTTTACCCTTGGAAAAGCCCAAAAGCTTGGAAAAACGCCATGGAGGAACCACAGCCACCTAAAGAGCACCCATGCCACCCTGACCCCATGGGGACCCAGGGAGGGGTTGCGGGTTCAGGAGCTGGAGCCCACGTCACCGAGAGGTTTTGGTGGCCCCGCAGCGAGGAGGAGGAGGGGGAAGAAGGGGTGCCCATGCCACCGAGCTGCCCCCACCGCCCAAACAGTTTCCCTGAGAGATGGCGCCAGCTTCCAAACCTCTCCTTGATTTGCTCTGGATTAAAAGAAGAGCTTTAGGAGATCAGCCCTAAATCCAGCCTCACACAGCTCCCAGCACAAAAGGGAAGCGGTAACAGCTTGTGCAGCTTCAGCCTGCTGCACAGTGCCGGCCGTGGGGGCTTTCTGGGGAGGGGATGGGGATCTCGTCCCCAGTGCCTCTGGGATGCTTTGGGGTCGTGGTGCCTCCTCTGCCCATCCCACCTCCTCCGGGCTTTGCTCCCGCAGCCATAAACCAGACACATGGAGGAGCAGGGCTGTGGAGCCGTCCCTGGGCACGCGATGGGATGGACGGCCCCATCCCCATCCCTATCCCCATCCCCCTCCTCCCTCCTGGCTGGGACCAGAAGGACCCGATCCCTTGGGCAAGGGGCCCCAAAAGCCTGAGCAATCACCCGCCAAACGGTGCTGTACTCTCAGGGCGGGGGCCTTTGTTTGACTTTCTCCCGCTCTGGCACGCAGGTGGCTGGGCTGGGTGGGGACCTGTTTGCTCTAAGAAGGTGCTTTGGGCAGCCGTTTCCCTCTCCTCTCCCTTTTTGCATTTCCCTGGAAAAGGAGTGCTGGAGGGGCAGCCCCAGGTGCACCGAGATGCTCACGGGGAGCACCGACCCACATGGCACCCCAAAAACCTTCATGGTCCCCACCCGAGCGAAACGAGGCTGTGCTGGTAATTGCATCAGCCCTGGCAAACGCTCCCTGGCTTGCGCACGCTGCCGGCGGTGAGCACAGCCCTGGTGCCTTGGGCTTCGCACCGGAGCTCGCCTGCGGCAAAGCCACACCAACACCGCCTCGTGCTCATCCCGCCACTCCAGGCAAGAGGGGAAGCGATCAGGGAATTGGCTCTTGCAACACTTGAAACTGCTGCCACCAAGTTATAAAAGCCCACTAGACCCCCGAGGTTTTGCCTCTGCGGGCACACAGGGACCAAGACCTGGTGCCAGGGGCTCAGCAGCCCGTGGGGAGGTTCCAAGCGAGAGCAGTGCCGTTCCTGGGGTGCCAGGCAGAGCGGGGTGCTGCCTGCAGGACACCCGCCCCAGCACCGGCATCCTCGCCCACCATCCTACGCACCGGTGCTGCCTGCAACCCCGGCACGGGCAGGCAAGGCTCCGGTGCGGGGCGGCAGAGGAGCAGACCCCAAACCGGCATGGAGCCCCCCCGAGTGTTTCTCCCCCGAGTGTTTCTCCGTGCCCACGACAAAGCTCCACTGCTGGGGCACAGCCAGGGGGCACCTGCCGTCCCCGAGCCCAGAACGATGAGTGACCCTGCATCATGCCCCGGTGTTACCCACGGATATGGAGGGGATGCCCCAACCAGTTGGGATGGGCTCAAGGTGCCCCTGCTCCCCACTCTCACCGGCACCGCGGGGGTGCTGCGGCAAAGGGCTGAGCTGCCGGCTCCAGGGCTCGTTCCCCACAGCAGCATGGAGCAGGGCGAGGAGGAAAAGGCAGCGGTTGCCACCGAAGGGCACCGTGACAGCCCCGGCCCCAAACGGCTCCAGCAGCGGCTGAGAAAACGAACCCACATGTTCCCTTTGAGCAAAAAGCCTGGGGCAGCGGGGCTGGGACAGGGCTCCCCGCCTTCCCCAAGGCACGGGGCCCACGGCAAACCCAGGGTTTCGGGTGGTGCTGGGTCACGGCTCAGCTCTACAGGATGGCAGGCACTCAGCCCCATCCGGAGCCCCGGGAAGCAGTGGATGCCACAGCTGAAGGGGATGAGGATGGGGACAAGGACCTCCCGTATTACCCCGAACTTTCCTGGCAAACGCTAACCCACCATCGCTCAGGGTAGCCACATAGTCACCGCTGACAGTGGAGAGCTGGGATCAGCCCTTGGGAGCAAGAAAATATGAATAAATAAGAAATCCACCCACCCACCACCCTCAAACAATGGGTCTGTTAATTAAAATTAAATCTGCGGTTAAACAGGTTGTGCTGGCGCACGGCTCGGGAAGCCCCGTGGGACCAGCGGAGGTTGGCCAGCTGCGGGAGGAGGTGCTGCCCGCGGCACCCAGGATGTCTCCCAAGTCCCTGGGTGCTTCCGAAAGCTCCTCCTGGGCTCGGGGCGGCGGGCCAGGGCCGGGCTCTGGGGTCACCTCCAGCCCCCAGGCTGAGGATGGGGACAGGGCCGGGGACGTGCTGTGCTGTCCGGGAAGGAGCCGGAGACGTGCGGGATCCAGAGCTGTCCCAGACTGCCCGGAGCAGCCCCGCGGGCAGCGGGGTTTGTCTTTAACCAATTCTTTCAGCCTCACCCACCCCGCGTGCCTCGGCACAGCAAGCCGGGACCCCAGGAGTGGGCGAGGACGGGGACTCCACAGACCCGGCAATCCTCTCTTTACCCAAAAGCCCACCAGGGGCTGCGATCTGGGTGGTTTTTCCCTATTTTCTGGTCTGACTCAGCACCTCTTGCCCCGGTCACCTCCCTGGGCTCAGCTTTCCACCTGGGTCCCCAAGGAGGGGCCAGCCCACGGCAGGACGCGCACCCCGAGGCCGACCGCACCGGGGCACGGAGAGCCGACGGAGCCTGTTGCCTCTGCCAGCCAGCTGCTGGCCAGGAGGAGACACGGGCCATTTTATGGGGCCCAGATCAAGCAGGCGAAGGGACCTGGGGTCCCTGCATGAGCCGCGGCTGCAGCAGACGCGCGGGTGCTCAGAGGGTGCTGACAATTTGGGGTCCTGCCAGCGCGTCCCACCCACCGTGCCAGCCTCACTGTGCCGGCCATGCCACGTCCCTCCCAGGTGCCAAAACCTGCCCGCGTGTGCCACGCACCCCGTCTATCTCTGCGGGGAGGGAGGAGGGATTGGCCAAAATCTCCCTGCAGCCAGGGCAGGGGCTTGGGACGGCTCTCGGGGGGCTGGCGACGTGACAGCCCAGGGGTCTGGCTCCGGTACCTGTGTGGTGATGGGGCTGGGGCCGGGGCAAGCCCAGGGCTCATGTTGGATGTACGCCCAGGAGGGATGAGCCCATCCCAGGGGTCCTGGACCCCCAGCTCCCCCCCCAGCCTTCTCCAACACCACCGAGGTCCCCCCAGCTCCTCCTGCCATTACCTGCATGGGTGCTGGCGCGGGGACCAAGCGTCCCCACGGGTCCCCACGCCCCGGGTCAGGCTGCCCTCTCCATCGGCGCAGGGAGGCAAACAGCAGCGCGGGGGGGGGACGGGACGGGGGGACGGGCACAACCCGCCAGTGGCCTGAGCAAAGCCCCGGTGCTCGGTGTCCCCCAGGTGAGCAGCAGAGCTTGGTGTTCCCCATGCAGGGCCAGGGAGCCCCTATTTATAGCAGCACCCTCCTCCCCCGCGAGCTCCCTGCCCATGAGAAAGCCCGTATTGTGGGGGATTTGGCAGCCAAGCGGCGTTTGTGTTTCACTAACCGAGCAGAACCATAAAAATCAAACCTAAAGCCAATGTGCCTTTAGCACTGACAAAAAAAATACCCAGCAGAAAAGCAGAGCAGCGCTGAGATGGTGCGGGTCTGGTAAAGGGGTTCAAAGTGCTTTATAGAGACACCCCTGAGCTGGCAACTCCTCGACGGCCACCCAGGACCTGGGATGCTCTATAAAGGGTTACACCGTGCCCCAAAGCGCATCGTCCCCTGCCTCCCACTGGGCACAGGGGGGTGCGGGACCCTCGGTGTCCCTGCTGGTACTGGGTGGGCTCATGAGGAGCCGGCTCCAGGAGCCCTGGCTCCCGTCCCACCCTCCCCACCCAAGCACGAGGGGGTTGCAAAGACACAGGGTTGGCAAATCCCGTTTTATTTTGAGTGACATCATCCCGAGAAGTGCCAGGAACCTCGTGCCGGGGGACAGCCTGTCCCTTTTTAGCCCTAACAGCACCTGGGGGTGCAGGGAGCCGTGGGACGGGATGCTGACATGGGAGGGCACCGTGTCTGCCCCGAATGGGCGCTGAAAGGGCTATAGAAGCCCCAGGAGGGAGGGAAGGTGGGTGCTGGTGGGTGCTGATGGAGCACCGGGCAGACGGGGAGGGTCGCGGCAGCAGCGTGGGGCTTACCTCGAGGGTGCGTGGGTGGCTCAGAAACCACATGGGTCCCAGCGTAGGGCGGGAAGAGCCGTCCCCGTGGTGCTCGGCACGGCAGCCAGGGTGAGCATGGCCCGAAGCGGGGTGCCCCGGCACCGGCAAGGAGGGTGGCCAGCAGCACCCTGCCTGCCTCAACACCGGCCCGACGGCAGCGGGGCGGCCGGGCTGAGCCACGTCAGCTCTCGGCCGGCACCGGTGGGACGGGGACAGGGACAGGGATGAGGACGGGGAACCCCGAGCGGCTCCGAGGGTGGCGGAGGGATGAAGCCAGCCGGCAGCCGTGCCGAGGTATGTGAGGGGAAGCCGGCAGCCAGTGCCGGGCGCTCAGCGAATGCCTCCGTTGCCCATTATATCTAATTCCTTCCTTATTTACCTGAACAAACAAGCTGGCTGCTTACCTCAGCTGGAGGTGTTTGAATAGCCCAAGCTGGGGTTAACCCTTGGCGGGTGCGTCAAGACACCGGGCTCAGACCCAAATGGGCCCTGGGAGGGGAGTGGGGCAAATCCGGGCACCGTTAACCCCTTCCCACCCTCACCTGGGACATCCACCCAAGACACGGGGACTCCGCAGGGGGTGAGACCGAAGCCTCCTCCCGGAGCCAGACCCTGCAGCAGAGACCCGCTGGATGCATGAGAGTCCCTGGCGGGACCCTGCAGCACAACATCGCTCCCCCAGCGCAGGCTGGGACGTTTTGGGGCCGGGAGCATCCCCTGCACCAGTGCTGCGGCCACGAGGGGCTCGCGACGGAGGCTGCGAACGAGGATGCTCAGAGCCGTCAGGGACAAAAGGAGCCCCTCACACCGACCAAACCGTCCCTCACACCAGGGATACGGCACCGGCACCTCCCCGAGGGTCTGCGTTGCTGCTGCCTGCGGGCAGGACGGGGCGCCGGGGACACGGCAGGAACCTGCAGCGCTCCGGGCCCGGGTTGTCTCCACCGGCATAAGCAGGAAAAAGCTGTTTTGACCGAGGCAGACACCGACTTGGTATTTATTGTCTTTTTTTAACACGTGAAGAACGCAGGGCAGTTCAGGCGGTTCTCCCACGCACGTAGCTGTGCTGAAACCAAATTCCCCCATGCCCTAAAAACCCACGTCAGACAAAACCCCGGCCACAAACACCCACGGTGCAACCCAGGTCAGACCCACATCACCATGTCCCGGCAGGCATCCCAACCTGGGCTTTGCATCCCCAGCCCATGGAAAGTGCCGCGGCGGAGCCAGCATCCCTCGGCCGCCCTGACCCGGTGCACAGCGGTGGTGCGGCACAGCCGATAAGCCATCCATCGGAACTGTTTGCCGGGAGGAAAACAAAACGCCATAGGAAGGCTACCCCTGCGTTACAGCTTCCCTGGCCTGCCTGGAGCGTTGGCAAATGGCTTCGCCGCGCTATCGCCAGCGCCAGGAGTTTCTGCCTCCCTTTTGAAATGCCTCAATGTTATCTTATCGGTGGGGAAAATGTTTCCCCCGGATTAGGGCTCCTGCCGTCTGAGGGGAGCTTTTCTCCCCTGTTTTGGTAAACGTGGCCGGGCCCGGAACACGCGGCGGCGGGTGGGGGCAGATGTGGGCTGGGGCGGACACGGGGGGCGAGCGGCTGTGGTGGGGAAGCCACCAGCCTCTGGCTGGGCTTTGCCATGGGGTGGGCACAGGGGATGGGGATGTGGCACAGCCAGGAGGGGGGTCCCGGCCACCCAGTGCCCCCCGCAAGTGCTGCCGGCTCACGGCAGCCACAGCACAGCCCACCGCACTGCTCGGAGCATCTCCTCTCCGCTTCGGGCAAGGCACCACGGGCACGACCCAGCACTGCTACCCCGCAGCAGCGGGCCTGATCCTGCATCCCCCAAAGCCCGTTGCAAAGCTCCAGAGAGCCGCAGCAGGTCGGGCTGCCAGGGTGCGGCCCCCACCGGGCTCGCTCTTACCCGTTTTCAACCCGCAATGCCAGGTCCTGGCCAGAGCCACCGTGGGAAGCCGGGAGCTGTGGGCACTGTGCCGGGGCTCTGCCCAGCGCAGGGGCTGGTGCACAGCACCCAAACCTGCTCCCGTGTCCCACCCCAGCATCCCCACACGGGAACCAGGGGCAGGAGCATGCCGGCACAGCCCCAGAGCCGAGGCCGTAGCCCTCCAAGCACAGGTACCTTTATCATAGCATAGAAATGCAGGCGTCCCAACTGCAGAAACTTAAGGTACAGAGTAAAACCACGCGTGAACTCTGCACCCACACACACAGGCCACGCCGGGAAATCGCTGCGGCCATCCCACACCTTCCTGCGGCCGCTCCACGCTGCTGCCCCGGGACCGGGCTGCCGGCTCAGGGGAAAGTTTGCCGAGCAGGTTGCGGTTTGCACGGGTTGTGCAAGCTGGATTTGCACCTCCTCGCTGTGACATCACCTGCAGGTCTCCCTCGTTTATTAGGTTTAATTACTACTTGTTACCAGAGCAAACATCGAAAGAGTGCACCCGAAGGAGCAAGGAACAGAGCGGAGGAGAGCGCGATCAGGGCACTGGGCGAGAGTAGGGTGTCACCGGGCAGAGGGGATGCGCTGGCAGTGCCCCGTGCTGGGTCCCTGCTCTGGAGCATCCCAGACCCGGGTCATCCCAGTCTGTCTGGGAATCTGTCGCCCGACTCACATCTGGGTCTGAAAAAGCTTTCCCTGTTCTTATCGGTAGCACCGGAGATTTCGATAAGCAAAAGAGATTAAAGGGAAAAACATTTGCTTTGCTGTGCTCGGGGAGAGCCGGCCAGCTGGGCAGCATGACGCAGAGCTGCAAAAACAGGCAAGAGGCCCCAGAATGAGATCTCTGCTTTCCCCCCCCAAAGCAGGTTTGGTGGCTGCAGCCGCCCGGCGTCACCGGCCATGCCGCGCTCTCGCTGCCGCCTTTCGCAATCGGCGGTTCAGCACGGCTCTGCTTGCATATGCAAACCAGGAAAAGAAGAGGTTGCAACACCTGAGGAACAACAAAAAAGGGGAAATAAAGTCTGGCTTTTCTGCCCTGTGTGCACAGTTCTCAGTGCTTTTTCCTTGTCCTCCCTGTCAACCCATCAGCTCCAACTGCGGTGCCTTTTGCCACAGCTGAAACTTCAACGCTTGGGAACGCGGCCGGAGGGGAGGGATGGAGAAACGACTCATGAATCAGCCTGGAAGAATCTTTCTGCCCACCTGTCTGCAGCTAATCTCTGGCTCCATCACAAGAATAATAGATAAGCAGCCATATAACATATAATAAAACTATTGAAAGCACTTGATGTCATTGAAAAAACCACAGAGGCCATTGAGCCTGATTTGTCCCCGAGCTGAGCGGTGTTTCCTGATCCGCCGCAGCAGCGAGGTTTCCTCTGCTTCAGCTCCTGCGCGGTGTTTGGGGACAGCGATGGTCCCCATGGGAAGCAAACCCACGAGCTTGGGTCGCTCCGAGGGGCCTCATCCCGTGCCTGTGCCTTTGGGCGATGCTCAGAGAGGAGACGAATCCCCACTCGTAGGCTGCAGGATGGGCTCTCTCAGGCTTTTCTGCAGCCGGAGGAGACTGGAAATGGTTGAAATGCCTTTAACGCGTCCCCTGGCTCAGTCCTGCTCTGCAGGTGCAAACCCACGGGAGCCACGTCTGCAGTGGTCAGCACCTCAGCCCACACCAGTCCCAAAACTGGTGGGTATTTTTGTCCCGAGACTCAGGCCACGGCTCCAGGCCGGCAGCGTGACAAAGAGGGATGCTCCCAGGCTGCCGCCGGACCGGGCATCCTTTGGGCTTCCACCTCCCCAGCACCACCGCCCCCACCCTGGCACCCGCGGGGGCTCCGGGTGCAGGGGGATGCTCCCAATGCTGGGCTGAGACCAAGGCAGAAACCAGCCTTCAAATTAACCAGTAACCGTCGGGAAAAGCACGAGGACATAAGGAATCCCTGCTGAGGGTGAGGGACCGCCCGGGGGGTCCCGGGGCTGAAGCCACCGTGCAGGGGGAAGGTCCCGGCAGAAGTGGCGGCTGCTCACTCCCCTCCTGCTGCCTGTAATCTTAATTGCTCTTCACCGGCTGTTTGCTAACAGCAATTCGTTTCCTCCCGGCCTGCACCGAGAGGGTTTATCGCCCTCAGTCGTATGTTATTTCAAGCTAACGCATGTATGGAAGGTCAGAGCCTGGAGTGCTCCCTGCGATCCTAGAAAGAGTCTCGATGGGGGGAGCGGAGCCAGGAGGAGCAGGCAGAGGGGCTGGGAGCCAGCGGGCCTCAGACACGTCTCGCTCACTGCCTGCAAGCTCCTCTTTCCCCAAAAAACGGCAGCAGGCTTGGCGGAAGGTGGGAATACCGGCCACGTTTTCCATCCCAGCCCCTCTCTGCTTTGCAGTCCCGACACAGTGCCCACCCTCGGAGAGGTCCCCTTGCTTCTGCACAGCTCGCCGGTCCAACTGCCTGTCCTGCTCTCCAGAAAGGTGCGCCGGGCAGGCCGGTTTTTTGCAGACGACCTTTGGAGACGCTCTGGCGAGAGGTGCCGGTGCAGAGCAGCATCTTCTGGTCACGGTTCCTGCAGCCAGCGTGTCTGCACAGCGTCACTGTGCCACCAAACCAGAGCAAACAGCAGAAGGCACGATGTCAGCATTCAGCTGAGCTGCTGCTTGTGCTCCCCTGGGATCCCCCCCCAAAACCCCCCTGCAAAGGGGACGAACAGCTGCCAGCACGGGGGAAGGGAGCGCGGTGCCGGGACTGGGGGCTCCTGGTGCCCCGCTGCAAAGCGGGGCTGAGCACACCCTCCTGAGCTGGGGATGGGCCAAGGTTTCTGCTGCCCTTGGAAGGAACCTGGAGGGGAAAAGGGCTTTGCAGCAAAGCTGCAACCCCGAACTTTACCAAAGGGCCAGAGAGTGCAAGGGAAACGACTCACAGGTGCGCACGGAGAAGCCAGCGTGCTTTTTACTCGTGCGATGATCCTGTGCAGATCTGCCCGGGAGCATCTTCAGAGCTCTCAAACCACTAAGATCGCTCCAGAGCAGAGACCAACAGAATCTCCTTAAATCCCTCCTCACCCCACTCAAACATACCCATTTCCCGAGCCGCCCCGGGGCCAAGCAGGGCCGCTCCTCTTTATTACCTCCTCAGGCTGCCTTTGCCGGGCTTCCCCATCTCCCAGATGCTGCCATAAACCCTGTTTACGGGGAACGCGTGTATGCTCGAGGCAAACAGCCACGGTTATTGCCGCTGGCACCCACCTGCGGGGCCCACCCCGACAAAAGACCTGGGGCTCCCGGGCGCTGCTCCGGCGCTCGGTCCCCGCTGCTGCCCCGTGCAGGTCCCGGCGTTCCCGTGCTGCGGCGGGGAGAGCTGGGCAAAAGAAAAAAAAAAGCAGCAGCACCGCAACCCAAACGGTGTCACCTGCATTTCAGGACAGCCCTTGAGGGTGCAAATGGGGGGTGCTGGAGAACCCAGCTCCATCTGGGGATGCAGGGGGTGGCGTCTGCTCTGCTTCGGTGGCACGGGAAGTCCCAGAGCCATCCCTTGGCTGAGCACGGAGGTGTCGGTGCTCGCCTGGCCCCACGCACAGGCTCCTTTGCACCCCACGGCGGCAGGAGGTGCCGAAGTTTGGCTCTGGGGTGCCACAGCCCCGCTTCTTCTCTCTGGCCGTGCCTGGGAGAGTGGGGGCGGGGAGGACAAGCCGGTGGGGGATGAAGACGCCAGGGTGATGCCAGCACAACCCTGGCCTCCCACCCTGAGCCCAGCCCCTGGACCACCAGCTCCCCACCCAAACACACCGCCCTGCCTCCCCTGCCTGCTCCCAGCACCCTTCCCATCCCGCTGCCTTCACCCCTGCCCACATCACCAGTTCCCCACTCCCCGCCGGGCACCCCATGGGGACGGTTCTCCCACGCCAGGCTGAGCGCTGCCGGTGCGAGCCCCGGGTGACGCAGGCGGGGAGGTCGCAGGGTGCCCGGCCGGGCTGGGAGCAGCGGGATCCACCGGGGTGTTTGCTGTTCCCTGCTCAAAGCCCTGCTCTTTTCTTCCTCCCATCACATTAAACTCTCGCTTTTGTCTCCCGGGATTAAAAGCCTGGAAATGGCTGCGGGTCACCCAGCGGTGCCAGGAAGAGAGGGCTCAGGGTAGCGTGGGTGTGCCCAGCTCGGCAGCAGGGTAAACCCTGGCAGAAGGAGGATGAGGAAAATTCATGCCCCCCCCGCACTGTCACCGATGATTTGGCGTGCAGGGGGGGCAGGGAATCCACATATGGGGATGGCTCCTGGTCTAGGCTGTCCATGCACCGTCCCCACAGCTGCTGCATCAGCACATACACCCCAAATCCCACTCAGGATGAGAGAAATCCCCCAAAATAACACACACAAGCGCCGTACCCCCCTTTCCTCACTGTCACCCGTCCATCCCAGTGGTGCGGCTGGGCGAAGGGGTGGCGGGGCCAGCACCCCCTCCCCGTGCCGTAGGCTCGGGGCTGTTTGGTGGCGGCGGTTCCCAGGCACACACAGGCAGCCAGGTGAGACGGGCAGGGCCCCGTGCCAGCAGACGGGATGTTGTCTTTTCACACAGCACCGGTGCGGGGCTGAGCGGCAGCGAAACCCTTGGCAGCTTTGTTTCCCACACTGGTTGCCATTAAGAAATGCAAATTCATTCTTCTGCTGCTGCTGCTGTTTCTCCCCGCGTGCAAAATGATCCTCGGGCATAACGGCCCCACGGAGCGGCAGCCCCAGAGAGCGTGGGAGCTGCTGGGGCAAGGAAACACCTCCAGCAGCACGAGCAGCTCCAATGGTCTTAAAGCCAAGGAAGGCCAGGGCAGCACGCAATGCCCCGGAGAGCAGGAGAGGCTCTTGGCTGCGGTTTGCCCTTCGGTCCTGAGCTATCCGTCCCAGGAGCACCTGCAGAAGGTTTTGCCCCAGGAGGGAAATCCCTAAAAATCACCCTGAACCCCCCCTTCAGCCCTGTCTCAGCTCAAAGTAGGAGGTGGCAGGATGGAGAAGGGAAAGCAGGGGGTCAGCAGGGACCAGAGCCAGCCCCCCCCGCTCCCAGTGCTCTCAAGCAGCTTTTGCCCTTTGGGATGAGAAAGCCCCAACCCCGCGGAGCCGGGTTTGCAGCTCGCAGGGGAGCAGAACGCCTGTGTCCCCCCCCGCGCAGGGGGCAGGGACCCCACGAGCGATGATGCTGCTCCACGTCCCGCAGCATCGCACGGAGCCGTGGGTCCGGGGCGAAGGTGCCGCGCTCCCGATCGCCCGGCGGGGACAGGGAAAAACCTGGGGGGCTGGAGGAAGGCTGGGGACGAAGGCAGCGCTGAGCTGCGGCAGGGCGAGCCGTGACTCAGCAGTGAGTCACCCGGCTCCGAAGGAAACGTGTCATTCCTGGGGAGCATCGCCCAGGTCGGACACCCTTGTCCTGGGGGCTCGGCCAGGAGGCGAGACCTGGGGGCTGGGGTAGGCAAAAAGTGGCGCAGGACCCCAAATGAGTTCCTGCGCTTGGGGACAGAGAGTTGCAGCAGCGTGGCTTGCTTTTATCCCCTTCCCCGGCACTGGGCTGACCCCAAAGCTTGGAGAAATTCGCTTTTCGCTGGCAAACACAAGCTCCTGGGGGCAGTTCACGGGCATCCCCGACCTCGTCAGCCTCTCCGACACCGCGAGGAGCCTCGGTTCCCAGAGCCTGGCTTGGGGACAAGGAAACTGTGACTGATACTGGAAGATGGGCAGGGGCGTCACAGAGCTCTCGGCAGACCTGGGCCATCGGCACGCGCCAAAGCCCCGTTGGAGACAGGCAGCATTCCTCGGTGGCATCCCTGGTTTCACAGGGATGGTTTCACAGGATGGGGTACTAAAGCAGAAAGCGATTAATGCTCTGCAAGGGAGCAGAGAGCCGGAGCCAGGCTCCAGCCCCGGTGTGGGACGTGACCCAAAAGGGCTCCGCTTTCCGCTTGAAGGGCTGCTCCGGCCCCTGGCTCTCCCCATCCCGGTGCTGGCTCGGGGCACTGGCAGAGCGAGGATGTCTCTTCTGTCCTCAGTGGTGGATTTTGAGGGCAGCAAAATGTTTGTTCTGTCAACACATGCCTAATCCCCAACCAAAAGCTGATGAAAAAAGCCATGGCGGGGGGGAAGGATGGGAATAAGCTGCCCTTTGAAACAGCCCCGGCGGTGACAGCCGCAGGTCTGCGGGGAGGGAGGGCATCTCCGGGGCGTGCGGGGCTGGTGCAGCCAGGGAGATGAGGGGAATGAGGATCCCCCCCACCAGCACCCCGGTCCCTGTGGGCACCCTGCAGCCCCAGCACCCTGCAACAGGGCAGGGCAGGGGGAACGGCTCTCCCTGTTAGAGCAGGGATGGCCTCCAGCTGCAGCCTGGCCCTCTCACAAATCAACGCACCTTCTTAAACCCGAGCAGGACCCTGAGCACCACGCAGGAGGTGCAAGAAACACATCCTTGCTCTGAAGCGATTGCCTGGCACCAGCAGCAAGCCAAGGCTTCTTTCTGCCTTTAACCAAACTGAAGCCCGCGGGTGCAGGCAACACACCGCAGCGTCCATGCGGCAAACCTCCCCTCCGCACAGCCTGTGACATCCCTGTCCCCGCCGACCCTGCACTTGGCTGTGACACCATGAGCCCATCGCGAACAGGCTCACCTGAGGGCTGGTGTTTTCAGATGACCCACAAAACCTTTTTTCTGGTGGGAAGAAACTACTTTGTCACGGCGAGGCTCGTTTCCAGGTTGGCTGGGGCCGCAGGCTGAGCAAGCAGTGCTTCTCCTCACTGCCCACCCCGGGGCCGCTTCTCCAGCCCAGCCCAGCCCGGCCACCGACCCCGGCCAGCACCAGCCATGAGATCCAGCCCCTGCAGGGACCCGCTCCTGGCACTCAACAGCTTCAGCCCTGCACCCTTCACCCCAAAAAAAAAAAAAAAAAAAAAAAAAAGTACATTTAGCAGTTTCCATTTGTTTGCTCTTTAAATAATTGTTTCCTTATCGCTATTTATTTAGATCCCTTTAAAATTCTGACAAACCTGCTTCTCAGGCACCGTCACCCGCTTCCTCCCAGCCTGCTCCCTGCGCTGCCTGCGGGCAAGGCAGAGCGGGCAGGCTCGTCCCAGGAGGCGCGTCCCCTGCTCGGGGAGGTACGTGCGGAGCATCAAGGCCGTGCTTACCCCCTCCTTTCCGAGACGGACAAACAGGGATGCTCAAAAGCTGTGGTTCGGGGAGCTCGTCCTCCTCTCCCCATCCCACCACGGACGACGGCAGCAGACATAAACGCTTTGGGGCTGATGCAGAGTCCTGCCAAGCTCAGGGGAGCAGTGGGGGGACGCCAGCAAGGGGGTCGGGAAGGAAGATGACATTACACATTCACTGCCCACCACGGAGAGGTCTCAGAGTCACTGGACGAGGCCTTTGCCGGGGACCAGAGGGAGCAAGGACGAGTCCGGGACTGCCCGAGCCTCCTTTTCTCCCCTACCTCCACTTGCTGCCTGTGGTGACCTGGGGCGGGTAAAGCGACGGGCGCTTGCCCAGGTAGCCAGAAAGGCAGCGGCAGCAGCTGGCCACGATTGCCCAACACTGCGTACAAAGTGCAGCCAAGCACCACGCTCGGCTATTAAGAGCATCAATCAGAGCAGCACCCAGCGCCACTGGAGGCAAAGGTGGGACAGGTTCAAGTGTCCCACGAGCATGGACAGGGGACATCCCTGCAGCCTCGCTGGGGACAGAGACCCTCTCTGCTGTCGATCTTAGGAGTGTTGGTCCACGGACAGCTCCTGCCGTCACCTGCTCAAGAGGTTCGACATCCTGCCAGGCTTGGCTGGGGCACGAGGGGCTCGTCCCCAGGGTCACCTCCCGGGCTCCCGTCCAACACCACCCTTTTTGGGCTTTGCTACCACAGGTTCACGTCACAGCCCAGCCTGCAGCTGTCAGAATTAATTGAGGAAACCCAGCCATGGTAAACAAGGAGGAGGGAAAACAGGGCAGATTAGATAACGAGGAATGTGAGGTTCTTGCTGTATTTTCCCCCTGGATGGCAAGCCTCGCCTGCTCGCGTGGGCACAGACCCTGCTGAGCCTGGGCTGCTCCTTGCCAGCAGTGCAGGGAGCTCAGCCCCAGGAGAGGCTGAGATCCACCTTCTGTGCGACGGCTTTCCTAAAAAAGGGTCTGGCTTACCCCGGACCCCAGGTTTGGATCTCCCCTCCCTCCTTCCCGCAGAGCCATGCATCGCCCTGGGGCGGGCAGCAAGAGCAGAGCACGGTCCCCCACTCCCCATTGCTGCCGGAGGAGACACGGGGGTAGGTGGGAGGGACTGCTACGAGGGGACACGGGGGGACAGGACCTGCTGCTTTGTCCCGGTGGAGAGAGAGAGGCAAGGGCAGGGTCCTGGCCAGCAAAATTACCGTCCCCACCACACCGTAACAGGCCCAGGGTCCTAACAAAGGGGAAACCCTCACCCCTTCCCGGCTGGCTGCATCCGAGCCACCCATCAGAGCAACGTTTGGCTCCAGGTTGTGTTACCCAGACCCCCTTTGCTCCCCAGCAGCACGTCACCCTCCAAACTGGGAGACAACATGGACCCACTGGCATTCAGACACCTTCCTCATCCCCGCTGACGGGACATTCTCTGCCTTTAGGGCACCTCAGCCCTGTGGAGGTCCTGCCCCGCTCAGCAGCATCACCCCAGCCCCACAGTGACGGTGACAGGCCAAGTGACACAGTGCCACCCCACTGCTTAGTGGTACCAGCATGGACCGCACACCCCATGCACCCAAAAACGTGCAGCCCCCTCCCCAGCCCGGCACCGCCCTCGGTGTAGGACGGCAGCCGCTCTGGAAGTGCGTGGGGACACGGCTCACGCCTGGCCGGCCACTGTCACCACGGCTCACGCCTGGCCGGCCACTGTCACCAACAGGTCCCAAAGCCTGGAAAAGCCACGTCCAGCACCTCCGGAGGGTTTTGCCGGTGAGGAACAACCTCAGCTCCCTCTGCCGGCACCTGCTTCAGGCCAGGCCCTTCCCCAGCAAACCCCGCTCATAAATAATATTTCCGAGCGCCTTCCCGCAGCTCTCCCTGCCCGCAGGACACGGTGCCACCCGCCCAGCCCACAGCCGGGGAGCTGCTCCCCAGCCCCGGCCACACGCTGCAACCACGGACAAGCAGCCTGTTAAGCAGAAGGCCACACAGCCCACCCGTCCAGCCTGCTCAGGGTATCGATTCCTGTCTTACAGGTGAGGAAACTGCTCGGCGAGGGGCAGCAGGGAGAACCACAGCCCTCGGGAGCAAAGACAAGGTGCCCACGAGGTCTTTCTGGTATTAAATGAGTCCTGTGGGACAGTGGATGGTCCCAAAGCTGGATGGGGACTCGGGGCCTCCTGCCTCAGCCTCTGTCATCTAGAAAACACCGCGAGCGCTGGCCTTGCTGGGAACAGACCCGGGAACGGAGCAGCCTGACCTCCCGGCCAGGCGTCTTTCACCGGCTGCGGGATAAGGCATCCCCGGCCACCACCACCCCACCGGCAACGCACGTCATTGCCTGCGCTGCAGCGGGGCGGAGGGGAAAGCGCGCGGGCACCGTGCGCAGCCCCCACAGCGGCCACGCTCGGGAGCGGCAGCTGGGAAGCAGGAGCCTTGTTCTTAAGTCCATAAAGGGAGATTGCTATGGAGACACGGCAGCCGCCAGCGCGAGTGGCTCTGCAAGACATCCTATATGGCCTCTCCCACCCGCACACCTGCTCTCCTCTCGGCCGTCCAAATTTGGGGTTTGCTTGGAGTTTACGGACACTTTAACTGTGTTTTCAATAGCTGCCTGCAAGAGATTGGTGGCTCTGGAGAGTTTTACTGCACCTTAGGAGGTGCATCAGCATCACTCAGCTCATTCCTGCAGGCAAGCAGCTCTCCCAGGACAGCACGCACACCTTCGGCAGCACTGGGAGTCAGCCAAGCAAGCTAGCGGGAAAGCTCCTGAGAAGGTTTTTATCCTCCTTTGTAGAGATCCTTAATGAATTCCCATGAACAGCCAATCTAGCACAGCCCCAGAGATGAAGAGTTGGCACTTGACTGCTGGAAAAAAAAACCCCACCACTTGATGAAGAATAATGACGTCCTATCTCCGGCCTCAGGCTTGTTCGAACACCCTTAGCTTGAATGGTAACACACCTCAGCTGGGAGAAGAGCCTGAGCAGCCCACGGGAGCCTCTGGGAAGCTGGTTATACAACTGGGTTTGTGCAGAAGGTGTTCAAACATGCAGCCCTGACCGGCAGGAGCCAGGACCGCTGCCTCCGGGAAACTCGTGAAGTGTAAAAGCCGAGCAGTGAGCTTTTCCTCCGTCTGGAGGATACCCCCATCCAGCTCAACCCCTCCACCCATCGCCCTCTTCCCAACACCGTCACCGTGGCAGAAGGTGGAGCCATGATTTCTACGGTGTCACCGCCTCACAGCACAGCCCAGCCGCCTCACAGGATGCTGCACTGGTTAACTCCATTTGTAAATAGGTGAAAAACGTACTTTTTCCCCCCCCTCCTTAAGCCCTTTAAGCTATTGTGAGGGTACCACCTCTGCAGGGAAGACATAATCAAAATAAGGAAATACTACAAGTGAGAGAGCTCATAAGCCAGCCCTGCTCCACGCTGCTCTGCAGAGCTGAGCCCACAGCGTTCGATGGGGCAAACAAAGCCGGTCCTTACCTGCGCGTGCCATCTGCTTCTGCGCTCGGTCTCCGCTGCGTGCTTTTACTACTCGGCTGTTTTATGAACAGCGTAAGAAACGTTTGAGATTAGATTTCCTTAAATAATTTCTGTTTAACTGGGTATTTTCCAACTAACACCCAGGCGGAGTATGTAAATGACAGATTACAGGTTATAGAAAGCTTCCGGAGAAAGCCTACGCTAAAAGTTATTCCTGACCCCGCGTACGTACACACAGATCCCCTACTCCTTCCCGCCGGACTCCCTCACAGCACCCCCTTTGCCAGCACGGCCCGGTTTCCCACTTGGCCTGTTAGTATTTCACTGCACATCCCCGAAGTCTTTGCAGAGAAGCAAGAGGTGAAGTGAGCACCAATCCCTCCCTGAGCACCTTGCTGTGCACTGCAGGCTGCGTGCCACGTGAGTTAATGGACGTAGCAGGTAGAAGGGGAAAAAAAAAAAGTAACAAAAAAATAAAATAATCACAAAACTCGCCCTTTTCTTCTCTGCTGCAGCTACAGCTGCTGCTTCTGGAAGGGAGAGTGCTTGCTGGAGCCCTCGCCTGCGGGTCCGAGGACACGCAGCGATGCTGTGAAGGTTTTGGAGCACACCCTGCACTTTGCTCTGCGGTCAGCCAGGCGAGCAGGGCACCCTTCAGCCAGAGGCATCGGCAAAAGAGGAGCACGGGCAGGCGGCGAGGCCCGGGGGACGATGCCGCTCGGTCCTGGGCACTACCCAGCGCGCCCAGCACGCCTTCCTCGCTGTAATTCATCACACGCAACCCACGCAGCGGAGAACATCCTCCTGCCTACCGCAGCATCGCTTCAGGGACCAAAAAAAAAAAACAAAAAACCACCAGCGGCTTAAAACCAGAATTATTTTTATAACTTTTAAGGGACAATGATCTGGTTGCCCTAAAAAAATAAGCAAGCAAAAAAAAGCAAACCCAGTTAGTTCATAGGTGACTGCGGCAGCCGTTTGACTTGGCTTCCTGCCTGGCCACGCCGCACCACACCCAGCCTCGGCGCAGGGATCACAGTGGTAGAACGATCCCCATTACAGCAATCCCTCGAGATATTTGCCTGCTCAGGAGATAGTATTAGAAGGTGTGATGGTATTGTCCTGTACTGGCAAACTTCGACAGGTTGCAACCCTAAAGACAAACAGATTCTTTCAAGCAAATAACTAGTAAATGAAAAGTTGGGCAGAGAGAAGGGGATGCAATCCTAACCTACCCAAACAGATCGGTCCTAAAGCCACCTGTGAGCACCAAGAGCTCAAGGGGTGCATTCTTTTCAAGGCACAAAATAAATACCCGTAGGCACAGGTAGCAGGATGTCTGTTCCTAGTAAGGCTTTCAGTCAAGCTTAAACAGCGCATGAAAGCTCCAGTCATTTATTCAAATATTAAAACGCAAACCCACTGCACACATATTCAGGCTTCTTGCAAGGATTAGTAACAAAGTCACATGTAAGCAAAAGAACTCCTTCAGCTAAGCTGCCCCACAATATAGTTTATATAGGCAAACGCCTGGGCTGGGTGCCCCAAGCGGTAAGGCCTCGCTCGGGAAATAGGATCAGCCCGAGATGACCTTGCAAGTGCCCACCGAAGCAGAGACCTTCACATGCCCCCGTCCTGGTATACGGGCACTCTAGCTATTCCCTTAGTGATAGTAAGACAAGAAAAGAAAAAAAAAAACCAGCTTCCTTCATTCAAAATTCCTCTCTTGCCTCACGCCAAGAGACTCATGAAACAGCAGGTCTGATCTGTTGCTGTTTGAAGTCTGAAGCATCGCCCCATACTGCGCCGAGGCTCCGAGTCAAGTGCCGGGATGTACCCAAGCCACGCGAGGAGCATTTAAGGACCCGGCTGTGGCTGCAGCATTGCTTTGCGCTGGGCACCCCCGGAGGAAGATCACTAAAACCACGTTTCCATTCCTCCCGTCTGCACCCAGACCTCTCAGTGCCGCCTCCCCTCCTGCTTCAGCCCCGCTTAAAGCTGGAAGGTGCTGGCAGCAGGGTGCTGAGCTGGTGCTTACCTCCATCCGTCACCCAGCCGGGGCACCGGCACGGTGCTGAGCCCCAGCCATCCCCTCACACGCACCGGCTGAGGACTGGTGCAGGCAGGAGACAGAGCATCATTGGGGAGAAGTGCCCTGCCCTGACCTTACGACGAGGGACATCCACTGCCGACATCGGTGAATAGATATTATCACATGCGGCAACGGTCTGCAGCCCCGGTGGGAATCCTTCTCCAGAAGGAGCTGCTGCAGTGAGCCCCCTCCCTTCTTCACAGGCCGTCCTCCCCCATCGCCCTTCACACAAAAAAAAATTTGTATGGGCCTCTCAGCCATCCTTGTACCCATCTGCCTGGACTGGAAAGGTTGCTTGATAAACTCAATATGTGCTGAATTCATTTTGTTTTGGTTTTAGAGTGATTTGCGGTAAAGACAGGGCTAGAACCGGGTTTAAGGATACCGTGCCTTAGTGTCTGGAAACACCCTGGAGACAGAAGCAAGCTGGGTACATTCAACTACAAGATGACAGATTCAGAAGTTTTTGCAGCTTCAATAAAACTCTCAACAGCTATGGAACTTTTTTTTCTGTGTTAATTTAATCATACAAATATTCATTTATACATTAAGGAAAAAAAGCTTCCTTTATTTTTACCCCCAATGTGCTATCATAGGACTTCTCCCAGACTCAATGAGGCAACACACCATCCTGTTCTACACATGCACTCCCCCTGGCGAGAATAGACAGGCTGCAGAACCACCCACGCACTCACACACGAAAAAAAATTAAACACACAACAGAAACCCAGACGTGGGACAGCGTGCATTTCCTAACCCTGCAGACCCCAGCTGCTCTCAATGCCCACGTGCTCTCTGATCGCACGGCTTTGCCCCTTGGTGGGGGAGCCGCATCTTCCAAACCTCGGAGGGCTCCGAATCCAACGCTCCCGAGATGTGGGCAGCAGATTCCAGCTCCCCCCACCCCCTCGTGTGGCATTGCCAGTTTTGGGGTAGCCCTAGGGATAGCGTGCTCCAGTTTCCCTGGGCTGCCATTGCTCAAGCTGTATTAGCGATATGGTTCCATGTCCTAAGTGGCTCACGCTTGACGCAGGGATCCATTCTAGAGACCATCAGAGATGGCCTCTGCATTAATCTTTTTCCTTTTGGAGGGGCGGGGGGTAAGGAAGATCTCTTTCCCTCCTTCCCAGGACTTCAGGACAGATGTGTGTTAATCAGACTGGCGCCAGGCGCAGCCTCTCTGTCACTGCACCCTCCTGTACCACTGGGTACCAGCCCCATCCCTCCCCCAGTCAGGAACACCAGCCTCACTGGGGTAACAGCCTCTTTACTGGTACACCAGTCTCAACCCGGTAAGGATTTCCTCCCATTTCTAACAGGCCTAAGTTCTACATGCATAACTCACGTGGATCGGGTTATCCGAGCCATCGCACACGCTTCAGGCTCACCAAAATATTTGGCGTTCAGCACTTTTGAAAAACCAGGCCATTTGTTTCACGTACCTGATGTTAAGACTCCGTGAGTTTGAATGCATCAGCTCTACGGAAACCAACACAATCACAGTGCCCTGAAGTCACCTGGAAAGAGCTTTGCTGAATACACCTCAAATCCCCCTATTTAAAAGCTGGAAATGCGACAGCAAGAGCAATTTGATGGCTGGCTGCACCACTAAGCTCCAAGGAACCAGAGGAGATAAAACCACCTTTGGCCTCAGTGAAACAGTTTTTACTCGAGGAAAAAACGAGAGGTAGAGCAACCACTAATTTAAACATTCTTCCACTATCACAGCCAGGGTTACAACCCCAACCCTCAAAGCATCCAGAGCTCTGTGCGATCGTTTAGCAGACAGATCATTCCCGCAGACAAGAGCGCTCACACTCAGCTACCTGGGGAAGAGCGGTGATGTGAGCAGCAAGAGGTTGCAGATTTCAGCAGCAACTCCGATCTGGACCTGCCTTTCTTCACACCCTGGAGTAAGTGACCCGTGTCACAAGGACACCACCGACTGAAAACGCTCAAGCGGAGAGAGAATTCAAGTCTGTGCAGAACAAGTATGCCTTCTGAGTGGGAAAGCACACGACTACTTGGGGTGCATGCAAGGTTGTTTTGTTTTGGTTCCTCCCCCCCCCCCCCCCAAGAAAAGGGAAATTCAGTCTTAGGAGGAGCACAGGAACACAAATGTGGCAGCCATTATATAAGGGAGGAGGCTACGTGGCTGGGAGCAGAAGAAAGCCAGCGTGGGGGTATCCGAGCTCAAGGGTCTCCAAGATGCCTCAGTTGACACAAGGCAAAGGTTGCAGCACCAGCTATAACGTACAGACTCAGATCCTAATTTCCCCCCCGCCCTTCCGCTACACAGCTGATAAAAGGAGCTAACAAAGGTAAGGAATCACCTTGTCTCTTGGACAAACAGCAGTCTCCAGTGTTTTAGATGCCTTCAGAAAGGAAGCGGCAGTATTGCAAGAGGTGTGATGGTCAGGTATGTGTCCATGCCTCCAGAGCTTGTCGCACAAGCCACCTGCTTGGAAAGGAGGGAGTGAAGAAAGAAACCACTCGCCCACGGTACATTACAGTGATGCAAATCATTCCCTAGACTGAATGCTAAAAGGAGACAACGAATCCAAGGCAAAACGATGTTACAGGACTAGAGCCAAACACTACAGCTGCACTGAGCATTGCGGCACCACCTTCCACGGGTTCACGCTGGATCTTTACACTCACCCAGCTTTAGCAAGCTGCCGAGACAGACCCAAGCGCTGACCAAACTGCCAGCGCAAACAGCTAGCAGTCCAAATTCTGCAGGTAATTTCTTACGTTATACTTGTTTCTCCCAGCAAACAGATTTTTGAAGGGAGACTTCAGATAACAGAGACTTTTAACAACTGAACATCTGAAATCTGAATTAAAAAAAAAAATAAATTAAAAAAATCTATCGCCCGATTCTTCCTCTGTTGGACACAAGGAACTCCCACTGTCCTCCAGAAGATCCATCTGTATGCACTAACATAAAAGAGTGCTTGGTAGCTGCAACAAAGATGAATCCCGCATTCAAAGCCAACCAAGAAAATACAACTAGTTAAGAGCAATCAGTGTAAAGCTACGCACCATGCAGCAAGACTGCGCTCTGCTCCAACAAGAACAAGAGTCTTCACTGGAAAGATCTGGAAGAAGGCAGTGGGAGCTTTGCACATTACTGTATCTTTGGCAGAGGGCTGTTCCAGCCTTGTTCACGTTTCTGAGTAAGACGGTGTCCCCTCACCTCACTCCGCTTCAGCAGGATCTGTGGTGACACAGCACTTTAGAAATCCACCACAGCACTCGAGGCCATTCTCCCCCCACCTCACACTGGACTTCCCAATCCATAATTGGAGGAAAATACATTGGAGGAACCCGAATCTTTAGAGGAGCGATTCCTCCCCTAATACCAAGCCCGGGACAGCCCATTCAGAAGGTAAGAGCCTCAACAAAGCTACAAGCCAGGACGATAAAGACGAATGAATACAAGACGATGGAGTGGAGTCCAGCTGATGATGCTAACCTCTTGCTCTGTCTTCAAAAATGCAATTAGCCTCTAAGCTAATACTTTACCACAGGAGAAATGAATGCAAATTTATACTCTATAAGAGAGAGATGGGAGATTCAAAATTAAAAGGATATGACTTTTGTAAAGCTTTGCAACTACTACCAAGTGCATTATAGCTACAGAAAGAGAGTTTCCTCTTGGCACAAGACTGATACGCTTGCTTGGATGCTCTAGGCACAGCTACTGTACATCAAGAGTTAACAAAAAGGTATTTTAAAATGCTAACCACACAGGACAGCTCTGGAACGTTAATAAATCCATTTCTTATTAATATGGGTGTGTATTTGTGTGTACGTCATGTACAAGGGGAAGGGAAATCAGCCCTCCATGTTGTCCTAGAAGTCTCAAGATTCTCTTTCTCCAACTTTGATACTGAGACCTGGTCTCAGCATGGTTTCCAACAACATGCAGGACAACTAACATCAACACCCAAACCAAAAGGAAAAAACAAACCAGAAATAAAAGAAGATTAAAAAGTTGGTAACTAGAACCAGCAGATGATATTAAAAGTGCAGAGCTGGGTACAGACCCAACCTGTCATTAAAAAATGTCCGACAAAAAGAAGTCACTGCACAAACCCCAGAAGATGCTAAGCAAATTCCCATTCGGTAGCAAGCAAAACATATGACAGTTCCGTAAAAATGCACGCTGTCCCTTATTTAAAAAAAATATGAACACGAAACAAACAGAAATTAAACATTTGCTCAAACTACAACCGCTCTGTAGGCAAAATATTTTTTTTTTAAAAGATGGCTTTTTCATGTTCATTTTTTAGACTTCTTTTTAAGCTACCTAATTATGTGCCAGAATGATTTCTAAAAAAAGCAACCCATGGTGTTGGTATATTTTCTTTCTCATAGCATTTAACAGCACTCCTGAAATTCAGCATTCACACATGCATACTTAGATTTTGTATTTTCCTCCGGAAATAGCTAGTCTTAAATTACTGGGATTTTGTTTTTCTTCTGTATCCAGAACACGGAAGCAGAGAAGTGGGGGTCCACGTTGTGTCTGTCTGCCACATGAATCCCCCTCCCTTCCCCCAAAAGTCAGTTCTTTGTTAAATTCTCCTCTTGTCGATACCCGTTTTGTGTTTTTGTGTTTTAAGACTGTCCGAAGGGATAAGGACCGTGGAAACCCTGAAAGAAAGTTGGAGACATAATCAATTTCAATAGGCAAGAAATAAAATTTATCAGTGTACACCTACAAACGCTGACCATGCCATCCCAGTACTTCTAAACCAAATGCAACCCTTTACCCAGCAATGTGACCTTTGTTGTCCAGCCTCATGAAACACTCCTAACACACAGGTTTCAGTGCTTGTAGCTGGTTTCCCCAGAGATGTCATATGCTATCCACTTACCTCTTTCAGGTGTTATCTAGGCCAGGTAATAGCCAGGTGTTACGGGGCCACAAATTAACTTGTATTTTCTACACCAGAACAAAAATCCCCTGTAGATGCTATAGTACCTGTGAGGCCAAGCAACTGCAATTTCACAAGTCTGTTCTAAAGATTACAGCAAACAGTTCAGTAAGAGGCTGTGGCTGGTATAAGAGCCTATTTAAGATTTGGAAATCCACGTTCCCACAACTGCCGCTTTTGCTCGCTCAAGATAACAATGTACATTTTCCTCAAGTGAAAATCCACCCCACCATTTAACCAAAAAAATCAAAATGCTTACTACAGAATCCATTTTCCCTCTTTTACACCCTGAAGTGAGTCACCTAAATGACAAATCTAGTAACAGGTCTCAGATTAACAGGAACTCCTCTCTGTAATTTCTGTTGTTCAAATCAGCTACCCAGGGTCTCAGGAAGCAAAAGTGACCAACAGGCAGGCAAAAGATCTCCCAAGTCACAGGGATATAAAGTTCGTCATAATGATGAAGGTACAAACCACACACAAAATCCTCCTGTAAGATCCAGACACATACTCAGGTCAGAATTGAAACGAGGCAAAAGCAGCTCATTACATTTCATTGTCAAAGTTGGAAGACCATTATGCAAATGCTTTAACACAGTCCAGCTTCTTTCCAGCATGCTGATGAGGTAAGACAGCTGAGACCCCAATTAGCACAAAGCCATTCTCGGTCTTTAAGTGAAGCTCTGACTTTAGTTTTCACCATTTTGCCTTTTAACAGGGCAAATCTCAAAGGAAACACCGTTTCCTGCATGTTCTCCTACAACTCTACAACCACCTCGCTGCATGAGCCACAGAGCCATGAAGCAATGAGTCTTTAACATGACTCGTATAACAAAAGTGTCAACTTTGCTAGCTTAAGCCCAGTTGCAAAAACCCAAGTTCAAGAGTTCTGTTGTATTTCTATGTTATAAAGGAAGTGCTGTAAGAAGCCTGTAATCTCGCTACAGCTGGTGAGAAAAAGTTAATTCTTTAGGATGTATCAGGTAGCACAATACAAGACAATGGTAAAATGAAGCATCTAGCAGCAGCTCTCAAAATTCAACCACAAGAGGAGGATTAGCAGACAATTAAACAGGACATCTCATGAGCTGTGTGGGAAGCAGGGAAGACTGGAAACTTGGAAATTGCAGTTTGCAGACAGAAATACATGCAAGTGATGGAAAAACAAACACTCTTCTACCCTAGGAATACACTGCACTCCCAGTTTGTAAAGCAAGCTTTTCAAAAGATAACACCCAGCAGATTCCAGCACAACAGTTCACCTCAGAAAGAAGCAGCTCCTGCCAAAATCAAGAGACTGACATATTCAACGTTTCCAAAAAACACAGTCACTGAAAGAGGGGGAAGGGGAAGAGCAGAAGAGAAACGTTAAAATAACATCAATAGGTGCACAAAAACTCCCAACGGACACAGAAGGAAAACAATGATACAAGCAGCATCCTAAGCAGTCTCACTTCAAAGGGGTTAAGCTATTGTACTCATTGCTCTACAGATGAAAACAAGGATTTGTTATTGATTACCTGTACAGACACATTTGCCAGAATTTGCTTCATCTTTTAGTTACCTGCACATAAGGCTTTGTTTGCAGATACTGACTGGCAAGCACTCACAAGCCTCACCAGAGTGGTTTAAACATCAAGTGCTCCCAGCTGCCTGCTCCCTCTGCCGGGGGCTACCGACTGCACATACAATAAACAGTTGTACCATTTATGTATTTTACAGTTTATGTCACAGGCAAAACCTTGTTGATTTAATTTGTGCATGCCGTAAGCCAAGACATCTGCATCACCCTGTGACATAAAAGAATTAATGCAGTTAATCAGTACACAGTCCAGAGTCTTCAGCTTAAGCCAGACACGAGAACAGTTCATTAGTCTTGTTGTATGCAGAGAGAGACCCCATGAAGAGGCTATTAACCTTGTTTTCAGGGAAACCCTCTGGATCTTCAGATACTGTTTTCTGTAGCATCCAATTTAAAGCTAGACAATTATGCTAATCATGTGTTAATTAAAACCAGAATTTAGCTCACCTTCAGTGTCAGATTACTAAGTATATACAGCTTTGTACCACTGCTACACCGCACTTGACAGGCTGACATCACTAGATGAGCTTCTCTCACAAGCAATTCCATGAACAGTCCCAGAATCTGTGACCAAGGTTAGCTTCTCCTGATGCAATGAATTTCACCAAGACAAAGCCCCCAAAATCTTTGCTTTTGGGATTGTCACTCTTCACTGAAGTTCACTTACCCGTGAGATTTATTAATATACATGAGAACTCACAAAATTAAAAAGCACCTGTTTCTTTTCTTTAAGATCAAGTGTAGACTTGGTTTAACATCAGACCCTGAGCAAGAAACTCTTACTCCCCTTTGTAAAATGAGAATACTTCCTTTCTTCTTCCTCAGTAACACTCAAGCTCTCTGCAGAGCAATTGTTTCTCGTTACATTTATTCAGCACACACAGTGTAATTGTGTCTTGATACCTGAAAACTTCAGTTACTGCTGCAATGCAAATACCAAACTCCATCATATGACATTTTCAAGAATAATTATCCCTTGTATGCAGTATTTTACATCATAAACACACACAAATAATTCTGCATTCAGTGGCAATTTTTCTAAGTTACTTCAACTGAAGAATTATTCACACTATTTTTGGTGAATTCCCTTCTATTCTCAAAATGAGATGACTGTCTTCATGAAAAGCTCAGCTGCAGCTTTGCAGATTTACTTTCAGTTCGTCCAGTATCTTCCACAGAAGTAACTGCTAACTTGCTAGTTAAAGCATACTGGCTATTCATACAGGTAAGTATGTGAGAACAGAGGACCATGTTTTTTTCCGAGAAAAGACTCTACATGAAAATTACTGGTATAAATTATCATTTGACTTCTGTACCTAGAAGGGAATTGAGAAGTTTTGGAAAGTTAAAAGCCTTTGTAAATACTGAGCTCTTTAAATGAAGGCACCTGTGCTAGAAATAAAATGAAGATTACGTTAAGCTTTCATAAACCATCACAACACAGGCTTTCAAATAGCTATCTTTATTTCACCTTTGTGACTGAGGCAAGGTCAATAAAAGGTACACTTCAAGAGAGACAGGAGTTTCTGATGCACAGCTGCAAAGCAATACAGGAGTCTCCTAGTGTACACTGACAGCAGCATCAGACAACGCTACAAGTCCCCGTTCCCTCGTCACCTCCTGGGCCGCTCCTAGTCAGTGCTTCTCCAAACTACGCAGAGTTCTCGACTAACTTACGTAAACTGAACACAAACAGAAGAACAAAGTATTGAGCACTTTTTTTTTTCCCCATGCATGCTGTGCAAACATGGCGTGGCAGTTAAGACCACCAGGAAGTTAGGAACCTTCTCACAGTGGAGCCACTCGTAGGGCTGGTTTAGATGCACATAGCTGATGAAGTACACGAGGGCTCAGGTACATGATTAAGTTACCATGCAACAACTTAGCTCTTGTAACTTAATCAATGGCGTGCTTTTAGTCTGCAGTGATAAAACAACAGGGAAACTTTGTTGGCCTGCAATGGAGCAAACTGAAGCTAAAATCAGATGATCTCATTTCCCACAGTCCAAAAGCACATGGACTGTGGGTTTTCATAGATGAGCTAACATGCAGCTCCAAACACATTGTCTTTCACCAGAGAAGCAAACCAGCTCATGCAACATCAGTTTAGCCTGCAGATGCTATGCAGCAGTGTGGCTGTCAAAGAGTAGCTATGGTAGTTTTGAGTTCAGTGTTTTCCCACTTTGTTCTAAAGGAATCGAACTATGTGGTAACTAGCCCAATTTGAAGCCCAGATAACAAGAGGGAAGGAGCTTCTCTTCTACATGGAAGCCAACATTTCTGGGGCATCTTCCTTACCCACAAATATAGTTTGGTACCCACATAGTTTCCAGTGGAAAAATTTCTGTCTAAAGTTTAAATATGCAAATTGGAGTGTCCTGGTTTGGAAGAAGCACGCATCCAGAAGAAGCAGCAGCAACTTTTAAACTCAGAGAGGGGAAGCCAGTTAAAGGCTCTAAGGACAGAGAGAGGTTTGGTTTCCCGTTACATATAGAAAGCTGTCAAGTAGCACGGATCAGAGTTCAGCTCCACACAGAATGAAGTAAGATGGGGAGCAAAAATACAGCAGGAAAAAAGGTGGTAAGATTTTAATTTTGTGAACTCCAAATACGCTTATATTTCATTGGGCTTTTAAGAGTAGCACAAGTAACAAACAGAACAGGTTAATACCAGACAAGCTGTAGAACACCCTTTGCTATGGCAGTGACTATGCAAATTGTCCTGTACGGGCAAGTAATTGCAGAATCTGAACTTCTACATGCAGTTTTCTGCCTTACACAGAAAGCAGCAATTCCTCAATTCATATGGGCAACATTTAGATACGTTTTTTTTTATATCTATAGATGACAAGTACAATCTGAATGTCAGTATATGGCTATCCACTTCAGATCTTTTTAGACATTTAAACCTGTACATTTCTTTCCTTAGTTAAGAAATTTAACTCTAATTCCCCAGGCACTCTAAGACTGCATCTTGCACTTTTAATGTAAAAGACTGTCACAAGAAAGCAGCAGTGACCTCGACAGTGTTGCTATGAGACAGGAGCGAGTAAATAGAAGGAAGCTATATTAGCCTCATCTCTCTCGAGAATACAGAGAGAAAGCAGTTGCCAAAACGGAGAATAAAATACCCATGCATGGGTATATCTGGACTCTAATACAGCTCATCCCTACCCCGAGATAAGCATCCTATCCTGCACTTAAGCACACCTTTAATTCTAAGAACATGCAAAAACTCCACTGGGAATAGATATAACAACATGCTTAAAGCAATGCCCTGAACACAGACCCTGATCTACAACCTTCCAGCAGTTTATTTGATGAGGTGAGCAGGGTGGACCCAGGGAAGGCATACACTACAGCAGGAATAAAGATCACACTCAGTTTGTTTCAACCATATCACAGGTTTCATCTTATCCGCTTATAGGGAATTCAGGGTCTTGTTTTGTTTGGTTTTTTTTGCTAGGAAAGTTTGCTTCACTGAGCAGAGCATCCAAACCATGTACTCCATGCTGCTGTATAAAAGCATTTTGAATGTTTCCACATGTGAAACATTGATATACTTGTCTAATCCAGCAGCAGTTGGCACATCAGTGTCATTGAGATCTTGACTCCAATGGGGAATTTTAAAGGATGAGTCACACCTGCTCAGTTGCACCAGAGGGAGAACTAATAGACAAGGTCTGGCAACTTCTAGTGTGTTTTACAGCTGCAGACGCCAGAAACTGCCAAGCTTTATCTCAAAGATTTCATGGTGTCATGCAACTGCAAGACTGGGGTTCTCCACGATCTCTTGGCAGAGAGGAAGCCTCCACAGTAATCTGAGAAATATTTAAGGGCCTATACTGCTTCTAAATATGGGACATAGGCCCTTCTGAACACCTTAACCAGACCTTACCCATCCCCTTTGCTGTATCTCACCAAACAGCATGTCAAACATGACTAGGGATTTACTCCATTCTCTGGATACATGAAAGCAGACAAAAATATCAGAAGTCCTGCCCAAGAGAAATAAAATCCAGGAATCCTAACATGCAACTACATTACCAATCCACAGTACTACTTTTGTCTGCTCCTAGAACTTGAAATAAAGCCTTTCACATCAATAATCAATCACAAGACAACAGCTTGACATGTAGTAGTTTTCTTTCCCTCTCTCAAGCAGCAGAGTACAGGTCAAGTCCCGGGGGAAGTGGGGAAAGGTGGGCCAGATATAGATTTTCCTAACAGGTACTGGAACGTCATCTGCTGATCGGGTGGTTTAGTACTTCTGACATCACCTCCAATAAGACCTTTTCCACTTAATCTGAGCCCCAGCTGAGGATACTGCTTGCACATTACTCCTTTTTAGAAAAAAATATAAATATCTTCTTTCCCAGAAGGACTTCCAGATTGCAGGAAGAAGGCAGGCAATAGTGCTAGACCTACACCAGGGAAGGTGAGCATGTTCACCTGGCAATTTTAAAAGAGACCAAGTATCTAGGATGCCAAACCTACTCAAACTTGTTCACTGCAGAAACAGTACTGTACCAGTGTGAATACTAAGTCTGTGGCAGAACGCCTCCTGCCCTGGACGGGACAGGCAAGGCTGGAACAGGACTCTGATCTTCAGACCTACCTTAATAACAGCCTCCAAAGGAAAAGCTAACTTGTTTTATTATGTCACAAATAGAAACACTGTAGTAGAGACAAAAAAAAAAAACAAAACCACCAAACCAATGAAATTTCACATACCCCACCTCATCCCCAAAAAGGACCATAAGCTTATCCCTTCCGAAGCAAGCAAGCAACAAGATTTCTCCTTTTATCTCACGTGATCTACCTCAAATCCACCAAGAATATTCTGTAAATACAAAAATAAACAAAAAACCCAAAACAAAAAAAAGGGAGGAGAAAGGCCACCTAGCCTGCATCTGAGGTTAGATTATAATGGCTCACATCTCATAAGAGTACTGATCATGAACTTTGGGTTACTAGCTAAACCAGCTTACTTAAATTTAGTGAAATCCTCTCTGGTAGTGCTTCACTCTCCTTTTTGGCTTTTCATTTCCACAGTATAGCTGACCTTTGCTATGTCCTCTGCACCACCAATAGGTATCAGTTTCTTACACCTATGTTCTTAGAAAAGACAAAGCATCTACTCCTCAGCCAAGAGTCAGCTGGTACACCTTACCTCCCGGTGCCCACACCACTCTCCTCTCACTAGGAAAGGTAAGGATAGATACCATAAGCAGACCCCTAGTGAAAACTGAAGGCCACGTTACTGCCAAAACCCCACATCCAGAAATTCGACACAGGAACTCTCTCAGAAGTGCGTATATTAGCAGTTCAACATCTATCCACCTGCAAGTGCAAATCAACTACGAAGTAATTGTCAAGCTCTGCACTCAGAAAATAGGAAAGGGAAAAAAAGCCACCTCCAGCCTAAAGCTGACCACCAAAGTGGCATTGAGTTTTCCCACCTAAATTAAACCTAGTATTTTAGCTACGAAAGGCTTAGGTAAGTCCACTATGTCACCAAAGTTGTACTTGGTAACTGATTTTTATTTTTCATCAACTAATACAGAGCTGTTACCAATCTTTGCTGGGGTACATACAACAGACAGCCGCAGAGCAGCACTCCCCACCTGAAGCACCTGAGATAAAGTTTATGCAGAGAAGCTACATCAGTATATAGATGGCCTCTGCAGTCAATGTCCTGTCTCTTCAGGGAACACTGCTATCCACCAAGGAACCGCTAAAAGGCAGTGACTTTCAGTCACTGCTAATTCAGGTTGTATTTGAACTGATAGGTGAAAGGCTTTATTTTTCAATCATTTCCTCAGCCACCCATTTCATTTTTAGTGAGTGAGAACCTTGAAGCAGGAGCCAATACAGCTTACAGCAATTTATGTTTGGGGTGCAAAACACAAAAAGGGTGATTGGTAGTCTGCCAAACAGTTAATCCCGCGCATGCCATCATTTAAAAAAAAAAAAAAAAAAAATGCATAGCCCTGGTGCAAAGTAGGTCCACTGGTAGAGGATAGGCAGTTCATCCAGTTAGGAACTAAAGTGCTGTAGGTGAACTAACATTAGGGCTTTATTAAGTCATTCAGCAACCAAGTGTTATTGTCCTACACAGCCTGCTTAAAGTACAGTAAAGCATTTTTAAAATATTTTAAAAATCAAACTAGTTTGACATACGACAGTACACACCTACACATACTGGCTGCATTAACAGGTGGATTCTGAATTGTAAATAATCCTGCAATTCATTTTTCACACACAAGCAAATAAAAACAGTCAAAATATCACTCAGACTCATATAGCATCCACCAAGCAAGCTTTTGAAAGAGATTTAAAAGTAAAGATAATTTAAAAGTCACCTACAATTATAAACAAGACAAGGACACAGACAGGAATAGTCCTTTGATTGACTGTTCCTGACAGGTAGCTTCTGGGATCAAAATGTTGAGCTCTGTAGTCTCCCCACACCAGTTAAAAAGAAGTTATCTGGTTAATCTTAGGGTTTGGGGGTGTGGTTCTTTTTTACATAATTTTGAAAACAGAAAACTCAGGAGCACATCTAGAGAGATATTTTGACTTATTTGCACACGCAACTGGAGCAGGCTCCAGCCACTAATAGTTACAGCACCCAGACAAGATTATATAAATTTTAAGAAGGATTTGAAGCAAAACCAAAAAGGTGGATCTGGTAGAGTCTATCAGAGGCAAAAATATTTTAATATAACATGAGGAGTTGGCAGAGTCAGACAGTCAAATTCAAAACCTTCCTTAGCAGGTCTGGCAGAAGCAGAAGGGAAGGGCTTTGCAGTTTGTAACGAAGAACTATTACATACATCACAGTCTCATCACCTACCCATTCTCCTGTTCTCCCAGGGCACCTACCTTACTGTATGTCACTACCGACAAGTTGTTCGAGTGACTGCTGGGGGAGAGATTTACAGAGTTTTGTGACAGTCCATTCTGATCTTGTTCGATTTGGTCAGGAGCAGGCCCCCATGTGTTTTTGCTGATTGTGCCTAGCTCGGAACCCCCAGGGTCTTTTAGGTTGTTTTCATCTGGTTGCCTGTTCTTCTGTGGAGAGGCGAATGGGTTAAAGTTTCCTTCTACCTTGCGATGCGGTTGCGTGTTGAACTCTGTTTCAAAGGATGACAGCTGCTGTGTTACACCTAGAAGTCCTCCAACTTCCACGCTGAGGATCACCCAGATGACATCTGTGGAAAAAGACAGACATTCGGGTTGTCACTAGATGGAGTTTATGAAGAAGGGGGCAGAAGAAAAAAAAAACAACAGACCATGAATTCCATTCTCTACAATAACAAGAAAAAAAGACTGATTGTTTAGAATACATTTTTATGAAACATCAGAAGTACTGGTTAAACAGTAATTTAGTGTCCAATCTTTCAAGAAAACCAGGCAAGTTTTACTTCCTACTGAACTTACATGAACCAGCTAAGAACATAAAAAACCAAACTGACATGACAACTTGAAGCTCCATACTTCAGTTTACCAATAGGACGCTCTGAAAAAAAGAAGAAAACTTTAAGTGACTTTATCCAAGGCTACACAGCAAGACTGAAATGAGAGCCAGAAGATATCACTGCCAATCTTCTACTCTGATGGTAAAGAAAAGGCAATGGGTTTTTTAACTTTGAAAGGCTTAATTAAAATAAAACAACAAAAGGGTGACTTAGAAGGTAATTATGTTTATGACAATTCACTGCAAAGTATCTCCATTCCAGTTCCAAAACACTCACAGTAGGTGGATAAGATAGCCAGGCTTGGTAGACTATTACATTAATTTGCAAACTACTGGTTAGAATAAGAAACATATTTACAGTTCTTACCTAATGCATGTCTGTCTCTTGTACCTAGATAAGATTGTTATTTTACTTACCATTTCATTTACACGTCATGCAAACATTCTGGCCTATTTACATAAACACATTTCTTGGTACGTATCCAAATTCAGTTTTACTGGTTTTTTTCTTTTTTTTTTTTCTCACCTCTCCATTAAATGTGCTCCAGTTTTGCTTTGCTGCACGGAGAGGGAGAATTAAAAAGAACAGCAGCAATACCTTATCTCATCTCAGCAGATCTAATAACAGTACCTCATGTCACATGTAATTGTTTCCAGGTTTTCTGCAGTCAAGTGTTAACCTACAAGGGGCTCTTTCATGCTACCACTGCTGGCCTGGGGGAAGAGACAGCGGGTACTTTTGCTGTTCAGCTTTACCACCATGGGTTCTCAAGCAGCATTAATTCACCAAAGCTCTCCTTCCAGTCCCTCCCCGGGTTTAACAGGGCTGGGCTCATTAGTTTGCATTTTACGACACATTAAAGACAGTGGGATTTTACCGTACAAAAAGACGACTTGCTTAAGGACCCCCAGCACCCTGCCAGGGCTGTAACCCCCTTATAAATACCATTAAGGCTCCACAACAGCCCAGGCCACCGCGCCCACCCCGACGCCC
>JAVKLA010000052.1:4670657-4690422 GCA_034782735.1 Sagittarius serpentarius
CGCGCCGCGGGGCTGCCCGCTTCGTCTCGACCCGGTTCCGCCGCGGGTCCGCCGGTCTCCCGCGGTCCGCCGCCGCGCAGGGGCCCGCTCTCCAACACCTCGCGGTAGGTGATGAGTTCCTTCTTCTCCTTCGCTTTGGGATCAAACGACTTGGAGACAAACGCCGTCAGCTCCTCCATGGCCGCGGCTCAGGGGCGCGCTGCCCCGGCTCCCCGGGCGGGCATCCACGGGGCGGGCTGGCGGCGGCGGCGGCGCCCCGGGCCGTACCGAGCCGTGCCGAGCCGAGCCCAGCCGTGCCGCCCGACGTGCAGGGCTCTCGGGGTCTGATAGCGACGCCGCGATTGAAGTGGCACTATTTATACTTTGCAAAGCCTGCCCCTTGTTCCCGGCGAATTACCTCCCCTCGGAGCTCTGAATGGACCCCTTCTCCTCCGCCGCCCGGCCGCGCCGCCCGCCGCGGAGCGGCACCGCGGCGCCCCCTGCTGCCCGCCCGCGGCGAAACGCCCGGCCCGCCCGCTCGCCCGGTGCTACCAAAGCCGTGCCAGGATGAAAAGCCACCGGGCGACAGCCCCGGCCACTTGCCGAGCCCTCACACAGCGGTTGGGCCTAACCTCTGGGGGACAGCTAGCATAAAGGCCATTAATTACACGGCAGGGGAAGGGCATCTGACTCAAAGCTCAGTAGCCAAAGGGATTTTAATTTGCAGGTCGTTTTCTTTCAAAATGTGCAACTTCAGGAAGTTTAGGAAGATCTTAAAACTGTCGGCTTTATAAGCGCACAGGCCTGTGGCAGGCAATGCAAGCTGAACAGGCCTTTCAACCTGCACGGAGGAATTGATGCCCCTTCTTCAGGGACAAGCTATATCCACTTTCGACGCCGGAGAGTTGTACGTTTACCGACAAGTCTGCCAAAACCCCTGCACTTCTTTCTGAGCAAAGAGTTATTTTTGACTCCGAGTGCTAACATCTCTCGCTCTAACCCATGCAACTTGGGACACTCCCAACTGCCAAAACAGACACAAAGATGTTCACAGTATAAACTAAAGCTGGCTAAAAATGATTGAAAGACTCCAAATGAATGAAGATGTCAGTGGCTCAGGCTGAGGCACCAGGCAAAATATCAAAAAAGTGGTTCTTAAACACAGAAAAATGCTTCACAGTAGATGCACCAAATTACTGCATTAAAACCTGGGCCTTAACTTCTCAGATGAGGTTTTCACCACTTAAATAGATTTTATGCTTGTACATAGTTCATGATGTTCAGCGCTGGAAAACTGGGAAAGAATCCCGACAAGGACCGATTGGGAAAGAGTCTCCAGGAGAACTGTGCAAATCCCTTTGTTTTTCAGAGCTTTGTGTAAACTGCCATTTGTTCCGGTGCTTAGAAAACAGTTCTGCGCTGACCAAGACAACAGAGCAGCTCACTTGATGTTTTCTCTGTTTTCTATATTTAGTCTCGGAGCTGGCAGGCAGACCTCTGCCTTCACCATGCGGTTATCAGGAGAGCATCTGCAAGGGGCCAGGAGCATCCATTTTGTTTGCGGTGGGAACACCACGAAGAAGAGCCTGAAGTGCCGGAAAAGGGATCACTCACCTCCGTAATAGAGTCCCGTGGCAGTGCACATTCGCCACTGTCCCTGATACATTCCTGCTGTGCTGGGGCTGCACATCTGAACACTGACGTCTGCAATCTCCTGGGGCTCCAGGGACCTGACCATCACCATGTTTACGTGGCCAAATTGGTCTCCCCCGACATACTTCAGACAAACCCCCGGGGGCCACGCCTCTGTCCCTGGGATTAAACAGAAGAAAGAATTACTGACAGTGCACCAGGAAAAGCTTTGTGTCTGTTTGTGTAAGACTGGATGAAACATGCTTATTAAAACAGTTGTGCAATTGTTGAACAGTCAAAGGCATACCAAGATACACATAACACAGCCAGCAATGGATGCTGAAGAAGAATACAGTTTTCAGACAAGGCTTAACTGGTCCATTCTCAGAGCAGTGGGACAATTTGTATTTCTATTTGAATAATCTCTAGGTTGTCTTTACACAGAAAAATTCTCAAAGACACAGTGTAACCGCTTCAAAAAATGAAATAAAATCAACATAACCATCACAGAAGTGTATTTTACCAATGACAGAGACAAAGATGAGGTCAGACCTAGGTGGGGATCCCTCCCCTCCGCCCCCCATTTCTTTCTGCCTCCCTGCATGTAGCTCCTGAGCCTTGCGACGTCACAATACATGTTATTAACACAAAGTGCTGGAAACATTTTCTTTCAGGGTTTCGTTCTTTTTTAAGCCTGTTAGCCATCTCAGGAGGAACTAGTAGTTTGAACTATAATTGAAGAGCTAGTACTCTTTTCTAAATGGATTTATTTCCCTTCTTGCACCAACCCTTCTCAGCCTTGTGCAAAGGTGGAAAGGATTGTGAATGTATGATTTATTAGTGGAGATCAATGTTTAGGCTGCAGATACTGGGACTGACAGCATGAGCTGGCAGTCTGTAGAGATACAGAAAACAGTTACTGCATGCAAGCACAGGTGTCTTTGCCAAAGATAACAAGTACTGGGACCGACAAAAAGAAAGTGCTTCTGAGACCTGTGAAAAATCAGCCTAGCATAATTTTCTTTTGCTTCTTCCCCAATAATGTGACATGGCTAAGCCAATGTCTTTAAGAATACCTCCTGCTTGGTTAAGGTCGATGGAAACAGCCAAGGAAAGCCTGAACCACCAAGAAGCTTGGAACCACTCTGTATCTAGTCTGAGACGAGAACAGTGGATGCTGATCTGACCTTCGGTTACCCCAAAAAGCGCCCTTTGCAACAGCTTCCCTTCTAGGTTAATCCCTGTGGATACTTCAGTGAAGACATGGGAGGGACTGGTTTTCTAGTCTAGTCCTTATTTGTGGGATTCACAATCTAGCAGGGAAAGCATGACATGAACAAGTAAAGTGGGATATTCGGAGCGGGGGATATATCACTACAGTTGGAAACAGTGCTGAGACAGGGAGGTCTCTGAAAGAGGAGCTGAGTGACTAGCTGACCTCGGACTACGGCGTGTGGGAGTTGAGTATGAAGTCTCATCTGAAAAGGCTGGCAGCCAAGCAACATGGTTTCATTTAAATAATTTATGTGATTTTTATCGGGTTTAATGGCTTTAGACTTGCAAGGTGCCTAGAACACTGCAACTGATAAGCCCCATAAAATGAAATGATGATTATGTCATTCTATTTCAGTACACTCATCTCTCAGGAGATGATAAATTGTAGTAACTGTCCTCCAGAGCCAGCAGCAGCTGGGGGTAGAGTGGGAAGAGGAAGTAAGTCTGCTAAATCCTGCTGCTCTTTCAGCAATAGTTCTACTATACAAACTGGTCTTTTGGCAGAGGAGCCAAGCACCGTCCTGGAAGGTATCAGAGCAGGGTATTAGTTTTTAATAACACATACGAAAACCTGACTGAACCTAGCTTACTGCTTGCGTGCTTAAAACTGACAATCTCTCAGAGCTCTGCTTGTCATACTCGTCAGACACTAAACGCCTTGATGACACATGCCTCAGGTATTTTGTGTTCTAGAACTGAAGTCATTTAATCAAGGGTTCCTGTAGAGCTGTTAAAACCCTTGGCTTTGCTTCAGTTATCTACCTAACAAGCAGATACTATCTGGAAACACTATAGTCCTTTGATATTATACCTTAATTAAACCATAAAATGGTTTTAAAATGCTATGGTCCTCCTTAAACTGCACAATCATAACACAGTATGTGAAGGCGCATTTAACTAAAACATGCATCAACAGCATGGTTTTAACAAGATCTGGCCTCCAGCACCACTGTGAGAGTACAGATGTACGTTTTAAGAAGTCAGGCTTTAACCCACACAGAAGCCAAAACAAATGTTGGCCTTGCCAGGAACTCGTAAGTCAAGATTAACTCTCTTTCCTCGCTTTAGAAGACTCACGGATTTTAGAACATCAGACATTCCAGGAACAATGAAACATTGCTTGAACTAGGATGTTAAATTAAGGCTGAATTTGCATGTAGGAAAGAGTACATCAGAGGAACAAGAGAGGAATGAGTCTGAAAGGAGCAAAATAGGGGTGGAGTTATAACACATGCAAATTAAGATACTAACAGTGGAGAAACAAGACCTGTTAAACTTATTACATTTGTAAGACCTGTATTTGAGACTGTTATAAAAAAATTGCCAGTCAATTTTTGACATTACTGGAGTTTAAGCAAGCCATACATGTCACCTTTCCATTGCACTAAGTCAAACAAATGGAGGCAGAAAAAGTAAACTGAAATAATTAAGCCCTTTCTCTAGAATACAGTCTCTATAAATCAGTGTTCTTAAACACACACTCTCTTCTCACTTCTCATGTCCTGATGAAATACTCCTAGATTTTTAATATGGTTTTAGTCTCTGTTATACTTTGATATTCAGCACAAATCCATACAGCACTCAAGTACTGCAGTTATTTACAAGTAGAAATGCTAACACAGCTGAATTTTACTCATGATGATTCACGATATTACACCTTGTTGTGCTATCATTCTTCTTCACAAAAGTGCAAGCAGGTCAATTAAATTCAGACACACAGCTTAAACATTCACACAACATCCTGTCATTGCAACACTTGAAGACAAGGTATTCTGCTTTACATCCACGGATCCCATTTTTCTCTGACTACATCCCAACAGATCAAGCACTGAGAATGTATTTTGCCTAATCTCACTTCCTGGATTCTAGTCACTGTTTTGACTTATTTCATACCGGAATGTTGTTGCTCCAGCCTTGCATCCTCTCAGCGTGTGAAAAAGCAATCCTGTCAAAAGTGTATTAAAAAGTAAAGGGTACCTGCCACATTACCCTTGCATCGCTACCTGTTCTCAGGTCATGGCATCACTGCCTCCACAGACAACACAGTTCTCTAGAAAGCCAAATGACCAAACGACAGGGGTGGCTAGAGAAATGGTGTGATGAAGGGTAGTTGTAATAGACAGGCTGGTCATGAGCCAAAAGGCTTTGAGATTAAAAGTGACATCTTCATTGACTTAAAAATGTATTCCATTTGTTTGCATCAAGTTATTAGAATCATGACTAGCTAAGGATTCTTAATCTAACTACTGCCATTTAAAAAAACAAAACAAAAAAACAACTTGTACTTCAATTTCTTTTATCTAGAAGTTCCCTAGAGTTCTTGTTTGTGTGGTGGCACGAGGAACAAGACTGGCGAACTGAGCTGCGCATCTTGCCAAAAAATGTTTGTGCCAGTGTAAGAAAGGGGAATATGCATAGGTTGGCAGGTTACCTCCTTCAGTAACCGGATGGCTCTATTCCACCGTAAGTGCACAGGAACCTCCTGCCTTAGGCCAGCATCTCTTCCTTTACGTCTGCCATCCTATCACATAATACACGCTACATGGGTTTTGCTACAGTCTAAAAGCCTTACCTGTGTTTTGTATCCTCCATGTTTTTGTAAACTGGGTATCAGGAGGGATGGACTCTCCTTCACCTATGGTGACATCTTCAACAAAGGACATGGAAGGTACATTGATATTTGGACTCTCGAAATCATAGTAGGCTCCAATGGCGGCTTGTAGATTCCTAGAAAGCAAAAAAACCAGATTACAACCTAAAGTACAGGTGGGTCAGGTCCTTTTCACAGGTTTATGTATGTCAACCTAAACAGTTAAACAAAAATATTATCCAGACTATAGTAGCTCTGCTGCTCATGTTTTTTTAAAGCTTTTTTCTCTATCGCACATGGATTCTCCAAGATAACAGAGCTCAAAATACAGCATTTTACTCACCAGGGACACTATTTTAGACTACTTTTCTACTCTGCTTCTTATTTTCACTAGAAGTCTTGGAACTTACGAGTCTTGGAGACCTCTACCCCATTAGCTTTTTATGAAACTTGCAGAAAAGTTCAAGAGATACCGAGGGAAGTGCTATGCAGCAGCATGTAAACAACAGGGCAGTTTCTCTGTACCAGCCTTGCTTCCTGAGCCAACTGCAAGAGGACTGAACCTCTCCGTTCTATTTTGGCACAAAAGGCCCAGAAGGAGCACAAGATGAACAAAACACAAAGAACACTCTTACGATAACTCTCGAGGCCAAAGAGCATCAGTAGCTACAGATAACAACTCAAACCTTGCCACTTTTGAAACATACGGTCATGTATAAGCCACGAGTACTCTAAGACTATTTATTAATCATTAAAAGTGCCTGCTCAGCTCTGGATAGTCACAACTCAAATGAATTTATAAACCATCTGAGTCAAAAGTTCTTACTGAATAAAGACAAATGACAGTGGAAGTCTGTGATATACTAAGGATGTGCAGAAAGCCACAAATGCTATTGATTCCTGAGTCATGGTGTAGCTGAAACTCATATGATAATTAATTTGAAAAGAGGAACAATCAAACAGGAAGAGGATTCATGAGTCTTAGCTGCCATTCCACGACATACTATTAAGTTATTATATAAGTGTTTGGCAAGGTATGTAATTCCTCTGTTTACGCATGTCTGTGAAGTTGTGGCCCTAATTTACATGTTGTGAGTAGGTGCTGTGAGAATGGAGATGAGTAAAATCTCACCAAATGCAATGGGCATAACAACTGCCTTCATGATTACAAAAATCTGTGTGGCTTTTTTGAGCAGGATAGAAAAAAAATCCCCAAACCTTCAAGAACTGGGAACCACCACCTAAAACAAAGCCATGCAGAAGGCTAGTCAGAAGCTGCACGATATGGGTACAGTGATATATTGAGGGTTTGCATTGTGTGGTGAAGTGTCATGTGTCTAAACCAAAGCCAGAAAGCCAAGGTGAAAGCAAGAGAAATATTTGCAGTATGACCCTGAGAAAGAGCAAACATAGGGCTTTTTGGACTGCTTGCCAGCTGGAGAGAGGCTTGAAACGGTCAGCAAAGAAACTGCCTCCTGTTCAATTCCTACAGCGTTCAAGGAAAAAAAAATAAAATCAGACATTCTGGATAAAATCAGAACTGCATGGGAGAAGCATCACTGCTTTCTCCTCACAGAAAACATAGGGGACCCAAAGTGCAGTAGCTAATAGCACTGGAACTTGGGTCAAAGGGGGTAATAGCTGTATTAGGCAGATCTGCGAGCCACCCGCAATGGGGGCGGGTGGGAGAGGACCTAAACAACAGATGTATCAGTTTGGTAATCCATCACGAACGACAGAAGATAATCACGCTGTGTTAACCGCAGGAGTTACTGACATTCTGCTAAGTCTCCCAGCGCACAGCCGAAGCGTTAGGAGGCACCGGAGGAATGATCTGCACAACATGGCCACAGAGACCGATTGGCAAATTCAGCAAACTGAGCCTTGCAGTGAGACCTTTCGCCATCAATATGGAACGGACTTTGATACAAAGGGGAGACAAAAGAGCCACCATGTAAGACTTCCACATTTAGAACAACGAATTTCAGACCAGAAACCATTATTCAGCTTGAGGCATTTTCTACTTAGGAGTGTCAGGGCTATATTTAATACAGCCAGCTCAGTCAAATGCTACAGGAAGGGTGCATGTCACATTAGCCAATAAATAGAGACAAATGCTCAGTTTTACGTCACCAACCGCCTGTTGCTTATACACTGCACAAGATTTACATAACTCGCAACAGGGCTGTGCCAAGAGACTCCTGTTCGCTCAACCAGCTAACACTATGATCTGGAGTTTAGTTTTCACTAGGATTTCTTCCTGTATTGCAGCAATTCAAGGCAAAAGGTATTCCAAAAGCTGCAAAAGACAGCAATACAGCTCTTTCTCTTCCTAATCCACTACTATATAAATACATTTTCAGATATACCACAACATCGTGAGAGTTACAATTCTGGAATCAGCGGTAATGACCTTTTATTGATATTGAGAAGAAAAATTAAAAGTTCCAACGGTAAGATTTCTACTGTAATTCTTTGTAAGGCAGCCTGCACTGTTTTTTGTTTGCTTGGCTGTAAATACGCTTCAAAAGGTAGTGGGCTATTTGTGCACATAGGCCCTCTGCCAACCCTCTTCCCCTCCCTGTGTCATATTTCATTGCTTGCTTTGCCGTTGGGAAACAACTCCAGTCTTCTGCAGCATTTAGTTAAAAACTAACTAAAGAAGAACACATGCCGAAAAATAGATTTGCCACCCTTTTGTGATCGGATATTCACAAATCCACCTTCCTGCCCCCACCATTTTGATCAACGTGCAGCAGGTTTTGTTTGGGGTGAGGCCTTTTGCGTGTTCGGATACATCTTGACCTTCCCACTACAGAATTAGAAAGAAGCTTCCAGAAACTAAAGAGAAATTGAAAGTGGCAAGAGCCAAAGTCAGGATGACAAAGCAAATCTGACTTAAGTTCAAGTTCTTTGACACAGACAACCCTAAGAGATAGCCACTGAGAGGCCTTATGGCACCGCTCGGCTGCAAGAGATACCCACAGCACTCACATTTTAGTCGCGTTCTCTGCTTACACAACCAGTAAAGCCAGCAACATATCACTGCTTACCTTTGTTTCCACTCTTTCCAAGACACAGTGCCCCTGCTCCTTCCCTACCCCCCAAAAAACCCCGAGTATCAGTTTGAATGCAGTACTTTGCTTGGGGAAAATGAGTGCCCTTTGCAGAGGCCAACTCTGCCTTTCTACTACAGGCACAACATTAGTGGAGTTTACAAGCGAATGCAAGCATTAATGAGAGATGGCTTCAAAGTCAAACACACTCAAGGCCCTGAAATTCATCTTTTTTTTTTTTTTTTGAAATATATATAAAATTTTTTTCTAGGTCTTTACCCTTGTGGCCCAGCTGTAATTGCATAGCACCAACTGCAGATACTTCAGGGACAGGAATGAAGAGTTAAGACTGCTGAGAGGAAGGGGTTATCATCTAAAGGTTTCTGCTTACACATCCATGCCTGCTTTATTTTACTCCTCCTAGGTGTGACTTGCACCACACTACCCCCTTTGCTCTCTGCCATATGAGATAAATTGCTATTATAAACCAAACAACTTTGAAACGAAGATGAGCATGCCAAATCCAGCTAGTGTAATTTACATGACTGATCTCTCGTAATTACAGGGATGGCCATACACTCTTTCTTAACATATGCCTTCAGGTGTCATGTCCTCCTTAGCTTTCCTAAATTAAGCAATTTTTCCATTTTTAGAGCAGTCCTGGACTGCAATAGTTTGTAGCTCTGCCATACTTACAGAGCAGGTCTGACAGGATTTATGCTCAAACTCCTGAAAAAAAGCCTGCAATCAGAAGTCACCCCAGCAACCAGGTGAGCCTACTTAAAATCAACAGAGTGCTCAATTTTAGTCCTAAGAGCAAGATTCTGGAAAGAGAGAGGGGAAAAGACAGCAAATAAAGGTTATAGCTCCGTATTATCAACCAAATCCATTCTAACTATGGGTCTCCCACTCCTTCCTCTCCAAGGGCATCCCACGACTCCTATGCGTCAAGTGCTTTTCCAACAAAACACTAGCAGAACCAGAGAAAGTGTTCCTTTTCAGATCAATTCTTTTGCTCTGCTGCTTTGTTTCAAGCCTCAGAAGCTAAATTACAATACTGAAGTTAAAATCTTCTCTGCTAATAGCTCTGGAGATGTCCCTTAACAACTCTTAAGTGTTTGCAAAGAGGCGGTTTATCTTGAGCCATTCCCTCCCTTACCCGTTTTCTTCCAGACAGCCTTTTGTTATGTTAAACCAATATATTTAGACTGTAATTACTCCCAATTAACTAGGTCACCACGCAGTATTCAAAAATAAAAGAAACTCTTTCAAATCAATTCGCAAGCGAGAGGCCTCCTAACAAAAAGCAATATACAGGTAATTGGAATTTTTTTTTTTATTAATTAAATCAGATGCTCCTTTTAGGAGAATGAAGAAACCCAAAGCACTGAGGCCTACTCACTGCAGCCTTATGCAAAGCAGGGCACATGAACAACACCTAATCCTTTTGTTACCTATAAAACATACGATTCTTTCAACATATAGAATTTAAGTGTCTTGGAAGGAAAGCAATACAAACAGGTTGTCCTAACATACGAGACAAATGACATTAGAGCCTGGCAAACAAATATTCTCAAAGCAGGTAGAGGGAAAGTGAATTGGAGGAATCATCTACCATCCAGCAACCGTAACCTTCCCACACACTGCTCCCACCAGCCATCCTGCATGGCTGACACAAGGAATGGTATTTAGGTTTTCTTTTCAATCCAGCAGCTTAAAGATCTGAACTTGAAAAAAATCCCTATGATGTACAGGTTGTCTAATGGATGCGGTGACACATAAGAATTCCACTCCAAAATAACATTTACAGTAGAAAGCAACAACTTTAAAAATAAAATTTTAACTATAAATGTTATTGGAACCTGTGAAGTTTTAACTTATTGTCAAATTCTTTGATGAAAGATCCAAATAATTTTTTTTCTTTTTAAAGAAAGATAGATGGGGGGGTGGTATAAAATTCAAATCAAATCACGGCTTCAGCTCAAAATCCAGGATGGAAATTTTGTTGTTACTAGCTCCTGCCCATTCCTACAGCCACACCACCTATCACCAGCCAATGGGTGAAAGTTTCCTGCGTTATGATTCTCCTCAGCTATCAGAAAAAGCAAAGGCTGGACTTCTCAGTGCAATACCAAGTTAGCCTTCAATTTAGAATTTCACACAGGATGTAGCCCTTAGATCATACACAGACAGTAAGTAGAGGACATTTATTAAGTCAAGTAGAAAGCACTTTGACAAACAGACTCGGTCACTTTGCTGTGCAGAGCAACTGTAATAAAGTGAATGCCAAGTTACATTTCTGTCCCTCTGTGGAGGGAGGGAAAAGCCAGGCAATTGCCCAAGCTGCAATGTACGTTCGTTGTATGTCCTCAGCACTCACATATGGCACAACATTTTGTCATGAGGAAAGCAACGCCAGCGTTATTGTCCTGGAAACACACAATGCACAAACTGAGCAGTGATATAAAGTACAACAAAATCTCAAGAACTTAATATGTTACGTAGAACACCTTGTACTCTTTCCATAACTGAATTCTCAACCTTTACAGACCTTTTTCTCATTCTCCAAATGCAGTATGTAACCACGCACTGATATCCCATAAGGTGTTAAAAACAGAAAGAAACATGCAAAAGAAATAGTGCAGCAGATGGGTAATTTCTCACTCCTAAATAATGGAACATCTCTACATGATACAGGTGGGAGAGACTAAAAATGTATATGGAGGACATCCAAATGAGGCAATCCTAAGTCCACTCTTTTTGTCTCTTAATATCTAGAATCTTATTTGGATTTTATCTGCCCCAGCTATTGGGGAACTGGATTGATAAGACTATGGGCTAGGACATCTCAAACAGCTATCCTATTGCTCCTGAAGCAGAAGACACCTCACTCAAAGCCTTAGAGAAAGCTGAAGCGGGTGAGGGGGAAGAGATGTACTCATTACACCACAAGGAAGCACTTTTACCTAGAGTTTTCAATTCAAACATTTTCAACAGGGCTGACACATGGCAATTAAGTAGAAAGTCTCAAGGTGCTTTGAAGGACTGGAATTTTAATCAGTGAATAGCTTTCAACAGACATAATTTCAGAAAGCAAAATTTATGTATCAGTTATCTTCATTCTTGACCTCTCTTACACTAAACCACGAGGTTGGAAAACTACCTTAAAAGATGTTAGATGATCCAGAAGGACCACTGAGGGAAATTGAGAGCTTTAAGCTGGACTTACACAGCTGAAGGAGCAGGATAAAAAAGAGCTGGCTAATTCGAAGCTTATGTATTTTCTCACATGAAGCCACAGAAAAACATTTCATTGTCTTAGCTGAAAACAGCCAGTTCCAAATACAAGTGGGATGTTCCAGGAAGAAGACAGAAACCTGTGGTGACTAGAAGGAATACCGTGCTCTCTGCAGGGGCAGCACAAGGAAAGAAACCGAGAGGCCACACAAGAGGCACACCATTTTCAGCGCACCCCAAACCACCAAAGGAAATCACTTTCCTTTAGCAGGCTTTTATATACAAATACACACACACACATCAGCAGTTTAACCATTATCATGGTGCCTGCACTTGGCTGAGCACAGTACCTTGCCAAACAACAGCAAGCGATCTCAATGACAGAATCAATACTACGATGCTGCTATAAGCACAAGTCCACACAGCCACCCCCAGCAGCTGAACCCTCCTAAAGCAGGTGGTCAGGAGCTTTAAGTGTTGGGTAAAATATTTTGAGAATGTCACAGTGGGAGCTGCTCTCTACTTGCTGTCATTGAAAACAGGCAGCAGCTCTTCCCAGTGGAAAGTAATCAAGAGCTGCCAGTACGCAAAAGATTCTGTAACTGCTAATTCCTCAGTATAAACTATGTCACCAATCTATAATTGCCTGCATTAAAGTAAAGGGGGATTAAGCTACAGAAACTGTCTGAGAACAAGTTCAGGCATGCAAGGCAGTCCAGCTGGACTAAAATTATATTGTACCCAATTCCTTCTGCTACAGTTGTCTGCTTACATTTCCATTTCACATGCGCCCAATTTTTAAATGTTTTGTAACTTGGGAGCAAAGCACAATTATAGTATGTTGCATAGTTAAAAATACAATATATTTAAAGTCTAAATTTCATTCAAAATAATCAGGTCAAATATTTGAGTTATTCTGGAGAAGAGGTGTGTGTTTGGTTTTTTTAATGCACTAGATAAAAGCTGTCCAAGAAAATATTTTTAATTGTTTAATTCTATAATTTTATTATTTTTAGTAGCATCGGGGGACAGTTGTGGACACCAGAGATGGAACAGCCTACAATAGTTCACGTGTACTAAGATGACATCCACTATGCTTTAAGTTAGCCGCAACAGATTAAACAGTTTCAAAACGATTTGCTGCTCCCCAGCCATAGGGTATGAATGACCCTATGTGCACATTGCTTAGCAGCAGCCGTAGCTCAGAGATTGCCAGTCTGTTCTGACATTTTGCCGACAGCACGTGCACGTCAAGAACTACTAGACCTGTTTCTATGGTGTCTTTTCTGCCTGTAAGGACAGCAGTTCATCAATTGTTTTAGAGTAAGAATCCCATCAAGTTTAAATCCTTATCTTCCCTACTACTTAACTTTATCAAAACCCAAATGATGTTTTAAACCAACCCTTTCACCCTTCTCACCAGATTCAGTTCAATCGGTCACCACCTACAAATATTAACCTGACTATAGTGACATTAAGACCTAGATTACTTAAAAAACTTCCTATGTACCAAGACACATAAAGAACACAAGACTGTTTTGCTTTTATCAGCTGATACAGGGAGAAGCAAAGTAATACGACTTCCCACCCGCCGCTATCCCTTCCCTAATAGATGCCTGGATGAGTACTGAACAAACCCAAAGAAGTTTCCAAGGAAAGAGGAGGATTGACTTGAAAGATCAGGTCTCAGGTTTCCTGTCTCCTCCATGACATGAGGATTCACCCCCCACTGCCCTCTCAAAAGGAAAACAGTATCAAAACTAAGCTTGAGATTTATACAGAGCGGTGGGGAGGTTTTCCTCAGATTTATCTGAATGTGGATTAGCAAAAGGGAAGTCATAGCAGTCCCACAGACTGAGACAAAGAGCAGACAAAACACACACAGTGGGGACCCCTGAACTCTTCTAAGGTAAAGCACACCACCACTCCCCACTTGCAATGGCGTAATCATCTTTGTGGCAAATCCAACAATGCCAATATGAACATGAAAGAGGGGTCTACATTCATTAGGTCAGGGAAAGAGAAAATCCTACTGTTTGTTGTTTCATCCTACCTTCCCTTTGACTTCTCACGTGTGAAGAAAAAGAGGAAACTCAGTCAATGTAGCAAGACAGAACACCTACTGAAAACCAGATGGAGTTCTCTGGTGGCAGTTGATTAGTTTCCTGGACATGAACAAAAACGTTGCCTTCAAGCAGCTGAGGAAACCAAATGAATTTGTTCACACTTCAGTCAGGATTTCCAAATAAAAACTAGAGAAGAGATCTTGATATAAGACCAGGTAAGAACAGACTTTCCCCCCCCAAAAAACGTACAACAACAACAACAAAAAAATCTAACACCATATTAGGTCTATAATCAGAAGTATTTGATCATTAATAGGAGATGCATATTTGCATGTAAAGAATGATATAAAAAACAGTATTTTCATTTAAGAGATCAAGTAAATTCTTGGGGGCTTGGTGGTGTTTAAGTAAGGGTTGGCATTAAAATGCAGGTATTTTAATGGCAGCAGTTAGTTGTAGTGAACGCTTCTACCAAACCAATCGTGTACAGCCATACTATAATCCGTAAAATTGGCTTTTGACATAACTACACAATCAAAAGTTTCATGGTGCAGCTAAGACCCCACATTCCACCTCAATATTCATACCCTGCATCCTGACAGGTAATACCTAAAAACTTTATGGCTGCACAGTCTGACTTTGCACGTCCTTACATTTGCCTTCTATATATGCTTTTTCCATAGATCTTTGACACATAACATGCAGCTATTTGAAGAATGGAAAAATACCATACCATAGGATGACCAGGTATATTGTACCAGCAAACCCTTTAAATACAGTAAGTGCAGGAAAGCTGAGGACATTGAGTTGAAGAGCCTGCCAGCATGCCGGTGCTATCCTGTCTGCGTCCAAGCTGAGAAAGAGAGTTTCAAACCCAAGTTTTGCCTGACACACACTTGGAGAGCTTCTTTGACAAGCAGGCCAAAAATCTGTTAACTGAGGACATCTACAAGCTTTTTTTTTTTTTTTTTTTTAAACAGCAGTTCTGCAAACACCTGCAAGGTTAAAAACCATGACAGACCAGGAGTACTAGCGTTACCCATTGTGGGAAAATGCATCATGTATGAATGAATCCTGTTGATTTGAGTCTGTTATGTTAAATTCTGTATGTCCTGATATCTTACCTAAATATACTTGAAGTACTTCTCTGAATAGTACCTATACTCCAGCACTAATATCAAGTGTAAATAGATATGCTTTCATCCATAGATGTGAGTTTTACTTAAAGTAGCATCCTGTCATCTTTGCTAGAACGCAAAAATTAAACACTTACACAAAGTCAGAGTAAAAGCAATTAAAAAAAACCTATTAGCTAAAACATGTCTTTAGACTCCCAATCAAGTACATCCCCTTCTGGGCAATATAGGTGGTTCATTTGATATAAAGAATTTAAGCAGCCCATCCACAGGGATAAAACCGTGCATTTATAAGGCAATTTTAATTTTGTTAAAAGCCAATATTCTGTCTGTTCTCCAAGACCAATAAAAGACTTGCAAAAAAGTGTTAGATACATTTTTCTTGCTATGCTTGAAAATTTCAGATTTCTGATGTAAAAATCAGTATCACCACTAGCTAGCTAATCCCTACCTCACCTTGGCTCCCCTCACTCACACATACAGAAATGCCCTACATCTTACACAACATAGAAAGGTTTTACAGCAGATTTCTGTAGTATTTTCAGAGATAAACTTATAAATATTTTCATGCAAAATGGCACCTTTAGAGTATTAGTTAAACCATGATACAGCCACAAATTCTTCTAAGCACATGAAAAAAAATGAGGACATCCAGGAGAGATCTGACTACCTTACAAATAATGACCTTAAAAAGACCTTTTTCACCAGAAAGCTAGATCAAAAAAGGCTAGGGTTTGCAACAATAAAACTTTCCCCACACACACACAATGGAAACCATCATTATCCAACACATTTCAATTAAATATCACACCTACTAGACTAATAAAAATTCAGCTTTCTAAACAAAAGCTAAAAAGAGAATATAAAGAAATATTACTTGTAAATTACTGAAATATACATACATTAAATTAAGTCTTCCAAATAAGGAATCCCTTCACAGCCAACTGTGTTGAAATACGGATTTTAAAACCAGCACCACTAGCTACTTCAAATCAAATTAATTCACTTTCTCACAGAATTAAAGAAGTTCCGAGCCTTACGCTGCAGCCTCTCACCCTCGAAGTTGGTATACTCTCCAATTAAAAAAAGAAAATAAATTCCTCTTCCTCATCACAATACAATTTCCATATCAGCTTCAAAGGAATCTAATGACTTTTATAAACTAGGCCTTAACTGAGTGTCAACAAAAAATAAAATGCACATTCTGTACAAAGTTTCCTCTGCTTTTACATTTACAGTAATCCATATTGCTGAAAACCCGTCAGGGCTAGGCTGACACTTAAGAACTTTTCGTTTTGCAAGTGCTTTCAAGAAGTCCAATCTGCGCTGGTACCATCTATCCGGAGACCTACAACCATTCTTGTGTGAGGAAGACTGTAAGTAGGTATTTTGGCACAGACTCACTCAGCATCAACTGTCTGACCTAAACAATCCCCATTTTTAAAACATTAGCACAAAGGGTTTTCAAAAGGAGTTTCTTATGTTGGTAGACTGAGCCTAGACAAGTTCAGACATGTTCCTGGCCATACTATCACATAACACTGAAAGAGTTGTAGTCAACACCTGGAACTTAACTTTACCACAAAAATCACTCCTAACAGCCCCCTCCCTCAAACCTGCGGTGCTGGATGTGCTTCAGTGTGAAGGCAGCCGGGCTTCTGCATTGCATAACATCTGGAGGGGGGAAGGGAGCAGGGAGAGTTAAGCTTGCCACTTAATGGAGGGTGGATTTTTATCCTAGATGCAATGGCAGCAAAATGCCCTCCCAACTACGCTGCCTGGGTTTTCCTCCCAAGGAAGAAACCTTTCCGTGCCAAAACATCTTTTGGAGAAGTTCGCTTTTGGCCTAAAGCCAAAAGTGAAAGCTCAACCTCTCGCTCTAAAGCCTCGCAACTTCTAATGAAAAAAAAAAAAAAATAGTAAAGAGGGACAATGTGTGCTGCCATTAAAGCATGTACGGCCAGGACTCTCAGAAAGGGCAAAGTCAGATTTATGTAGCAGAAAGCTAAGAAGTTAGAACAGCCCACAAACAGAACTCAATGTGTAATTAAAAAGAGGCAGAACTCTAGGAAAGTGTTTAATAAATAACAGGGAAAAAGACAACTCACCAAAGTGTTTAACCTGTATTTCTTGAAGATCAAGGAAGAGTCTCAGAAACTTAGGATGCATGTTCTACCTGAAGCATTTTTGCAATATTGTTAATAAAACCAGCTGGAAGTTTCTCAGTACTGTCCCAAGTCTGCCAGAACTTCGAAAGCGCATTGAGCAATTCCAGGTAAACTGGAGAAGTGGACAGACTTTTAAAGGCTATTTACAAGTATCTATATTGCTCCACAATCAACCACTAATTTTGTTCCTCAAATTGGCTGAACAAGCCATTTTAAAATAATCCTTCTATTTCAGCAGAACTGCAAATTCACTTTGAATATGTTAAATACAATTACTAATGACTCTATTGGGAATATTCTTTCAAAACACATTACAGCTCAGATTATTTACTACACAATATGTGAAAGACATACAACAGGGAAGTAAATTGAGGTCTGGAGACTACATAGTTATCGCTAAAGAGCAGCTTGCCATGCTTGTGAGAAAAGTTCTAGTGAAAATTATTTACGTCTTTGTTAAGTAACCCATGCATGGATATCGCTAAAATGAACCCAGTCTACCAAGTAAGTGCACTTCTCTCACCCCTGCTGTGAGCTCCCTCAACCATTTCCCACAGATGAGCATTAATCCTGGTGCAGAAAGAGAATGAAGGGATCATCACTGCAGAGAAGTGCCATACCTTTAACAAAAGTAAAAGTGACTTGACAGTCTCATCGAGACAAGTTATTTGCAGGACAGACTGGTGATAGAAGATTCTGACCTGTATTCTAGGCCACAAAAAAACAAACCTAGTAGGCCACTGCCTAACATCACCTGGGGCCATGTGGATTACACAGGGTCTCTCAACATGACAAAGGAAAGGTGTTTCCAGAAAAGGAAAATGTGTCCCGATTGCTGCTTTTTATAATGACTAAGAGCAGGGTTAGTATATTCAGGCCAACAACTCAAAGATCATACTAAGAAGAGGTGGGAGCTGGAGAATGGGACAGAAACACAGTGGCAGAACTGCAAACTGCACAAAACCAGGCACAACAAATGATAACACAGGTCAGGAACGCAGCGCCCTGGCAAGAACACACGAGAAAAACGAGCAGCACCTGTCAGCATACCTAACTCAACTCCCTGCTGTTGAAAGGTTAAACTCTCACAGGCTTTAAGCCCACTCTAAGAGTAATCACACTACAGCCTGCACTTATTTTCATCTACTCTTGTATACATTACACCAACTTAACAGATTTCCTTTTTACACGCCCCCATCCATCTACAAGGCTTATCAACTAATACTTCAAAAAAAAAAATTGAAAACTTATGTTTTCAGAACCAAGCTAGCCACTGAAGTTGTGAAATTAAAGCTATTTTCATCACTTAAGATTTTCCTTCAACTGTAATTAAAGTTTTTTTTTTTTTAAAAAGCCATTGGTTATAAGATTGTATTTGAGATACTGTTACTTCAAAAAGAAATCAACTACTCCTGGAAAAGAAAGAGCTTCTTCAACACAAACCAGGAATACTATGGTTATACATAGTATCTTCATGAGTAACTTTCAGGTTCAGCTCTGCTAAGCTTTCTGCTCTCCCAAGAAACATCACAGAAAAAAAAAACCACAAACAAAACCAAACAACAGTATTAAGCTGCTCTATCGGTAGTTTTATTCATATTATCAACACATGAATAAAGCGGGAAAGCATCTTCTGCTGTGAACCACTTCTCCAAAGCAAACTTCTGAACTCCTTGAGAGACCTTCTTTCGCATTGTATCAGCTTACAAAGCACATGGTATTATTTGCTATTCCCTTACTCCCTCTGCAGATGCAGATTTGCCAATATAATTCAATACAGAGCTGTAGAAGGAGGGAAAGATGAAAGGAAAAAGGTGACAAAGTTGTCTTATTACTGTTTATTAGTTCAGCAATTCCGTGCAAGTTTTTCCCCAACTGTTGATATCAAGACCTTTGCTTGGATCTTAAGTTTTAAACCTGAGGTTTCTGGATTTGAAGTTATACCACTAAGGAAAAAAATAGTAACTACAACTTAGCTAAGTAATCTCTATTAACAATATCTGAAATAGAAAACACTTTGCTCTCCTGCATCCATCACAGTGAAGAGATGCAAACCTAAAGAGAGGCTCACATTTTGGTTAGCGCCCCACACAACAGCAAAGCTGTTAGAGATGGTTTAAAAGCTGCAAGTGGTAATAACAAGTCAAACCCCACAATTCAGACAGCAGCAATTTCACAACATTCTTTTGCAGTCACTGGGCTTACTGCACCAGTAACACTCCTGGTTTCTGTTTTTCACCATTATGTTGCGTACTTTCCACGTTTTTCCTGAGCTGCAGCTTCCCTAATAACCTGTACCTGCTTTTTTTCTAGGACAGTCACAGAGAGCCTTTGTAAAGCCAAAATATACACCGAAAGCCAGAGTATTTAGAGAAAGACCTCTAGTTTGCAAGCAGATGCTAAGTTTTAGCCAAACACCTAGGTAACTTTCACACGGAGACCACAGCAGGCTTTAATGCTTCTAACACAGCCTTTCCACCACAATTTTCCCTCCTTCTGAAGCCTGCTTTGGGGTCCAGGCACCGTAACCCATCCCTGAATTCTGCTCATCCTCCCGTTCCGCCGAGAAAGCGCGCTTTAAGAGCTTCTGGGTCCGCCGGATCACATGCTCCTCTTCCTATCAATT
>JAVKLA010000052.1:4700662-4717995 GCA_034782735.1 Sagittarius serpentarius
CGGCGGGGCTGGGGGGGGCGGGGGCGCCGCCGGGCCCGGGGGGGTGTCGGAGGGCCCGGGGAGGGGAGCGGGCCCAGCCTGCCGTGAGCAGGCCCTGCCGCCCTCCCCTCCGGGCCGCGTCCTGCGGGGGTCAGGCCCCTCGGAGCCCCGGGAGCCGCGGTGGAGGTTTCCAGCCCGGCCTGGCTCCTGCCGCTGCCGGTCTTGCCTTGGTGCCGGCGGCGCAGGGAAAGGGCCGGCCGGGTGTGCGTGTCCCGGGGGGGCTGCCTTTGCTGACCTGACCCCTCGGGCTGGATAGCTGTAGGCCGAGGCGGCTTCCAACTGCAGCTCCCGCTCGGCTGGGCGCGGGTGAGCGTGAATAAAAAGTTGAAAGGAGGAGAATATGACCAGCGAAAGGTTCCGAGGGCGAGAAGAAATGCTGTAATAGCCGATACAGGTAGCACACGCTCAGGCAGTCGGTTGTCATTTTCGTTGATGTTTTGTCATTTTCAGTGAAGTTCATTAAAGGCATGAAAAGGTGCGTCTGGCACTTGGTGTGTAAGGCTGCGAGTCAGTAAATACAGCTTCAGCTGTGGCTCTGCCACTGACTTCAGGGTTGACCTTGGGCAAATCGCAGTGCCTTAGTTTCCCTGCTGTTTTAAGAAAAGAGCCGCTGAGAGGTAGCGGTTCTTGTGTTATCTCATGGCCACAGGCTCATCCTCCCTCCGTGTTGCTTAAAGATTAGAATAATATGAAATATAAAGGTGGCATATCTCCGAGAATACTGGTGAAGGCACAGCATTGCACAGTGCTTTTCCTGTCCGTGCTTTATGAGCTGCAGATGATCAAGTCCTTTCCGTTTTTACTGGTGGAGAAGCTCAAATAGAAAGCGAAGGGCTTGAAGTGACTTGTGCGGGCTCTACACAGTGCCAGTGCTGGAGCAAGGAGTTAAGGCCTGTGAATCCTGGCTCTCTGGGGCTGGTGGTAAATCCTGAGAGTTTCTGGAACCTCAGAAGAATCCCCACGAACTTTGAGCGAGCAGTCTCCTCAATAAAGCGTCTGTCTGCGGCAGTTCTGAGTCACTAGTTGCTCAGTACTCGAGCTTTCTAGGCACTGTACCAAAAAGGAGTGTAAGAGAGCCTGCTGCTTGATCTGTTCTGTGCGCTAATTTAAATGAATTTCTGCTAGACCTGACATCACAAATCTCTGAGCTTTCTGTCTCATTCTACCTCAAATCGGCATGTTGTGCTTGTTATGGATTCAGCCTCCTTGTCAGGAGGCACTGAAGTATTTATAATGAGGAGAGGTGGATGAGAGCAGTTATTAACGGAGGCTGAAATAGAGCTGGGCTTTATTCCTAGGTATGGTTCCTCCTAGGATGAAAGAGTGCGTGTGTTGTTCTTATGGATAATTCTCTTTCTTTAGATAAATATACTTTTCTTGCTGGTGCTTTTACTTAATTTTGCTTTTTGGTCTCCCTTACCTTGCACTGTTACAACAGGTTCCTGCGCAGATTGCCCTCTCTTTTTCCCCTCTGATCAGGCCAGTTGTTAGTGTCCACCTGTGTCTGCTTTGTGCCGCTCCAGGGAGAACAGGGAATCATGAAAAATTCTGCAGCTCTACCTGTTTTCCTGCTAGCTGGACTTACTCTGTGGTTTGGGGTGGTTGGTCTGATCCTGCCCCTCTCTTCCCTAAGTATTGTGGATGTTTTGCAGAAATGCATTTTGAACACAGTTTAATGTTGTATAAAAAAGGTGATGTTTTTCCATTCTGGTTTTGTTTCCTCTAAATACCTCAGCTTCACATTCCCTTTGGGTCTTTCTTTCAGCTATGCTCATTTGCCTGGAAGATTTTTGCTACTGAATTTTTAATCTGCCTTTATTTTCTGCTTCCAATTAGCATATGAAATAACTCCTTGTTCCTCTTGTTATGTCTTAATTTGAAGTCATTTCTGCGTGGGGTGTGGTTTTGTTCCTTTTCTATCTGGAAATTTGCAAGGAATGGTCACGAGAGACAGCAAGATCAGGGAAATATGAAAGAATTATTTCACACCAACTGTTCAGATTAAATGAATCACATGCCTAATAGGATGACAGTGGTCACTTGCGGTGATCTGTAAAGCTGGGCTTTGCCGTCGGTGGCAGAGCTGAGTTATGAATGTATTTTAGAAGGCTTAGCCTGTGTTGTGCTTTAGCAGCTTAAATTCCTAGAGCAGAAGAGCCTAAAAACTTGCAGTGCTTTCACCATCTGTGCTTTTCACTCTTTTGTCCTATATTTAGCTTGGAAAAGAAAACAGATTAGGTGGTTTCACTTTTTGCTTCTTCTACACTGGCACATGGCTGCAGTACCGGGGTGGCAGATTCTGCAGGAGAATGTTTATAACGAGCATCAGACTGTTAGAGCTGGGACAAAAGCCTCTCCCTACGAGCTGTCTGAAGCATCAGCTGCTTGCTGTGTGTTTGAACTTGAGTCTGGTTTGAACTCCTCCGAGGCTGTACAGCAAGAACAGTACTTTGGTTGTGTTTACCAGCCTGTAATTATTCATGGAGTACATCTATTGCTTTAAAATAAAAACTGATTTGCCTTTACCTCTTTCTCGTTTTGTTTGAAAGTGCCCTCTTTTTATTGTCGTCTTCTTTTTTTTTTCTTTTTTTAAAAAGTGCTCAGTGCAGCTGTAGCAGATACTTCATCTCAGAATACTATAAAGGTGGTATTTATCCCCATGTGGTAAACAGGGAAACTGAGGCGAGCCAAACTGCCCAAACTTACTTAATATAACATATCAGGGTTTGAGTTCTCAGCACTGCAGTGGAAATTATCAAAATTATTTAATTTCATTAGGAAACTTTTATCCACTGCCGCATCTGACAACTGCTTTGTGACATTTTCTTCTATCACGTGTTAAAACATGTGAGCTTGTGGAGTAATAGGCCCTAATAGACCATCTAATTGCGCACGTTACATGGTTTCCAGAGGAAACGCAGTATGTAATCCTTCTGTTTGGAAGAAAAGAATAAAAGTTAGGTGAAGAAAATAATCAGGTAATAGCTTTGCTTGCTCCAGTTCCAAAGGGCCAACGTGAAAGAGTCACTGAGTCAGAAGCCTCTGAAAGAAAAGCTGGTGTCAGCAGAGGAGCTGGGCTGGGGTTCTGGGAGCAGGCTTGAATGCAGGGGAAGACCACAAGTGTATTTAGCTTTGAGAGGAGCCCTGGAGAACGGCAGTTGAGGAACTTCAGGAGTCTCTGGGAGCAGGGTGAGAAGGAAGCAGAGGAGAAATGAGAGAAGAGCTGGCTGAGGTAACACCAGCAGTACCACTGAGAAAATACAGAGGAAGACCAGCACGGGAAATGAGACCTGAATGCAGAGGAAAGAGTGCGGTGCTTGAGCCACCAGTCCAGGCAGCTGGCCCGATTGATAACAGATGCGTGCAACAGAAGTATAGGGGATACTGGGCTGGTGGCTTTGTCTTTGCTAGAGCCATGCTTGTAAACAGGGCCTGATGTGCACAGAGGCCCTTCATTCCTGCGTTTATGAAGTATTTGAGTGCTACTGGTGCTTTCACTCCATTTTATTCCCAGTCTATTACACAGGATTACCAGACACATAGGATCTCAGCTGTTGTTTCTTGTGTTGGTTGGGGCAGTATCTGCAAGGCGCTATGTTGCTGTGGGGCAAGACTGGGAATTGTGGAAGGGATTAAGACGGTGTTTGCAGCAAGGTTTTCGGTGTTGTCTTATACTTTGCTTTGCTTCTGTTGGTTGGTTTGTTTCCTCCTTTCCTGGGTTTTGGAGGTTGCTGAATGATGGGCAATGTTTTGGACAGTACAACCTTTCCAGTGAAGGCTGAAGCCAAAGAATCTTTGGGAGGTACAAGGCTGCGCAGCCAGGTTTATCGACTGTGCCATCAATTGTCGCTTTCTTCTCCATTCTGATGTCATACAGAGGAAGATGAGGCATAGCAGAAGCTGGCAGAACTGTCTTTCATAGCCCAGTATTGGAGCCACCTTTTTAGATAAATAAGATGGCCTTTAGAAACAGAATTTTAAAAAATCCTGGAAAACAATTGAATAGCATGTGTGGGATGTCATACTTTGATGCATGTAGATGCAGGTCAAGCATGCAGCCAGAAGAAACAGCATCATTTAACTCCTCATAAATTTTACTGCACCTTAGTAGAGCCTTTCTTCTCAGTTCCCAGTGGTTTAGGCCATATATCCCTTTTTCCAGACGGGATTGCCTTGATTCCTCCCCTCTTTCTTTTGCAGTGCACCTAGTCCTTGCAAGAGAAAAAAAACACTGCTCGGAGATAAGTGAACATATCAGGAAAGCCTGTAGTGTATCTTTAGTTTCTTCTGGATCAATTTAGCCATCAGGAACGTGTGGGTGTCGCAGAGTATGCCGAGCTTGAGCGCATAGGCTTCTCCGTGGGCTGTTATTTCATAACTTGGATGTAAGAATCTCAGAATCTTCCTGGCCCTAAAAATGCGTTTGGTATTACCCCTTCCAGGCAGTTGTGCTACTTCTGTGCCCCAGGCAGAGAATTCAGAGCTGGCTCCAACACCTGGAACTGCTCTCTGCCACGTGAGCCCTGCCTGTCCTGTAGCGTTACTGGGTTAGCTCTAAAGTTAGTCTTGGAGCGGTTTGTGCCTCTGTGCTCAAAAGTATGTGATCTCCTTGTCTACCTCCATCATCAAAGACATGCTGTCAGGTTAAGACAGGACAAAGGATGGCCATTGTAGCTGATGGTCATCCTGCTGTTTCGTGGTACTCTCTGAGCTCAGGATGGCAGAAGTGAGATGTGTTATCCCGAGAGGACCCATCCTTCTCCTCAGAAAAGATGGGGATGAGAGGCAGAAGCGGTGGTTCTTCAGCCAAGAAAATGGGATTCAGTCTCTGCCATTCAGGAGGTCAGATCATGTTAGCAGATAGGCATCATTTGCCCAGCGCAGAGGGGCGAGGAATTCCCTAAGTCCAAAGAGCACTTTTTCCCCCCTCCTCAGTGCTTAGATTTCTTGGTTAAATGCTGCAATCTGGAAATGACTATAAGAAAATACAGCCTGAATTCTCTGGTCTGTTTACTTCTCACTTGCCCTGAAGTGTTTTGCAGCATTGCTGCATGCTCGAATGCTGAGATGCAGCTGTGCCTTTGCAGTGACAGTCGAAGTGATAAAAAAAGTGTTGGAAACCCTCTGATTTAGAAAGCTCTACCGTCAGTATAAGGTGTGTGCTTACCACCTAACCCTTCAGGTTTCTCCCAGTTTCCTGACCTTGATTCTAAATTAACTGGAAGAAATTTAAAGAGCATGGTGGGTAGGGAGGAAAGCAAGGATATTGCATCTGGGAATGGCCTGACAGAGCTACAGAATCATGGAGTGATTTAGGCAGAAGGGACCTCTGGAGAACCTTTGCCTGGGACAGAGTCTCTTTGCTAGAATTGAGACCAACATTGTAATTTTGTCTTTAGCTGCTTTAATATCCTCCTTCGGTGTTCCGGGAAACTTCTACTGCTGAAGATGATAATTTGCCTAAAACAGCTGTTGCAGCTATGGGAAATACATGAAACCACAAAGCTGCTAGCAGTTAAAAATTGATGATAAAAAAGCCATTATTTTTCCATCTGCAAAGCTTTCTGTTCCTGATTTTCAGTGCGTTCTGTTCGGCCAGGTAATAGTTTCTTTGGTGCCCAAGTGCCACAAAGCACACAAGTTGGAATCCAAAGCATGAAGGCTTGGAAACCAAATCTGGTAGCTAAAGCCCAGAATAACCTCCTCCTGCAGCCAGCACTTGGACAGACAACAGCAAAGAGTAGCAGAGGAGGGATCTGGTCGTGTTCTCACACCTGCAAGGGGCTTGCACTCATTTTGCCATGGCTGAAGGGGACTTGAGCAACACAAGTACGTTATAGAGAGCAGGTAACCCAGGTGTGTATAACCTCCCTGAATTACTGAAGTTCTACATCTTGATCTTCATGTGGCTGAGAGCAGCAGGACACGTATCTCAAAAGGTGGGAGGGTTTGGGGACAGATGGGCGATGCCTGCAGCTCACCCGCGGGGCTGTGTTGGGTAGGGCGTGCAGTTGGGTCTGGAGGGCAGTCGGCAGTGTGGTGCTTCGTGTGGCCATGGGGAAGTTGCTTAATCATTTGGTGTCATAGTTTCCCCGGTGGTTACGTAGAGAGAATTCTAATGAGCCAGTTTGTACATTGCTCTGAAAATAGCGCTGGGAACACTGGCGAATAGAAGCAGTTTTGGGAATGAGGTGGAAATAATTTGTAGCAAGAAGCTCTGAGCCAGTTTATAAGAAAGAAGCTTTGTCGAGTCTCCTTCCCAGCAGTGGCTGCTATTTTGCAGGCCATCAGGCAGAGCTCCCAAGGTATCCAGCATTGAGCCACCAGTAATAAGTTTGTCTCTTAAGTTCTTACATGCTGTGTCTAGCAAAGCATTTAAGGCTGGATGCAGACCCTTTAATGTTGTAATCTGGAAATTTTTTATTTTCCCAGTACATTTTCATGGCTTTTTTACTTTTTAAAATTTTAATATTGAGGAATTCTTGATGAAAAAATGGAACCCCAGGCTATTATGGAGTAAAGTAATGAACAGCTACCAAGTCTTTGTTCAAGACGGGGTGGGAAAACAGAGTGCATGCATAACAGGACATGGCATTTTCCTTTTGCAGAAAGTAATCTCTAAAATCAGGGTTGCTACGCTACAGTTTACCAGAACAACCAAATCGTCATTTTTACGAAGCATGTGTCCGCTGCTGGATGCAAGGTGTTTTCAACCACTTCAACTCCGCTTGAGAGAGAAGTGTGAGCCATTTCTGGAATGCTAAATAGACTCTTGTTGCAGTAAAACTAAGTTGCGCTTCAGTAGCTCAGGAGGAAAATGTGGCTGGACATACCCTCACATCAGCTGCTGGGTTTTGTAGAGCCTTGTGCTGGCCGTGTGGAACCTCTCCACACCACCACTATTCTTCAGGCTAAGTGATGGGTCAGGAAAAGGGGCTGTTAAACACAAGTCTTCTCTGCTTGTCTTACTTCTCCTAGGCTCCTGGAGCTCTTACCTCCTCTGCAGCTGCTCAGTTGAGTCTGAATTACATAATAACCTGTTATTTTCTGCAGGCTGGAAACAAAAATGCAGCTTGGATTGCAACGTGAATAATTTCTTAAAATCTGAGGTGTGGAGCCTCTGACTAGTGCATTTATTTATATGTTTCTTCCTAGTTTTCTTTCGTGTGTTATTATTTGCTTGAGGTTTAGTCTTGGGAAATTCCCTGGCAGCTGACGAGGATTTGCAGTGCAGATTTTGGAGCATGGGGCAGCTGGCATTTAAACTTTACTGAGCTTCCAGCTGATGAGCTAGAAATAGTAAAACAGTTCCTCAGCGAGGTGGACTTCAACCCCTGCCAAAAACCCGGCCTCTTTTCCTTTCGGATTAGTTTATGGTTTGCTTTATAGGTCTCCTAGTACCGGATTAGTTGACAGTGGGTGTGGTGCAAGAAGCATACCTAAACTGGAGCCTTTGCAGTTTTCCAGTATTCAGAGTGCTTAAGAGTCACTTCTGTTTGCGACAAGAAATTGTCCTCAGGGGTCTGAGTACGTGGGGAGGCAGACTTAAGTAAGTAGTGAGCTGACATTCGTACTTTGTGTAATAGTTCAGTCTCGTTCCTGATCTGTTTGGAAATGTAGCTCCGCCCCACCCCCCCACCCCTGCAAGTTTAACTTTGAATTGAATTTCTAAGTCTTTTTACCTTAACCATGTTGTATTGCAATAGATAACTTGGAGCCAAGACAACTGATGACTCATAAAGATGGTTTGTGGCCCATGTGAAACTGTGTTTGGTTTTGGGTGGTTGAGTGGTCCAGCCTTTTATTCAATGTAGTTGAAGCTTGGAAAAACAGAAGGCTGATATTTAAAGCTATCAATGGCAAGTGTATACAGGCACATCAATACACTTAAATCCACCCTGATAAGGAGCCTACCAGTATAGTGCTAAAGGCTGTTACTGGGTTACATGGTAACGTGTACAGAGTTTGTTGTGTAACTTAAGTACGGTGAAGTCATCAGCCTTATTGCATTGGGACCTCTTTGTCTGCAAAGGAAAATATTATTGCCTACCAGTATATCTAGGGTACACCAGTACTGTACGCAGTGTAGAGCTGGAGTAATGGAGGTGACTTTCAATAAGATGTGGTACTTTCCATCTTCTAAACAATTGGTTAGTTTGGTATTGATCAGATTCCATTGAATTCTAAATGGCTTTATGCTAAGTTGGTATAATAACAACTAGATTAGTAAGAGATGCCATCTAATACTGTGCATAAATTGGTCTCATCTTCTGCTAATTCAGTGTGTTTCTCTTCCTTGTCTGCAACTCTAAATCTCTCATTCTTGAGTAGTACCATGCACGCTCACCAGACAGATTGTTCCACAGTTACACCAAAAGCTTGTGTAAGTAAAATGGCTTTTCTTCCTGAAAGGGCTTTTACTTCTTCTTCCTATGTGTCTTCGAGGCAGCTGTTTTTTCCCTTTTTACAGAAGTTTTGATCACTTAACCGGTTTTATTTCCTCCAAAATTATTTTTCAGTTCATTCTCAGACAAGTATCTTGCAGTTAAAGCTTCTGCTGCTGTCTTCCTTGAAAGTTTTCCTGTATTTGGAAGTCACTGACCTTTTCTTTTACTAGTCATGAACTTTTTTTTTTTTCCCCAAGTAAAAATGCTCTTTGGCTGCTGAGATAAGAAGGTTTAATCTGAGGGGAAATGGCCTAGCACAGAGATTTTTGGATTGTAGAAGATCTTGCCAAGGAAGATGGAAATCCCATTAAATGGCCTGTCCAAAACCTAACTGGACAAGACTCTGGGAAGGATTTTGGGGAAGGAGCAAATCTGCATTGGCCAGAATATAGGGTTTTTTTCTGCATCTAATTTCTGTCCTTCTGCCATAGTTGCTTAGATTACATACTTGTGTTATAAGTTAAAGCAGAAAATCTTCCTCTTTTCCCTTGCTGTTACCTTATGAAGGCAAGAACCTTGTCTGCAGCAGTTTCCCTGGAGCCGTTAATACTGCTTGTCTGTTTTCGGATTGCAGCTGACAAGTTACCCCCTTCCTGGCTTACTTCTGTTTTGAGTATTTTTCCATCTGCTATCTGCAACTGTGGCTAATATTGCAAGCCATACACTTACTTGCTTCTGCCAATAGATGATGCTTGTCATTAAGTAAAATCAAGGTCACTGGTGTGCTGCTAATGAGTTCTCACATATAATAACCATAGTAACAAAGATATTAGTAGAAATAGATGTGTTTAGCTGTAGGTAGTGGTTACATACAATAGACAATGATTACTGAATAACTGCAGGAGAAGAAGCTGAGGTAGAAAATCTAGTTTGCGTATATGAAGCTGCTGACAAGAGGGTTCCTATACCACGTGGCAGCAAGGTAATGGGGGAGATGGATCTGAAGAGAAGTTTTATGATTTCAGACATCTCCTGACATTATCTGTCTATGTATTTGCTCAGCTGGAGACAGCGTGGCCAGACAGCTACAAATGTGAACATAAATTCATTATTTATGATTATAGTCTGGCTTGGGGCCAGCAATTGGATTTGGCCAAACTCCCTCTTGCATTCGGTGAGTTTGTGGCCTCCGGATATGGAAGCTGATGAATCGGACAGTCGTTCTTTTAGTAGTGACATTGGGGTTTTGATACATATTCAAGCTGATGATTGAGCAAATAGATAGATGCTCCTGTGCCTTCCCCATCTAAAACCTGAAATGAGGCTTCAGAGGAAATCAAATCATGATCTCGGAAGCTGCCCAAGAAAGCTGAGAGTTTCTGTAAAGAACGTGATTCTTTTAGGCCAAATCCTAAGAAGGTGTTGAAGTTTAAATCATCTGGGTGTTGTTAGCTTCTTAGGATGAGACCTTCAGTCTGTGAAATTAGGGTAGTGCTGTTAATGACTGCATCTGTCCGCTTCTTATGAACATTGATAGACAGCCCTAATGCTCATGTCATCTAAAATGGAAAGAAACAGTGGGAACAGACTGTGGGGAAAACTTGTCCACAAACCACTGGACTAAGAGGTTTGACCTAGCAGGACCTGCTTAGCTATAGCTGTTACAAGCTTCTAGCTTGTATTTCCCATTGCCTTGATTGTGAATTCAGCAAGACCTTTTAGTCACTTGAAGGCTTTCTATGGATGCTGGTGGCTGTGATGGTCCATTTGGCTCTTGTGTGGCAGATCAGCTTCTGGCTGGCAGACACTTTCAGAGACAAAATGTTGCTCACGGTATTGTTAGTGTGGATGCATGCGCGCTAATGTAAGTGTACACAGATGCAAAATGCCCTTGGACTCTGCAGTGACAATTCCACAGAAGATAGAAAAAGGTTTTCTGGTTTGACTTTTGTCATGGTAATCCTGGCAAGCTCAAAAGGAGTGCTGTCCTTTGAGTTTACTAGCTTAGCGCTATGTGACTTCTGTTAGAGTTGCAAAAAAAAAAAAAAAGTGCAAATATCCCACACTGTCAGTTTTCCTAATAGCTACCATTTTCATTCACTTTTCTCTAAGCCAGCGATCCACGCTGCCAAAAATGCTACTGTTGATGGGTATGAATGGAGCGAGTCTGCCAACAAACATCTAAAATAGTCTGTTCTCACTGCTTTTTCCTTCCACTGGCAGTGACCAAAGCAGTTCCTTTCAAGAAGTAATGAAGATTTGGCACGTATGAACTCCCGAGTTCACAGGCACACTTCATCTGTTTTCCTCTTGTAAGCCCCACCTAACATGCATTACACGTATCAAAATGTCTTAAATGTGAAGATTATTCCATTTGAAGATCTTGGATTCCTTTACAGAGGGAGCAAATGAGAGCGGGAGACTTGGTAATAGGCGTACCTTCAGGAATTTTGACTGTGTGGTTTAAAAGAGAGAATTTGTTTCAGTTTTAGGTTTTTGTTTACCAAACTTGCAGCTTCTGTTGTCCCATCATCGGTGGGGTCTGTAACCTCTCCTTTGCGGGTGGAATGGCACTTTTTGGTGCAACTAGAATGACTCATGAAAAGGATTCTTCTGTAGAGTCTGGTAGTACTTGTGGTGGTTTCTTACCTGCTCAGCAGGATCTCTGCAGCCTTTCCCTGTAGATGATTACAAATAGTTATTTGTTTTTAGCTAGATCATGTTTCATACCACTCTCTCCCCCAGTGTCCTGTTTCACAGCTTTGGAGCCCTTTCACTGTGTTACTGTTCTTTTGATACACGTACACACTAAATAGAAGTAATGCCTTGGTTTAGACCTGTCCTTATATTTTTTCTTCTGCGTTACCAGCTGAAAGCAGCTTCCTCATCTAAGCATGCTTAACCTGGGATGAGGATTTGAGACACCAGGGTTTTGATCCTTGCTTTACATGTGTGAGAAAGCTGCTCCTCAGCCTCTCCTCGCCTGTAAGCTGATCACTACCCACAGCAGCCTGTGAGCTTAACAGTGACAAGTGCTTTTTATTACCTACCTGTTCAGGTCGTACTTGTTTTATTCTTAGTAGCCAATCCCAAGTGGGCGTGATTACAACAACTTTCAACAGAGCTGGTTCTCTAACAGAAGACGAGAGTGCTCATGTATTGCCTCTGGAGGTATTTAGTCTAATTTTCTGCAGTGTCTGAGACTGTGGGTGCTCACAGGACTCCAAGCACAAATCTTACAGATGCTCAGCGTATCCCTACATCTCCCCTCCAGTGGAGCAGATGCTGTAGCACACTCTGGAATGTGTTATTCCTTTGTACAGATGCTAAGAAGCAGTGTTGAACTTGGCTGCCTTCCTGGGTGTGTTTAAACAAGAGGGCCTCTGGTTAAGGGAGTAACGAGTTTTAAGGGAAGGTGCCCGCCTAAGATGCTGGCAAGTGTGTTATAAACTTGGTCTTTAATCAGCTGTCAGTGTATACCTTTGGCTCAGAAGAGGGAGGTGACAGCGTCACACAGTAAATGTCTGACTCAGGCTTCTGTGGCAGCAGAAGACTCTACAGTGGCAGGGATCAAGGTAAAAAGCAGTAGTAGGCAAACTCACAGCTGTTTGTGCCACCCTCCTCTTCCAGGAGTTGCTGCGTCAGTAGCGTAGGGTTGACATCAGTGGCTTCACCATCCATCAGACTTTCTCCTAGCCAGACGTTTGGTTTGGAAGGCACTTTTGCCCCAGGAAGCCCTGGGCTCACTGACCAGCAGCTGCTCTGGTGCCTCAGCCAGTTTTGTACTACACCTCGTGCTCCTTTGGTGGCCACATCAGCTGCCATCCCGGCAGTGTTGCTCTGGTTCCTCCTCCCCCTCCCCTCTTTCAGCAGTGACTTTGTTCAAGATGCCCTTTGTCCCTTTCACAGAGAAGTAGCTCACACTGCTGGTGCAGGGAAAGGAAAGAGAATGGCAGCATGTGACTAACTGTGAGCTTAATCCTGCTTATGCTGACAATAGGGTCTTTCTTTCTCTTCTGCTTTCTGGACCACTGTACAGAATTAGAATTAGCATTAGCATGGAGGAATGTGTGGAATAAGCCCTGGCTTCAGTAGCGGGTAAGTTGTTTGGCAGGAAGTCTTCAACTTTGAATCCTGTGACTGTGGAGTGCAAGCTGCCTTGCTCCCTTGGTGGCAGCCCCTTTTGCACAGAAGGATTGTTTGATGGAGACGGCTGTCCCGGAGAGGTACTGCTGACGCGCATACAGCCTCTGTGGTCTAGTGCCCTCTAAACTGGCTTTTCTAGTTTCCTTAGGGGCCACAGTGGTTTTAATGAAGTCCGAGGTTTTCAGATCTACACCAGAATACATTGCTCTTGTGCATTCCTGCTGAAATTGTTTCATCCATTGCATTTAAATCTTGGGCGCATAAGGGATCTGAAGATACTAAGCTGCATACAAGGGAGGTGGAGACAACAGAAGCCCTTGGGAGGAGGAATTGCAACCAGAGAGAGCAGCAGCTGCTGGCTGCCGAAAGGAGAGGAGGACGGGAGCGTGGGCTGGTCACTAGGGAGGGGAGTTAGGCTGCATGCTTGGACTTGCTGACCAAAGAGCAGGCTGGATTGCGAGACTGGTATTTAAAGAGACAGCCGTAAAAGTAATCTATTAATGATCTTTTACTTTCCTGTGTCAAAAACTTCAAAAAGGAATCTAGATAAACTTTTCACCGCTGGTATGGTGCTTCTGGCGGGAATTAAATTGCTGACCTGTTGCGTTTGGCTTTGGTTTACTTTGGTTTTGTCCTAGGGTAGTTTTCCTGGTCTCCAGGTTCCCAGCGCTTTAGAAGGAATCTTCAGTTTCTCAAAATTGAATTTGATTTAAAACAAAAAACAAACAAACAAAAAAGTCCTTCAAATGCTAAAGTGTGAAGACGTTTTTTTTCTGGAGCAACCAACATGCTCTGGGTTTAAAAATGTCAGAAGGGGTTTAACAAAACAGCAAGCAGATTCTTATACTTAAAATAGCTCTTTTAAAGGCTCCTCTAGTCTCAGCAGCTTTGCTGGAGGTTGTTTTTAGAGTCTCCTCTTTCTTCTCGTGTAGGTTTACCAAGAATCTCTCTCCAGACAAAATCAACCTGAGCACGCTGAAAGGGCAAGGGCAGCTGACCAACCTGGAGCTGGATGAAGAGGTGCTGCAGAATGTGCTGGAGCTGCCTACCTGGCTTGCCATCACTCGGGTCTACTGTAACAAGGCATCTATCAGGGTGAGCAGAGGAGGCTGCGCTTGTGTCCCCAGACGCATTTGAGGCCTTCCATTGGCAGCTTCTGTTTGTCACTTGGGAATTTCCGATGAAGAATAGATGATGTGATTTGATCCACACCTGTCAAACCCTGTCCTTTAGGTGTGAGATTTGGTGATTGAATGCTATGAGATAGCCGCAGTAGGTTTCACTGAAGGCTGCCTTTGCCAAGCACTCTGCCCCTGATGGCGGCTGGTGGGATGGTAGAGGATGCTGAGAGAAGCACAGGAAAAGTGTGCTGTGGTCCTTCCTCACCTTCAGGTGACTTGTCAAGCCAGCAGTGAGGTCTTTGTATTTAACAGCTGCTGATGAATTTCCAGGAATTTGCCCAGGTGCTTTCTGGACCCACTTATTTCACATCCAGAGTGTGCTATGGCAAAGAATTTCACAGCTTAACTACATATGCTTTTGCTTGTATCAAGCCTGCGTATGCTAGTTGTAGTTGATAACCTCCTGGTACTGTTATTGGAAGAAATAGCGAACAATTGTTCCCTGTTCGTTCCCTCCATGTCACTTAGGTTTTTGCAGACCTCTCTGTTTGGTCATTCCCTCCCATTTCCCTGCTATTTTGATAGCGGAGGAGTTTTCTGTGTCTTCCCTCATCCCCACTGACTTTTTGTTTTGGTTTTTTTTAATGCTAAAGAAGTAACACAGACCTCCAACAGAAATAGGAAGCAGAGAGAAATGGAGTGCAGTTCTCTGAAAGCCTGATTATGCTGTGAGGTATTGTAAAAATAAATTGGAACTTAAGTCTTAATTGTTGAAAATCCAGTTTGTAAGAAATGCATAAACAGCATGTGTGAAAAGCTGCACTCTCTGCACTCAGTCAGCCTTTATGCCCACAGTTACCCATTTACATGCATAATCGCTGAAATTGTGCATGCACTTGCACTTTTGCACACTGAACTCTTTTGCAAATCCTTCTTCCTTGTGCTTTTTAGAGCAAAAAATTGATCTTTTCAGTTGATATGAAATGCCAGATTGTTTAATGTCAGTTGGTACTAACCATAGTTGCATTACATGAATGCAGAAGTTTTTAGTATATCGAAGAGACTTGCTATAAAAGAAATATGGTTCTACTCTGCCAAGTGACAATAAAAATGAGCCTGTCTTGCTCATCTGATCCGCTCTGTTTTTAGAGTCAGATCTGCTTTACTTAGTAACAAACATTTGTTCTCCCTCCTACGAGAACTGCAGAATAAGTGTTGCTGTAAGGAAATAAAATGGATCTTTTTGGTTTGTGCACAGTCTTCAAAAGAGTTACCTGACTTCCAGTAACAGCAGGAATTAATTGTAAACTCTTTAAGGACAAGAACATTCACCATAAAGGAATATGAAAAATCAGAATTTGAACTGCAGAGTATCTATTACTCGTTATGATATGCAAGATCCAAAAGCTAAGCTGGATTTATAGGTCTGGTGGCCGGAATGTCTTTTCACTTGTCTGTGTGAGCCTGTTTGACCTGGATTCGGTGAGACATGACGGATTGTCACTGTGGTCATTTCTCAGAGAAATGGGGCTCAAAATTTAGGCTCAAATGGTTTCCTGCAATTTCTCACACTTTCCAATATGAAGATAGCTCTTGTAACCTCAACTTTATTGTTTCAGATCCAGTGGACAAAGCTGAAAACGCACCCGATCTGCCTGGTAATGTTTCCTCTCTTGTTCATTCCTTTTCTTCTTCACTCTTTTCAATCTCTCCTACTCGAGAAAAATTCTGCAAAGGGAAACTGTGAAGTGCATACTCAAATTTTCGTTTGACCTAAATCCTCTAGGCCCTTAGCACGCAGGGGAAGGAGAGTTCTGAGAATAGTCCTGTTTGGCGATGAGTAACCTCTCACGAGACCCACATTTCACTGCACGATGGAGCTGGGCTGAGCTCTCAGTGAAGACCAGGGCAACCTTGTCCCTGGTTGTTGTTGTTTGTTCCCCGCCCCCCGCAGCTTCTGGGGATTCAGATTACTCAACGATCCTGGCACTGATGGTGTGAGAGCTTTAACATGTGAGACTCTTGGAGAGTCAAGAGACTCCAGAGCTTGGTTATCCCTGCCCTAGAATCTCGGACCTAAGGCTGGTAGGCTGAGCTTGAGTCTTGGTCTTTTATTTATCAGTCCCATGTTCTGTCTTTACAGTACCTGGATAAAGTGGAGGTAGAGATGCGAACATGCGAAGAGCCTCGGCCACCCAACGGACAGTCTCCCATTGCTCTTGCTGCAGGTCAAAGGTCAGACCCTGAGCCCTGTCGTTTCTTTCTGACATGCTACTGGGGTATGGATGGCCATTGTTCTCTATGGTTAACCATTGGCCTCTCCGCACTCAGGTTTAAGTGGTTCCAAAATTGCTTATAAACCTTAGAGTCTCTCTGTATGTAGTCGTACCTCTACTGGGCCTTTTGTTGTAACAGGTGATGACTTTGAGGGATCTTCTCTTTGCAGTGAATATGGCTTTGCTGAAAAGGTCGTGGAAGGGATGTTTATTGTTGTCAATTCCATCACTATCAAGATTCACTCCAAGGCCTTTCATGCTTCTTTTGAGCTATGGCAGCTCCAAGGCTACAGTGTCAACCCAAACTGGCAACAGAGTGATTTGCGACTCACCCGCATTACTGATCCACAGAGAGGAGAGGTAAAGAGTTGTCTTATGTTGCCTGCCATAACTTGCACAGAAGAGTGGCACGCGCACTACCCCAGTCCTCTAATCAGGATGTCGTCTGAATTCTCGCACAGTAATGGTAGGGAGCCGTGGTGACCTTGCCTACCGTTTGCTGGAACAGGGTGGCTGAGAGCTGACTTGTGTTCAGAGCTTTTGCCAGGCTCCTCTGAGAGAATGAAACTGGAGAGGCTCTGAATGCCTTTTTGGTTTGTCTGGTTTTAAACTCGGTGTGAGGGAAGGGTTTGGATGTTACCTGGGGCGTGATTTCGGTTTTGTACTGGGATCACAGAAGAAAAGTGCATTGAATGACTTGCTGTGGCCTTGTTTCATTCCACATCTTCTAAGCGTTTAGTTTACTCCTTGAAGTTGTTGAAAATCTCATCGTTTTCTTATTTTTCTCCTTCTGGGTAGGTTTTGACATTCAAAGAGCTCACCTGGCAGACACTTCGGATAGAAGCAGATGCTACTGACAATGGCGATCAGGATCCTGTTACTACTCCTCTGAGACTCATTACCAACCAGGGGAGGATCCAGATCGCTCTGAAGAGAAGGGTGAGTGTTTCCTCCATACTTTGCAGGATGCAGTCTCACTGCCTGGTGCAGTGATGATGCGTATTTCCTCCCACGTTCCTCAGCAACCGTTCTTTTCCTTCACAAATGTTGAGCCCAAGCTGCTATATTGCTCCGTGTTGTCTGTTGGAGACAACTGTGTTCTTACCAAATGTCAAAGCAGTTTATTTCCCAGGGGAGGATAACGTATATGGAGCAAGTTCTTAAATCTGTTTGAACATCCCAAGGAGAGCTGTCATCTCTTTACTGGGAGATTAATGCCTGGTAGCCTTATTTTTAGCTGTCAACAGAAATGGCGGGTGGAGGGGAATCAACCAAACCCAAACTAAACCATCTCTCTCTCTCTCTCTCTCTCTCTCTCTCTCTCTCTCTCTCTCTCTCTGTCTCTCTCTCTGTGGCTGGGGGGG
>JAVKLA010000052.1:4720698-4744404 GCA_034782735.1 Sagittarius serpentarius
ATACTAAACCCAAAACACAGCACTGTACCAGCTACTAGGAAGACAATTAACTCTATCCCAGCCGAAACCAGGACAGATTCTTTGCCACCTTTTGACAGACCATTCCCCTGCCTACCGTGTTCTTTTCAAGCAAGGCTTTGCTAATTAGCGTCTGTTTTACTCCTAGCTGCCCCTTACTGAGATACTTTTTTCTCTTTTGAGGCAAATGTGCCCCCCTCTCTCTCTGCACAGCCATCTCTGATCCAAGTTGTACTGTTTATTTTTACACATCTTCCCTTTAAAAAAAGAAAAAAATTTTCTCATACCCACATCCATCACTATTCCAGATATTTTTGAACTGGTGTGTGTATCACTGTCTCTTGAGCTGCTGTTACCAACATCTTAGTGCTGGAAACACAAGCGCTGGTTATTGTAGTGGGAAGTGTAATTGATAGGGGCCTGGGAAGCAATGGGATCTTGCATTTTGGTATTTGAGATTCTAGGTCTGGTTCTTACGATATAAACTGTTGGCCTGTTACATTCAGTTGTCCTTTTCCTTGCCTAGGACAAGATTTTGATACAGCTTTCTAAAAGTTGGTACCCTAATACTGGCCACGGTGACAGTCTATCAGTGGTGGCAATCAAAGCAATATTGTTCTGAATTCTCCTGGATCAGGACTTGGATTGCAGAGCTGATCATGGTTTTCTCTGGTCTGTTTTCCACAGGTGCTTTGAAGCATGGAATGCTGGGAGGTGCCATGCAGCTGACCTTCAGGAGGATGGCTTTTGACTATTATCCTTTCCACAGGGCAGGTAGGGGAGCATATGGCCTCCCAACTTAAGGAGGTGGATAAAAAAGAATTTGAACAGTGATGCTGTATTGTTTCAGGCAGGACTGGAAGAAAGGCTACACAAAGGACTTGGGACTTAAATCTTCATGGGCAGGGTTAATCTAATTTACCTGTTGGTGGATGACTGACAAGTTGCTGGCAGAGTACAAAGAGAGGAATAAGTTGCTGTCCGTTGTCAAGACGTAAAGTTGAAACTCTAGATTCCTTTTCAGTTGCTTAAGCTCTGGATCTGGTTCTTACATGTGCCTAATCAATTTGGAAGGGTTACAGGATGTATCCCAGAAGAAAATCTGTTTGTGGTTAACTGAAGAATCAAGGAAAAGTGACCTTGGCATTCTTCCCAACACTTGAATTTGGAACACTTGCTGGCAGGACGAGCTCTGTTGTGTGAAAGCCTGCACTTGTTTCACAAGCACTTAGTATGCTGTATATTGCATATTCCAGATCTGATATCAATAAAGAGGAATGCTGTACAGATTGGCATGCATTTGAGGGGCGCAGGAGGGTTGTGTGTATCCAGGAACCTCATTTTTAAAGCCAGAACGTTTGCTTTCATGCAGGAGATGCCTGCAAGCATTGGGTGAGGTACAGCGAAGCAATGGAAACACGGGGACAGTGGGCAAAGAAGTTGGTCAGTGAATTTCAAAGCAAGATTGAGAAGCTTTATGAAGAAATGGACCCTGCATTTGCCAGGACACCACTTTCCCCCTTCAAAAGGAAGCCAGGTAATGGTATTTGGTAAAACTCCTAGTAAAGCAGGACACAGTAATGATTTTCCTCCATCCAGCAATATCTCTAGTTACCTTTCTCCAATTTAGCAGGCTGATTTGTTGGTGCAGAAATCATAGCATACTAAAAATCATAAATATAATGGCAAAGGAAAGTGGCTATCATACCGGAATAACACTGCAGCAAGAATGGACAGACTGCAGTGGTCACTTTCCTAGCTTATTTGTTGAGTTTCTCTGTGAGTGAGTGTATAAGGAGTAAATTGAATGCTTAAAGCCTGGCTGAAGAGTGTATTCTCTTGCTGCAGAGCAGACTCATCTTTCACAGTGTTCTTCCTTCAAAAGTCCTAAGTTTGTTTTTCTGCCTAGCTGCTTCTAATTTTGGGGCTGTTAATTCTGCTCTGTAAGCACATATGTTTTGGTATTCATGGTGAAGTTCGCTGCAAAGGAGATGAGTAAAACCCTGCTGGTTCTGCTTTTCCATCCCCACAGATACTTCTTTGAGTCCTCATAAAAGTCCCTTAGAGAAAGGCCGTGTACCTCCCACAAGTTTGCCACGACTCCGGCACCCTCCCTGGAACCGGCTTCGATCCAGCTGTATGGTAGTTAGAGTGGATGACTTGGATGTTCACCAGGTAGGGATTTGAGCAGTACCTGGAGATGTTCATGTCATTTTTAAAAAATAAATTTAATCTGATAAGATACAAATAAATCGTGCAACTCCTGTGTCATCCAAGACAACCAAAACTCTGCCCAGAGAACCCAAATACCATTATTATGTTGCATGTAGAACTTATAAACCAAGTATGAACTGCTGATAATTTTCATGTTAAGAGAAAATAGCGTACATAACCACAGAGTTTCTGCGCTCTGTGTCTGTTCACATCTAAACTTGCATCAAGCATTAGGCCGGCCCAGAGTAAAAGATTTCATGCATTTGAGAAGTTAGCGAGGATATGAATTTTTGACAGAGGAGGAACAAGTCTTGCATCATGCTTTCTGACCCAGGACAGAAAGCATCACTAGACTGGATGAGGCCTTACATTCATATACCCTGTAGCCATTGCAAGAGCATAATCAGTACCAGATACTATAATGGACTTACCAATATGCTGTTAATCTTGAAGAAAGCTGTAATAGATTTCAGTTCTGTTTATTGACATCACCTAATTCTGATTGTCATGGCTCTTACGAGCAGTGACAGGAGACACAAAGAACTAAATTCCCTCAAAGGAGAGGAGCTGGCAATATTAGCAAGTAGAAGAAAGTGTTATTTTTACTTGAAAGCAGAGTATGTTTGATGTGTAAATGAGATGGATTGAATGAGGGAGACTGCAGGGTTACTGGGACACTTTGTTTTGCCAAATCTGAATTCTGCACAACTGCATACCACTGTGTTTACAGGTTTCTACAGCTGGTCAACAAAGTAAGAAACCCTCCACCTTGCTTTCTTGTAGTAGAAAATTCTTCAAACTTCCCAATCAGGTCTCTGCAGTCCATATTGAATTCACGGAGTATTACTTCCCAGACAATCAGGACTTTCCAGGTAATACACCAAGGTTAGCACCTTCTTCTATTAAGTTCCTTAAAGAATCAGTCAACTCTTAATTCTTTAGGTGTGTTAACCCTGTTACATATTCTCTGGGTGTCCATTTTTGTTTTTTTCAGATGTTTGCCTTTCTGATCATTTTTTTTTTTTTTGCCTGTGGGAAAGTGGAATAGAGTTTTCCTGGTGCAAAATGTGGAGGCAAAGTTCTGCTGGCAAAATAACATATCCAGGAATATATTGAAGGAGCTAATGTCTGCCCAACTCTTTAGGTTCTGCCTTATTGATTAGCACTGGAGTAGGACTGTAGGATGCTTTGGGTGCTCTGCAGGTGGCTTGATGTGAGACCCGGAACACTTTATTTCTCTGGTGCACCACAGCTTCTCCCTTTGGTCAAGAGATCTGTCCTCCAGTGGGTGTTGAAGCCCTCTGCGTTGGTGTTGTCAATGCAGGTTATACACTGAGCTGCAGACCACCTGAAGTGCGCCTTTTCTGCTGTTATTAATCTGACTTGATTCTGTTTCATTCTAGTTCCATGCCCAAACCTGTATGTGCAGCTGAATGGCCTGATGCTTACACTGGATACAGCAAGCGTGCTCTGGATAAATCTCTTCTGTCTGGATCTTTATCGCAGCTTGGAGCAGTTCAAAGCTATCTACAAGCTGGAGGACTCAGGCAAGCGTGATGAGCATGTTGATGTTCGACTGGATGGCTTCCGGCTGAAGGTACCATTAATTTCCTTCCTTTCCCAGTCTGCAGTCTTCTCTCCCTCCCTGTTGTGGAAGGAACGAGACGAGGACATAGCTGGAGTCCAGAATGAGAAAACAAACCCTCTGCCTTGCTCTAACTTTCTTCTGTCTACCACTTGTGTTAGTTTTGGTTTGATCTATGGGCAGTAAATCAAGTGCTTGAGTTCTAGTCCAGGATAGGTAGGCAAGTTATGAAAACAGTTTTGAGGAGAAACTGATGGTTCAAGTAGTCAAAAGTTGTTTTCTGGCCTTTGGAAACCACTATGACTCTTGCAGCATTCCCAGTGGGCTTACGTCTGCTGCATTGACATCCTATGGTGTTTGTCACTGACTACCCTTGTTAGCAGTTTTGTGAGGAGGCTTAAAGGTCTCAAAGTGTAGTAAGTCCTGGAAGAGAAAGACCAAAGTGAATATTGTAAGTTGAGCTGCTATATAAAAGCCATGGATGGTAAAAGAACCTAAAATAAAACTCAGTTTAAATTCCCTCGTGTCTGATTCCTCTTCCCTGATTTGTAAATTTTTTTTAGTTTTTCAAACAAGCATAAGTTGAGAGTCTAGCCCAGCTCTTGGGATTTTAGTAGAGACCAAGACTTCTCAATTGTTTATATATTCAACAGCTGACCTTCTGTGGAAATGGCCAGAATCAGCCTCAGTTAATCTCCCTTTTCACCACTTTACTTGTAATGTCTTTCTCCTCCGTGTAGCTTAACATCCCTGTGGAGAAGAAAGTCACTGACCATCAAGATCGTCCACAGACACTCTGCGTTTGCACGTCGGAGATGACTGCCACCAACACCCGCCATGCTCCCTTCTGCAGCTGTCAGGACCTCCAGAATCTCTTCCGTAAATTTGCCAGTTCAGAATTCTTCCACTCCAGCTACACTAAGTTCCCAAGGTCTCAGGACAATTTCGGCCTCCTCCACACGCTTTTCTTGCGCCATGCATATGAGGTGGATGATAGGCCTCAGAAGCTTCCAGGCTTTCCCCAGCTACTACACAAAACCTCTGCCTCTGAAGATCTGTGGTCTGTGAATTTCACTGAGGTTTCCCTGGACTTCGAGGGGGCTGAAAGCTCAAAGGGCAAAGCCCTTAGCTTTATTGACCCTTTTCCCCTTTCCATTTGGGCCTGCCTTCCCAAGAGATGGGGCCAAGCTCAGATATCTAAACGACAGGAACTGGCTGCCTCTGAGTTGAAAATCAAGCCTTCTGCCAGCTTTAGCAATCACTCCAAGAATGAGAACCTTTCCAGAGAACACGGGGTTTGTCAAAGATCAAAGACTGACCAGGATCTGAAGAACATCTACAAGGTCCCAGAGACAATGGATGTCTTGGGAGAATCTGACTGTGAAATTGATGATGGAGTAGATAATAAAGAGCTAGAAGCCTCTGCTGATATCCATGTGCTTGTGTCCTCATCTGTTCACGTCAAAGTTCGGCTCAACCACTACCAGTACTTGGTGCTGCTCAGGATGAAAGAAGTTCTGCAAGCGCTACAGGAGCAGTTGGCCCAAGATACCCAGGAAGTGACTGGGTCTCCTTTAGATCCCATGTCTGCTTGCGTAGGAGTTATGTTCCATAGTGCCGAAGTGGCCCTGCTCATGAACCCCACACCAGGGTCCGTCTTGGAACCCAGATCCCTTGACTCAGACACAACAAGCCTGATTGAGTCTGAGCTCTCGCCTTCAGACAGCAAGGAGGGGCTGGCGGCTGAAGAGAAGGAGCTGAAATCAGAGACCAGTTCAGAGAAGGGAATATGCAGTACCTCAGAGGTCCTAAAAGACAGTGGGATTGAAAATACAGGTACCAGTGTAACCAGTGTACAGCTGGAGAGACTCCCAAGATCCGCAAGTGATGGAGCTCTGAGTACAGCTCCGCATAGTAAGAGCGTAGAGGAGAAAGGTTTGATAGAGGAAGCGCATGAAGCTGTGGAAGCCCTGGTTGCAGAAAGACCAGCAGAGACCAGAAGCCATCCTCAGAGCCCTCCTGCCCTCCCTTCTAGCCCAACCTCAGATGCACAGCCCTTGGGGAGAGGAAACATCACTCTCAACAGCCAGGCAGAACTCATCCCTTTGAAGAACATAGAGGTGGAGTTGTCTAGTGCATTGCACATCACAAAGGATGCCACGAAGGAAGCTCTGCACGTGACCATGGACCTCACCAAAGAAGCCATGTCTATAACAAAAGATGCTCTGAGCCTGAGTCGGGAGAAGATGACCTCCACCATGCAGAAAATGCTCTCTCTCCCCCCTGCCAAGTGAGTATGCCATCCTCCTGTGCTTCACATTCACAGCAGCAGCAGCAAGGCTGCAGGGAAGGGGGGAAATGCAGGCCGACTGCTCCCTTTCTTTCCGTATCATTTGGATTAGAGATAAGTTAGATCTTCATCTCTTGGGGTTGGCCTAAGCACACTGAAGTCTGACTTGCAAGTGTTCAGAGTCCAGCCCAATATCTGTATAATATGGAGGCTAAGCTGTTTGCCTTTATTGCTTTTTTTTTTTCTTTTGGCAGGGATTCTGTGCCCAAAGCAGAAGAGGGAGCAGTGACTCCAGGTGGGGGTGGCAGCAGCCGAATGCGTTTCTTCTCCATGAAGAGGACAGCATCCCAGCATTCCTTTGACACCACATCTGTGGATGGGAGCGGCCCTGAGGATGGGCTGTCTGTGGACAGCGATGGCAGTGACGGCTTTGTGATGCTCACAGACTCTGGTAACAAGCGTTTGGCTTTATCCTCTCCCCCACTCCCTATTTCACTTAGGTGAACAGTTTTCTACCATGGGTAACTGAGTCATGCTGGGTTCGTATGGAATTCACTTGTGCCACTCCGTCTTTTTGAAGGTCATGAGTAGTTCACCCATAATGGCTCTTTCTGCTTTTACAGGTGCTTGTTCTTTGATATGACAAGTATAAATGAATGGGGAGGGTGACCCCTGCACATCACAGTGGTGTTCTAAGGCATTTGGCCATACTAGAGCAAGGACTGTAAATGTGTGCAGGTGGGTGGATGGTACATAGTGTTTAGGAATGGTTTAGTAAAGGTGGGCTGGAAGTAAGGGTATACAGAACATTTCAGTGGATGTCTTTCACTTCAGCTCTGTATTGCTTAAATTCATCTGATGAGCTGGGGAGGGTTCCCTAGAGGGTGGTATAGGCTGATAGGGAATGAGATTCAGGCAGATACTGTGATCAGGACTTAAACCAGAAAAAGAAACAGGATCAACTTGTTGTTCCTTACATTTCAGAACCCAGCCTGGACCCTTTTCCCTCAGGGCATCTTCCTCAGGTCCACAATGACACAGGCAGTAGAGCAAGCCTGATGGCAGAGGATGAGGGTGGAGTGTCTCCTGAAATAAACAGCTCGACTTCACAGAGTGAAGACCCCAGCCTTCAGCTGGTTAGAGTTCTGTTCCTTGTCACTGTAATATTGTCTCTAAGTGAACCTAGAAGCGAACCGTGTGGTTGTGTTTGTTTTAATAAGTGAGCTCGTCACTTGCTGTTACAGGTGTCTGTCCTTGTGTTGAAGATGAATGAGGTGAACTGTGGAATAGAGGCACGAGGTGATGACTTGTCTGTTGCTTTACAAGTAATGAACGTGGTTCCCGAGCAACTGAACAACGTTGGAATGTGGCAGTATCTGCGTGGCTATCTGGGTAAGGCACCGGCTCTTGGAGTCTGCTGCTTTTATAAGTACACTGTTATAAATGGCTTTTATACCGGCCATGCTCAGGGAATATTGCATTGTAACTGGTACTTCGGCGTTAACATTCACTGTATTTATGACTGAACACGACTTGTGTGTGAGGGTATGTGAACGCTAAGAATCTTTGTCAGTGGTTCAAATCTGGTATTTGAAAGATGTTTCCAAAGTGCCTACACAGTTAGGCTCTATGCTGCTTAGTAATCATTGACTGGGATTTTTTTAATTGCTGTTAGGATGCATGAAATTAATTAAAAGAGTGAATAAAGCTATGTAGGGGAACATGAAATTATTCCTGCCGTGAGAATAATGCTTCTGGGCTAGGGTACTTCCCCAGGGCTAAATTCGAATTAAAAAACAAACAAACAAAGCACCAAACCAAAAAAAAAAACCAACCCCCACAAACCAACCCAACTGTAAAAAAAAACCTGAAACCCAAAGCAACTACAACCCAAAACTTCAAGTGAAAGCAGGGGCAGTTCTTGGACTGGTGATCCTTCCCTTAACAGTACTGCCTATGGCCACGAGGGGGCAAAGTGGAATACAAGATTAGGTAGTGTTGAGGACGGTGGAAAGATGATCAGCTCTGGAGAGGGGAGTGATGAGTGAGTTTGGTCAACTCATGTATATGCAAAACGAAAGCTTATTTTAAAGTGTGCTGAGAGAAAGGGATGCGTCTGGGGGCTTAAAAGGTCCAGTTCTGGTGTTAGTTTCTGTGATGTGGACTCTTAGTCATTTGAAATTTGGATTCATTTCATGTAAAGGACGATTTCAGACTGCTGTCATTGTGAACTTGACTCCATTCTGCATCTGACAGTAAAGTTTTCAAGATACTTATTTTGAGTTTATACCTTACTACTGATGCCGTCTTCTGCAATGAGATCTTTCTGCCATAGCTCTAGGAGATCCAGGTATAGAGAAGCCTTCAGTCCCTGCAGCTAGTAAGAGCCAGCCAGAAGTGTGTTTACGTCTTGAAGTAGGACCTAATGCTGCTGTGCATTCACCACTTGCTGTTCAGAATGGCTTCCTTCATATGCTGGTCCACAGTTACACAGCAGAGCTCTTCATGTCCTTCCTTACCAACCTTGGCCCCTTTCTTGAGGATGAAGTAATTCCAGAGGTGATCCCCATGGAGATAGAAGTTGTGGATACGAAAATTACATTGAAGGTGAGCGTATGGGGAACCAGAGATTACCCCAGGATGGTAGCCTGGGCAGAGCTCGCTTGCAAGATTCTGTTTGGGAAAGGGTGCTTGGGATTGTTACGGGTTTCTGTAGAGGTCCTGTTTTCCTGATACTGTTTTATTTTGCTTCTAAAAAAATGCCTTAAGGATGAGATTGTGGAGAAATGGGAACCTGACATTCAGATTCTCTCCCCAGCTTTGTTGATGACCTCTTTTGCAGACTCAAGGGAGAGAATTAAATACCTCTTCCTGCAAGTGCTTGTGTGAAATGGGAAATATTTAAACTTTTCTGTAAACATTTAGCAAATTACAGATGAAAAATACTATGTAAGAGCTGGTTGATACTGACAGAAGCTCTTGATTAAACCTTTCAGAAAGTGATGCTTTGGCTCCACTGACAAGCAGGAACCAGTGTTGCTGCACAGCAGCATGAAAATCTCCAGACTAAGGGAGACTGGCTTTTTGTGGCTAAGGATTTTGTGGCTAGGGGTTTGAATTGGGCATTTGTAGGATGACAGCTGTGAGAGCAGCCTTCAGGGTGATGGTAGTAGGCCTCTCCTCAACCTTTATTATGGATATGACAGAACTTGGTTCTGATCTGCAGGAGCGCTTTCTACACAAATTAAGACTCACATGCAGCCTTGTATGTAAAGCGAGGCTTTTCCATATGGTGGGTGACCTTGGTGAGCGCTGGCAGTGCTGCCAATCAGTAACGCTACTCTTGTGAAGGCTGGGGGCAAGGGGAATCCTTTGCAGAGTTGCCAGAGCTGTCACAGCAGTTAATCTCTTCTCTGCTTTGTTTTTTTTCCAGGATGACAGTCCCCGGGTATACCCTACCTCCCCTGGCCCTGTTCCTATCACCTTGGCAGTAGATCATGTCATTGTGAAGCGCAGAGATGATGGGGTGTTCTATCTAACAGGTCAGCAACATCAGGAAACTTGTTTTATTCTTTGCTGGCACCCCCCAAGCTGTGCTGGAGGTAGAGTGCTCTACCGTGCCTGGTGTGGGAGGAGACTGGAACTGAAATGTGATGGTTGCTGCTGGGAATGGTGGGCGCTGGTGGGTGAGCAGTCCCTGCTTCTGTTCTCTGCAGTCACTTCTACCAAAATGGGCAAATAATCTGTCTTCAGTGCAAGCATCCAGGTCCTTTGGCTGCTCTGCCGTGATAATCTCTGGATGTGTGCCTTCCTACCTCTCTAGTTCTTGCTTTTGTTGTTTTGTTTGTACAGCAAATTTGATACCTCGGGCAGAACAGGTTAATACCTAAAACAATGAACTAGCAGCCTGAATTGATGCCTGATGTTTCCTTGAGCTCACACAGTCAGGACAGATTACTGCTCTTCCCTTGCTTTAGTTTCTCCATTTAAAAATGGGAATGAGATTATTTTTTCTCCCTGTTTAAAAAGAGGGGGGGGGGGGAAGAAAAAAAAAGAAAAGAAAAAAAGATAAAGTTATTCTTTTTGTCTTGAGAACCCTGTTGTAGAAATGTCCACACCTGAGTGTTTTCTATGCTTCTTTCCAGCAACTCAAGGGGAGGGCTCACTGAAACAGGAAAAACCTGTGTCAGTTCTTCAGGAACAGACGGCCCCAGTGGAGTCTGTCTTGGCAGCCCCAGCGGCAGGAAAACATGGACTGCAGGTGAGTCACTGCTGCCTGTTACTGTCTGGAACTAGATAGCTGGCAGTAGGCTGGAAAATTAAGTCTTTTGTCTTCATGTGTTTGCAGTTACTGGTAGGTGTGGTGTGTTGCAGATAGGGAGCACACACAAAAGCAGCCTGTACCTCCTTTTACAGGCATTCTGAGAAGTAAGGATAACTTGCTCAGCATAAACTCTCTTGTTCCCTTTCAGAAATCTGTGCATTTTGGTTTTTTTTAATTGCTCCATCTTCGCACTGTATCCAGTTCTGTGTTAGAAAAACAGGAATTGGGAGGTTCCTACAAAGAGAGAGATGTTTTGTCAGAGTAGAGTAAGTCTTACAGCCAGGGAGTTTCAGGTTGCTTAAAGTTTCTGCTATTCAATTTGAACTTTCTTTGCATTTTGATCCATAAGTCTGGAATTCAGATGACAGGCTTACTTTTAAATATGTAGTGTTCTTTAATTATACTTCCTGTTTGATGCCAGGCCTACTTGGTAAATTGATCACTTGCTATGGAAAAATACCTATTAAGGGAGCAATGTGGCTGACTAGATAGAGAACTGGGCTGGGACTTTGGATTCTGTTCGTTAGTTGGTGACACATCACTTCATTTCTCATCTTTGTCTTTTCCCTTTAGTGCAAAGACTTTCTTTTCTTCCCGTTCATAGCATCTTCTGAAACAGGGCCCTGACCAGAACTGGAGCTCATAAGCATCACAGTAGCTTAGCTTCAGTTTATTTTCTGGTGTTATTGAACTTAATAGGAACAAATGCAAAGTCTGAATTCTTGAGTAAAACTATTTCTGAGAGCCCGAGGGAAAAACTGGCCCATGCCATGAAACTGCAGTGGGATCTCACTGGCAGTGTTTGAGGACAGAATTAACTTTGTTCGTGGAAACAAGAAATAGGAATGCCAGGCATCTGCTTGCTCCAGCTATCATCTTTATGGGTGTATCAGGACCCCTTATAAAAGACGAATGCTGCTCATAGACCCTTTTTTTTTTTTCCCCTGCTTTCTTTGTATAGTCATCTTCAGCCAGAATCAGCTAGCTGCTTTGCAGGGAAAAAACCTTGCCCATTGCAAGTCTTGTTCCTATGCCTAGAAGTGTCAAGGAAAGTCTTGGGAGGAAATAGCTGTTAGCCAGCCGTCACTGGCAGTATGACGTGATTCTAATGACATGTATGGAAGTAAGCAGGCACCAGTTGGCAAGTACTTACTCCTGCAAATCAAACTGGGTCACATTGTCAGTGAGCTTTGTGTGGTTGTATCATGTAGTGTAATTCATCTCAAAAGCTCCTGCTTTGGTGTTCCTCTTTGAGCAGATCGGTGTAGTCAGATCTGCCCTGCTGCTTACCTTTGGAAACTCCTGGGTTTTTTTTTCTCTGTTTGTCTCTTGTAGTTAAAGGAAGTGCCAGAGTTGCAAAGGGAGCTTCAGACCGTGAAAATAGCCCTTGCAGAAGCCAACATGGACAAGGCTCGCCTTCTGCAGGAAATTAGGAAATACAATCCCCTCTTCCAGCTTTGACAGTGCAGGCGCAGGCTGCAGCTGCTCAGGAGGAGTGAAGACCACCACCAGCACTAAGGCGGCTAGTTTGATTATATTGCTGCTAAACGGGTCAACCTCCTGGAGACTGATCGCCTCAAAGAATGGAAAGAACTGTGATTGCAAAATGAGCTTGAAAGAAGGGGAAAGAAAGTAAGGAAGGCCTGGCTGTGCGACAGGGAAGGAACAAGGAGGAGTCGTCATGTGTTTGCAGCCACATTCCTCTGTCCTGGCAGTACGGTGCTGCCTCTGTCACTGAACCAGGGCAGTGGCCAGCCTACAAACAAAAGGTCAGAAGCTGGGGGGGACACCCCATGTCCCTTCATCCATGGGTGGTAGTGACAGTGTGCTTTCAGCCTTCACCTTTCATGGTAACATCTAGAGAAGGTCCATGTTGGGGTTTCTGCTTCTTTCAACCTTCTTCATTGCGTTTTTGCCCAATCATGCACGCCAAAGAACACAGAAAAAGGAGTGTAGTTACTTCACACATCAGAAGTGGCAGAGAATAGGTATGGCAGAAAACATTGCTCAGAGCTCTGATGGGAAAGCATGTGTACTATCGCATGAAAAATGGAAACATAGGAGGCTGGTGTGTGTGTGAGATGCAGAAGGGTTTTCCCACCCTCAAGACCAGGGTCAGGATAGTAGAGAAATTCCTTCAGACTTCTTTTTCCACCAGTAATTTGTTGTGTCAAAACAGAATTGGTAGTATATTAGACTTAGTCTACTTCATTCTCACTTAGTCCTGCAATGTTTGGCTTTATTGATGCAGTAACACAAAGGCATTCATTTATTTCATTACAAAGCACTGTTTAAACTTCCTTAATTTTACTGTCAAAGAACAGGGGTGAAGGAAGTTGGTTAAGTCACGGAATGAGATGACCTATGTCTTTTCGTTGGGATGCACGCTGTCCTCAAACTGTCGTACGCCACTTTCACCAGTGGCGAGAGAGAGAGCAGTACTGGCTGTGCAAGGAAATAGCTGTCTGTGTTCCTACATGGTCATGTATTTTTGTTAGCACTAAGCTCTTGCCTGGTCTTAAATGTCTTTTAACAGGGACGTTCGTATGTGGGTCAGGAGAAGGGTGCTGACCAGGCCCCCTTGGGTGGAGGCTGACACTATTAACTGCCCACTATGGGGTGGAGATGAAACAGTAGCTGCTGGGTTGAGCATGGTTTGTATTCTTGCCTTTTCTGGAGCTTCCCTGGAGAAGGAGAAGTCTCTGTGGTCACTGACTGACTTTAATTTATAAAGAAACAGCCTCTACAAGTGTGAAGGGAAAAAAAGAAAAACCTAGTAAAATGAGAAGGAAACAGTAATTTTAAGAAGTAAAAAAGGAGATCTTATTTATGAACTGCAAGAATCAAATCCACTCCTGAGGGCAAACTGGTAGGTGGTTTGTTTGCTCTGCTAGTCTGGGCAATACATGGTCAACGTGCTAAAGAAGGAAGCAGCCGTAAGGGACAGTTGTGAAGGGAGAAGCTGTTCCAGCGGAGAACTTGCTCTGTGTTCTGCTAGAGAAGGGTGTGACTTTCAGCCCCCTCTGTTATGGATGAACTCCTGTTCCCTCCCTGTTATACACAGCATCTTTACTGTGTGCAGAGTTTGTTGGATTTTATCTTATTTCAAACTTTGATCTGGATTTTTCCAGATGCATTTTGTGTTTGTGTAAATGTACCATTTCTGATGCACAGGCTTTTTAGTGCATGTAAAACAGGAAGCGATTGCCACACACTCACTAAGTACTAGGAAAAGTGACAGATGAAGATGATATGCAATTCTCCTTTATTAATCAGATGAAAACTTCACTTGTCTATAAAGGTTAGGTAACCCTTATTGTGTTTTTTAGCTGAACACACTCCCCAAAACTTTAATGAATTTTTCTGGTTTTTTTTTCTATGTAAGCATTACTCCACTGAAATTAGTTTAGCTAAAGTAATACAAGATTTTAATCCCACTCATTATGCAAGGAGCAGCCTCTGGTTTACAAGCCATGATGAGTTGAGGCCTGGAAACTACACAAAATAATTAAGTTGGGAGTTAAGTTTGTTTTTCCTACCGAGCTCTTACGTACTTGTCCCTTTACCCAGGTCTGGAGCTGTCGAACGCTTCCCCTTAACAGGCACTCCTGAGATCGTTTTAGTTCTTCTTTAGCTCTAGGGGAAACAGGGACATATTTACAGCGCTAGGCTGGATGTGGAGGCACTGCTGTCTGTGGTTTGCGGGGAGCCAGGAGTGAATTCCTTGTGGTTGTTAGCTTTCACTTTGAAAAAAGAGGGTATGTAAGAGAGGGATGGTGATTAAAACAACTGTCACTTTTAAGAACATCATCTTAATTCTGTGTTTGACTCCATTAGACTGAAGGCAGCTTTGAATAACATTTACTGGAATTAGTCCTTGTACGCTAGGTTTGAACAGAGAGCCTTGGGGCAGGCTGTGCTGCCCGAGTCCAGTATTTCTGCCAAGATCTGACTGACCAGTGCCTACAACCAGATACAACAGCGGCAGCGAGAGCCTGACCTTCCTTCTAGAACCTCTGGAAGCAGGCAGCCACAAATGAATTAACAGGAGGAGTACTTGCCTTTGGCAGAAGCACGGGACCTGAGCTGCAGGAGGCTTCACACTCACCACCCGCTTAGCCTGGGCTAGCTGTGATGGTTGGATGCTGTGACTTCTGCCAGTTGCTTTCCCTCCTCCACGGGAGAGGATCACTCCTCCTCGTTCCTGGTAGACAACCTGGCTGTTTTCTCTGGAGCACATTCTGTGACCCATCCCCTGCTCGACGCAGCCTTTGACAGGACAGATTTGTGGTGCTGCCTGTGAGGGAAAATGTACTAAAGCAGCCTGTCAGGCCTGTTCTCGAGAGGAAAATGCACTTTAACTTTTTAAGCGTCAGCGGGCATTTCCTTCACCAATACTGCCTCGTGCGTAGAAGAATTCAGAAGTAAAAGCAGGGGTTCTGAAATGCAAGTTACCTTCTGTAGTAAATAAGACTCTTGCTATGAGCAGCTCTCATAGCAAGAGAGAAAGGAGGTAATAAAGCATCTACATATCTAGGCTTGCTGTGAAACAAACCTATATGCGAACAGCTCACTGTAAGTACCATTATGAACTGCACAAAGCCCACACAAGCAAAAGTTGAACTTTGCTTAGTCAAACCTTTTGTGCTTCTGTGCTTGTTCCCTCTTCCTGTGTGAAGCAAGAAATATAAGAATGCTTGCCTTAGGTGGAATGCAATGGTTTTCTTATGTTTTGTTCACTAATTGCTTGAAAATGGGAGGTTTCTTTCTTCGTTTTCAAATTTTCATGATGTTTTGTTTGAGTAGGTGTCCAGCTTCATCTCCAGCCATGTTGGGAAACGAGTAAGGTGTAAAGGGTTTTCTCAGAGGTGGTGCCTACTTGCTGTGTTACACAACTCCTTACTGCTCCCTCCCACGTATGCGGATTGAACAGAGCTGGGGCCAGGTTGTTTACAGCAAATTTCTTACTCCATCAACTTTGGTCAGCTGGTTTTGTTTCGGAATTAAAGCACTTCCATTGTTTTGTTTTGAAGTACCGGCAAAAGTACTGTAAACCAAAATCCGTGTCCTTTCTGCAAGGTGTACATGTGGGAGGACAAAAACTCCCCTGTCTCTACTGATGATTAGCAAAGTTTACTTTTTAGAGCCTTTTATTAAAGGACTCTATGTTACGAGGAGAGCCATCTTAATCCTTTGTAACTACAACACAATTACCCTAGGAAGAGCACACAGCCTCAGCATCTTTTATGTTTAGTTAGAAGTGTGCTCACAAGGGACTACTGTATGTACAGGTGGGTAATGTGCAAGTCTGAACTTGAATTTGAGTTTTAGGCAGTATTGGAACTTTGTTGCAGTATATTTCCACTCATGCATTTATTGGTTCTATGAACCGTGAAAAGAAATTAAACTTGTTAACCTCCTTACAGGCTCATAGTTTTTTTTCCCCCTCCCCCTTTCCCTCCCACTTCACCTTCCTAATTGTACTGTTTTCTAGACAGCTCCATCAAACTGGCTTTGGGAAGAACAGCTGAGTGATAACTTCAAAAGCGTCAGCTCTCAGCATGCCTTCCCTGGCTTACGCTCCTGGAACAATACATGCCCGAGGCAAGGCGAAGCTTCAGGAACATGTCAGGGTTGGTTCAGACACATCATCAGGTTGTGATTCAAACACCATTACACAATTAGTATTTCCCAGCAAGACTAAGAGTATAATAACAAGTTTAATGTACAAAAAAGACGCATGGCTGTACACAGACACCATTCCATCTGTGCCAGCAGGAAGTATGACCCTGGTGGGTGAAGACACTCAAGACCTTGAGCCTTCCTATCCCTGTGCTATTGAAGCAGAGGAGCCCAAGGCTCCGGGTCGGGGATTTGGCTCCTGACAGCTTCTGCCCCACGCTGGGGTGACAAGCCAGACTTCAGCAGTGATGGCAGGCAGGAAGCCTCCCTGCAGCGACTGAAGTCTACACACAACGCTCCTGATGGAGCTTTGGTCTCGTAGCTCTGCGGTAGCTGCTGTGAGGTTCACAACCAGAAACTTGTTTCAATTTCTGTCTTCTCGTGCACACTTCACTGGAAGATGATCTTTTTATATTTGGAATTGGGGATCTGTCCTCGTGACTTCAGCCTTCTGACCGCCTCTCGCATGTGTTTGGGTTGCAGAGGGGGCAGCTCTCCCCACTTCTCACAGACGTCCAGTGCTAAACAACACAAACCAAAGAGTTCACATGAGCAGGGCAGCTAAGCTTACCCACTCTCCTACTGTTTAAGCTTTGATTTTAAAGGCAGCAGGTAACATTTTTGTTTAGGGTTTACAGCTCACATTTTATTAATACCAAGAATGGAGCTGCTTTGTGTGCTTATCTTTGTCTAAAAGAAAAGTCGTTCTTAGGGGCATCAACGTTGGACCAGAATAAATTGCTTTTTAAACCACTCAGCTACTATGGAATATGCTGGTTGGAGTCATGCAAGAACTTATCGTAAGCCACCTGCCCTAAAGCCACCCCTAGGCTGGGTGGTGTGTTCTGGGGTTGTGTACAGCAGCGCCAGGAAGGTGCAACCCACAGCAGACTTACGGGCCAGTTTCTTTGCTGTCATTTACAGAAAGTATCATTCACGCCTCCTGCCAAGGACATGAAACAATTAACAGCAGCAGTGAAGCTGCTTATCCAGACTGCCTCAGGCAAGACACAGCACTGCAGAGACAGCAGCAGCAAAACTGCATCACCCTGGTAACGGTGATCCTGGCAGGTACAGGCCACGTTCTGTGTGACGAGTCTGCATGAACTGGTTGGCATTGAAGCCGGTAGCACCTCCTCCTCTGGCCCAAGCAGAGCAGGGACACAGCTGGGCCAGCCTCCCACCCCCTGTCCCAAAGAGATCCTGGCTTATCCCATAAAGGAAGAATCTTACCAGTTAAGAGGCTTAAATAACTCATTTCCTTCTGGGCCGAGTTTGCCCACGGCAGTAATAACAAAAGATCCTTATGGCCCTATTGCAGCCTGCGCACAGGCCGACTTACAGAGCAAGAACTTCTAAGTCATCCTCCTTAGAGAGGATAAAACAGGAGGCCAGCAGTACTGATAGGCTTGGAGGGGACTATGGGCAGCACCACGCTTCACCCCTCCCTTGGCTTAGCTCGCACCTGTAGCTGGCTGCTGCGGCTGGAAGGTCCGAGCGCCCCACGGGACAGCAAGACTGGGAACCACAGAGTGTCCAGTCTTGCTCCACGTCCTTCTGCTCTGCTGTAAGCAATCAGTTTACCCCGTATTCTTAACTTTTCACTCAATGTTTGCCACTCACCTTCTTCCACCACCTCCCCAACGAAGACCTTGGAAATGCCAGACATGGCGATAACCACGTTCTGAGAGACAGAGGTGCCAGTGATGGACTGGATCAGCTGGACAAGCGGAGAAGAACGGTCAGCTGAGCGAGGCGCACAAAGCAGCGATCAAACATTTTAACTCATTTAGCAGTTTGAGCCTGCAAATATCAACCAAGGGCTACTGAAACGCGCAGAACACCAGTAACTGAGCTTTAGAATTAGGTCCTACAGCTTTGGGCACAAGCTGGCTGTCAAGGTGTTAGCTCACGCTGATTCAGCTGCAGACCCTGTACCAGCAATTAATTTCCCTGTTGCCTATTGGGCCCCCAGACCACCGTTACTGAAGACGAGCTGCTATTTAAGCTGCATAAGCCACGCAAGGGCACTGAGCTAGACCGTAATGGGATAAGCCAATCTGAGGACAATGGTCTCAGCCACAGGGGCCGAGATGCAGCTGAAGGAGAGTGCACCGCAGAGTCAGGCCCAGATATGACTGCAGCTAGGTTTAGTAAGGCTCAGCCTGCACGCTCTGCTCAGATCCCGTCCACAGCGAAGCATTATTGAAGTCGTACCCGTTTAATAGCAGCTTTGGGGAAAGCAGACCGGCGATACATCTCGTAACGGTTCAACTGTTCTTCAGAAAAGGAAGAGACCAGTATTCTGGAATAGAGAGAACTGAGCGTTTACAGCAAAAGTAAAAACAAAAGTCTGAAGCTCTTTGGGCCGCTGCAACAGTCCTGCAAAGCCCTTCTACCATCCCCAGCCCCCTGCAGTACAAAACAGAGCCAGAAAGGGAAAGGCGGTGCCCCAGTGGTGCCGAGGTTTATAATGCAAAATGGCTGGACCCGTTCAGGAGCGGGGAGATCTGGGACAGAGCTGCGGACATCGTTAGCCGCGGGCTCATAAACTGATTAAACAATTATTGCACAGTTTCCAGCGGCCAACACCGCACGGTGCCCTCCCGAGCACCAGCCTCCCCAGGCACCGCTGCCCGGCACCCCGGCACTCACTGCATCTTCTGGATCTCGTCCTCGTCCACTTTGTGCTTCTTCTCCTTCCTCTCCTTCAGCTCCAGCTTCACCTTCTTGGCCGCGGACGGCTGCAGGCTGGGATCCTCCCCGTCCACCGCCTCCCCCTCCACGCTCCTCACCTGGGCGAGAGCGCAGCGCTCGGCTCGGCGGCCCCGCAGCCGTGGCGGAGGCGGGAGCCCCGTGCCCTCCGGAGTGTAGCTCGGCGAGGTGAATTAAACCGGCCCCGGGCTCTCGCTCTGGCTTAAAAGCAAGGACTTGGCCTGAAAGCTTTTTCTTTCTCCTGCCCCTCGCCCCGCCGCCCCCTTCTTCCCCCCCCCCCTCCCCCATCAGAAGCCGCTGTTTATTTGTTTGCCGTGTAATGTGAAGGGTACTGAGGTGCTGCCTTGTGCAACTCCTGGAAAGATGAACAAACGGAGGAGTTTTATAGAAATGTAGCTCTTGAAGGAACCTTTAGAGGTCATTTAACCTCTGCCTTGCAAGAAGATTAAGCATGCCCAAGTTGTTCCTGGGAGGGGAGGGCTTTATGAATAGTTGCGGTTGTACTTTCAGAGTTGCCCCAGACTATCTCCCTGTGACCTCCTTTCACAGGTACACTTCCCTCATTTCTCCAATTGGTTATGAATTGCATATGTTTAGGTATGCTTCATGAAAATAACAAAATATTGGTAATATGAGGTTTTGTCATAGACATCTACACTAATTCTCCTGCCAGACAAACAAGTGAATTACACGTAAAGGATATGGCAGAGAGGAAGGTGACATCTAATGCTGTGGTTGATTTCTCACTTGCTTCCTGGTAGCCAAAACAGTATTTTCTTGTGGGACATGGTCTGGTTAAATCCACGAAGGCCTGGGCTGATGTAGTCACGTCTGTGAACAGAAAATAGCATTCGTGTTAGAGTTAGTAGCCAGTTGTTGCTTCAAGCACTATTGGTACACCTGGCAACTGGCATTGGATTTCAGCTGTGGGTAGAATCCAGCCTTCTTGCAAAAGCTTGTTGCATAGGAGAATTATGGGGAGAGGGAGCTGTCAGTAAAAATCCTGTTTAGAAATACTGAACAATGAATGGTTTGGGGATATCTTAAATGTCTTGAGGGAGAAGTTTAGAGAACTCTTTATAATGATAATTTAGTTAGTTTCCTCTTCTTGGTATGCAGATGTGCAGTATCAGGCAAAAGGAAAGCCCTATGCTTATTTGCTAGTTGAACATAAATTATATATTGCTAAAACCTAGTAGCATAAAATATTTTTGAAGAGCATTATAAATAATAGAAACTTTGAAGTAAACAGTACAAATCTGAATTTCTAATCACTTTGATAATGCAACTTGATGTACACAAATGGTAGTTAAGTATCTGATTTCCCCTTTAGATTCATTCAATTACATGTGCATTTCTACTTGCTCCTTGATGAACCCATTCCAATAATTTGGAAGTCAGCAACGAGAAAATATTTTTAAATGTATTTCGTTTAGGTCTCATGCATATTATCTTGCATTCTTATATCTTTGTCTTGTATCAGATCAGGTAGTTTTCTGGGAGGGAAGCAAGTGAAAAAGAACATGGAAGTAGTTCCTGTATTTGAAAACAGAACCCAGTCGTTGTGCAGTAATCTCTCCAGCTCTAGGTAGAATCCAATACATACATCCTTCCAACAACAGGGGATGCATGTCTTCTGCATTTTTTTGAGGTTATTAATAAAACAAAAAGGAAAGTGAAGCGGTAATCTATCAGCAGAGATTCTTCTCTGAAAGCACTGCACTATAGACATCTACATGCTTTACCATTTTACTAATCCATCAGTAAATGTAGAGAGACATGTTGAAGCATGTGTATATTATGTAAAGAAGGGGGAAACCAGATTTTAATGACAACCTAGTCAGTTACACAGCTTTTCCCAAGTAGGATTTATGTAAAATAACCTTTTTTTTAAGTTTTGTGACGTTACTCTGAATTTGGATGGGAACTAAGATAGGCATCACTGAGATTCTTCAGCTGGTTTAAAAGTCAACTGATAAAATTATTCAGCGATGATTAATCCACTTTAAATTTGTATTTCATATGAAAACTTTGTGCAAAGACAAGCCATTTGAAAACATAAGTATATATGGGCAATGTTAATGTGTGCTTTTCTAATTTCTTCACAGTTGAAGTACAGAGTTTTTACTGACCAACTAATTTCTTTAGTGGAATTACATTTCATCTTCTGTGATCTCCTTAGTTTCATTTGGATGCAAGATCTTCTTTGGTTCTTCTCTTAAGTCATCACCTAACGTTTGTTGGTCTTGTTAATCAGAATTGTGAAACTGTTCTAAGTTGGAAGGGAGCTCTTGAAAGCATCTGTTCCATCCCACTGTAGAGCAGGTTGCCCAGGATGGCATCCAGTCAGGTTTTGAGTATTTCCATGGCTGGAGACTGCAACCCTCAGGGCAACCTATGTCAGTGTGTGAAGACCTTCACAGTAACAGTGTTTCAACTTCTATTAAGATTTTCCTTGTCTTCTGTTCTGTTCTGTTGGGTAGGGTTATCTCTTTCGGAGACTACCTTAGTAGGCATTTTGAATAGAAATGTTATGTAAATGTCTCTTTAAAGAGACATCAGTGAGAGCGTGTTAGGTTTTAATCCAGCAACTGGACAAAATTGCCTAAGTTGCCTTTTTTTTTTTCCTCTTCTGAGTATTACGTTCACAGACACATAAACTGCACTTCCAAAAAACCTTTCCAACTGAAATCTAGTTTAATAGTTTAACAGTGTCCACAAACTAAAGCATTAGCCTTAATTTTTTTTCCAAAGAAAAAAATCCCTTTTATCAAATGATTGAAGCTGAAAATTTTAATTGGTTCTAGCGAACACTAAACAAGGTTATAGAAACAGAGATGTATATATCCAACAGTTATCTAGCACCAGAACAAAATATACCATGTTTCTTTTCTACTTCTCCACAACTCCTTGGACTACTATATTCACTGTCATATAAACTGCACTTCCAAAATTGTCTCTCCGCTGGGAGCTGGAATCCACTGATATTATGGAGTCCATTGGCTAAATATATGGAAGCCTTCTCTGGCTAGTGAAGCTCCTGAGTCTTAGTGGAACTATTGTGCATGCTAGCTTTGCTCTAACCACAGGTATTCCAGGTATCTACTTTTGGCTGTTGTCTCTTTTCTGCAACAGGATCCTAGAGTCGCTGACCCTTTTTCTGTCTGGGATGATGGCCTTTATGTTCAACCAGAGGTTCTTTTTCTTCTTCACGTTTGTTTTGTCTTTTAAGGTAGCACTTCCCACCAGGTAGAGGTGCCTACAGAGCCAAGTATGATATTTTGAAAGTTTCCTTTTTTTTTTCCCCCTCCATTCTTCTCTAAAGCTAAGATTCTGCTGTTAAGTCTTGACCTCAACAGCTTAGGTTTGCAGTATTTAGTATTTTCTTTAATACTCCTAAAAACATTGTGGAAGCTTCAGTCATAATAAGCGAGATCTTGGAGGATGGCCTGTTAAAAGCACAATAAATCTGTTGTAGTCACTCCGTGAAGAGTGATGTTATCTTGTAATTCTGTGATGGAATTTGCAAAAATGAGAAAGCCAATTAAGAACATAGTCCAAATCTCCCAAATTTTCTACTGAGCAGACTTGTATAAAGCTGAGAAAGCAAAAAATCTGAAACATGTTTGCCTCTGTATTATGCTGTTTTGGTGAAATTATTGTTGTGTCTGCAGTGCAGCATTGTATAATTATTTTGATAATAAACAACTTTTAATTTCAGTGCTCCTCTTCTAATTTTACTTGAGAATTACTTGAGTAATTTTCCTGAAAACAACTGCAAAGGAAATATGTTGGGGTTTTTTTTGAATTTTATTTTTTGTTTCCTTTGGGACCTTGTTCCATTTCTATGACTGTCTGAACATTGTTGGGAGGCAGTGGAAGGGCAAAGGTGAAACAAAGTCATGACACATCAGGTCTCTGTTACTTGCTTTAGCTGCTGCATTCTATTTTAGGGTTTTATACTACTGACTACCACCTTAATATCTCAAGACCCTTCCATGGAAAATCTCCCAACACCTGTGTTCTCACGAATGCCTAGTTTTTTGCTCTGCTTGGTGTTTAAAAGATCTGGCAAGTGTTTTACCCCTGTCTTGTTTTCTCCTGTGATTCTGTATTTTGGGGGGGGCAGATGGAGGTGCCGTTTTTGCAAGCATAGTTGCTCCTGGTAAAAGAAATCAGAGTGGTTCGTTTGTTTCTTTCTATTTTTTCTGTAAGGGGAATGATTTGCTGTAGCTCTGGAAGCTCGTTCTGTGAGTGGAGTTTCTGAGCAAAGAGTATTTCTCTTTAGCTTTCATGTGCTTTCTCTTTAATCTTGTGTATTTCTTTAAACTGCCTGGTGACTATGTATTTTAAGCATTGATTTATAGCATATTCTGTGGTTGGTTTCTTGCAATCCTTATTTTTTTGTGGAAGATAACTTCATTTGGTGCAAAATTATCTTCTTCTAAAGCAGAAGATGTGTATTTGGTGTCCTAGCTCTCAGTCTCTTAACTGCTGAACTACAGACACTTCTATGCCCCCTCCTCTGTAACTAAAAAGATAGGAAAGGTTCTTTTAAAGTATCCTGTGGTGGGAAACTTCATCAAATCCTCACTTTGACCAAGACAGTGTGATTTGAGACTGGGTTTTCCACATCTAGTTGGGTGTCTTATGTTGCTGGAAATACGGAGAGCTGGAAGTAGTAAGGAAGTCCTCTGTTTTTACTTATGTTATTGGTGATATTCACAGAAGGACTTTGGTTTGATTAGCTTCATTTCATATATTTCAGCCTAGGATCTCTTTCTTTATTTGCTGAAAGTGCTGTTTTGCATTGCAACGTATCTTAACAATTTACCCATTATTTAAAAAACCCCAGCAGTCCTCATTTTATTCATTGCC
>JAVKLA010000052.1:4747540-4862575 GCA_034782735.1 Sagittarius serpentarius
GTGGGAGAGCCCTGAGGGTTTGGTGCTGCCTGTGGTAGCATGGGTGAGGGGAGGCCATGCTGGGGGGGCTGGGAGCGGAGCCCCTCGGGCTCACGTGCCCTGAGGCGAGCAGCAGCAGGGGCTGGCGGGCTGGGAGAGGAGAGGAATCTGTCTGGAGCGGGTGCTTCCAGGGCTGGGTGCTCCCCGGTGGAGGCATGTCCCCCAGGGCTCGGACTGCTGCAGGCTGCGGCATTGTGGATGCTGCTGGTTACCGTAGGTAGCTGCAGACTGGTGTAACTGGGAAAATGTGATGCGTTTGGAGGAGGACTCTGGCTCAGGGTGCTAGCAGAGACTGCAGAGTCTGAAGCCAGGATGTGTGTAGGTTCCCATAGTGAGGAGAGCTGCTGGATGAATTTACTGGGGCAGATGTGCAGCCAGGTGTTTGGCAAGGCATCCTCTCGCTGCTCTTGCTCCGTGCACGCTCGGCCTTCCTCAGTAATTTTAATGGCTTGCAGTAATAGTCCTCTGCTGTGGTTCTCGAATCGGCGGTGACTGGTGGGGTTTGGGGGTCGGCTGTGCTGTGCTGGGGGCTGCGCGAGCAGATGGAGGGCACAGTTATTTGCTTTAGCTTTTAGAGTACCGTGCTATGTAATTTGCTGTGTTTTGAAGCTCCTAGACCTGTGTTAGTTTTTTCTCCTCCCCTTTTTTTTGGCATCTCCCAAGGAAACCACTTGCTGGTGTGTTTCTTGAGTTGCAGCATTTTGCCATTTCAGCTTCTCTGCTGGAAATGCTGCTGTTCCTGTTCCCTGAGCAACTGGTTTATACTGGGACAGGGGGAGGAGATTTGAGTCCACTGCTGAGTGACACTGTCACTGCGCGACCTGACTAATTAGAGGAATATGACTTGCCCATTTGTGGCTGAATTTGATCCATTTTTCCTTTCACATAACCTTATCGGGTATCTGCTGTTGCACATTGGGCTGAATGGCAGAGACCAGCTGACACGGAGAGCTTGTGCTTTCCTGGTGCATACATTTGCTCCTCTGAAATGTAAATCTGCTTTTGGGTCAAACTTTATTCTTCTATTTCAATATATTAAACACTCTGAGCCCTTGTTTTGAGTGGGAAATTACTCTGACCACTTCAGGCTTGTCTGCGTTAGAAGATGGATGTACTTGCAGGGTGTTTAGATAAAGTGGAGAGGGTCAGTTGAGTAAAATACACACCACAAGTGTTATCAGCCTCTTGTTCTAACAGCTCCACCACACTTTCCGACAATGTGTGGTGATGACGGCGACCTTTTTTCCCGGTAAGACAACTGCTTGTGATACCAGCTGATTTGTGGAGTGGGCAGGCTGTTTGATGTCTGATCAGTTAGTGTGATTTTTCACATGTAAATGTGGTTTTGTGTGTAGACGCGTATCTGAAAGATGGTGAATGTCACAGCTGTCATTCATAGCTTCTGTGTTCATTAACTTGACTGTCTTAAATGTCTATCAGTTGACACTGTAATGATCCCCTTCTCCCACCAAACTTCCCAATACCTGCACCTTTTTCTCCCTGCTGCTGAGTTACAGTCAGGCTTTTTGCATGTTTATGATAGTGGTTCTCATTCTGGAAGCGTGTTGATGTTCCCAGCACGTTGGGAGTCATTGCAGCGCATTGTTAACTTGCTGTGTGAAATCTGCTGCAGCATCCCTGGGTTTACAAGAGTTTGTATGCACACGCCGCATGGATGCTCGCCCTGAGCACGATCCTGTGTGGATGGTGACCTCTGTACCATGTTTGTACAAGCAGTGGCTGTATTCCTCGATCTCGGTGTTACAAATGCCGGGCAGTGACCATGAGGATATCTGCTCTTGGCTACAGTCGTCTCTTGCAAACTGACACTGGGGTGGGAGTTCGGAGGGCCATGGTGTGCGGGGTTGCAGCACTGGGAAGCAGGAGGTAGCTGGGGATTATTTGAGGGCTTGGGTGCTGCGATGAATGATGTGTGCTAGATATTGAAAATGGACTTTTAATGATTTAGAGGCTTTCTGATTGTTTCTGGTGCTCTGTCAACTTGTTGGGCATTTACTGTGGGTTAAATGACTTCATGTGAGAACACTTGTGCTTGTTTTATAGTGATGAGGTTTTTTTATGAGAAACAGCTGCTAAATTTACCTGCAAGGAGAAGCCTGACAGTTGTTTGGGGAGCAGCTCGGACAAGCTGGGCAATGTTCAAAACTGTTGTTTTCTGTAGTGTGGGCTCAATCTGAGTGATTGCTTAGCCTCCTGGTGTGGCTGTGAGATGGCTCTGAGGTGGACAAGCTCTGCTGAAAGGTTTATTATAGTAGCAGATGTATTCCTTCGTGTCCCCTTAGTACACCAGTAAAACATTGGATTTTTGGGGACTGAGTTTCCAAAAAAAGTTGCCAGACTGAGTTTCAAAGTGGCCTTTGTGTATCAGAGAAGAAATTTGGGCAGTTGTCTTCTGCCTGTGTGTCACCCTGTCTCTGTTGTGGTCTGTTTTCACTCTGCAAAGTGTGAAATTAACTCTTGCCCCTGGTGCCAAGCCTGATTACTGACTTCTTTGCTCATCTCTTGAGGTGCACGATTCCTCCGGAGCACCTTCACCTGCGGTTTCCCTGCTTCCCGGGGGCAGGGAGGATGTTGCAATAAGTTCTCCACAGCAGGCATGGTATTTAATTATAGCTAAGTTTGCCTTTCTGTACTCCTTTAAAAATAACTTCAAGGGTCTGGAAATAGGCAGTATGAAATTTTGTCTGCCTGACACTTCATGGAAAGTCAAAGATTGGCAAATTAAAGGGACCTGATGCTGTGGGAGGAGGGTGGCAGGGCAGAGGTGACAGAATAGAGTCTGCACAGTGTCCACCCCACCAACCCGTGCCTTCTCTGGAGTACAGCATCTGAAGGTGTGCAACACGTCAAGAACAACTTTGGAATAACTTTAAAGTTGAAGGGTTTTCTCTTAGATCTTATTCCCGTATCTTGATTTATTTTCCTGATGATGATTAGATGCATTTTCTAAATTAAAAACAGTAAATATGGACTGGACATGTGCCCAGAGAAAGTCACAATGCCAATTAAATGGAAGCATTAATGAAAAAAGTGAGTTGACGGAGAAGGCTAAGGTGCTTGAGTTGGTGGCTAGTTGTCAAGGCTCTGCAGTGCAGGAAAGCTGCTTAAACGATAGATGTCTTCAGTGCTGGTGGGTAAAGAAATTACAAAATGGGTATCTGGAGCAGGGATTTAGTTTCTTGCATGTATGATAAAGCTGTATCTGAGAGAATTTAGGTTACAAAGCTTTGCCATTCAGATTTGGAATTATTTAGGAAAGGGGGTAAGACTGCTTTTATACTTGCTCAAAGGGAGTACTGCTGCAAGCTTCCGGAAAAAATGGCCTTGTGCCTTTTATGACAGCCAAACACCATTTCTTAGTTGGGCACATGAGAAGCGTCTGTGACACCCATGCGACTTGCTTTGCAAGACCGCAGTCAGCCTGCAAGACGAGAGGATGGCCAGAGTTGAGGGGGTAGGGGTCTGTAAAGAAAAGACAGGTTACTTTAATTTTAGGGATGTGCTTGGTGTGCGAAATTTTACCTTTACCAACGCTGGAACATGGGAACTTTTTCTAATTAAGGGCTTCTTACCCCTCAGTTGTGGTGGAGAAACCTGTCCATGGTCAGTTCTATATGTTTTGATTTCCCTTCCTCAGACAACTTTTGGCAGCCTTCCTCTTTTTGTGCAGTCATTTTGATTCCTGGTCCTGCTGAAGCTGCTCCCATATTTAAAGATATCTCCTGATAAGGGAGCTGCTAAGCTGTCCTCTACCCCCTGAAGCTCGTTCCAAGAGCAGGGTCTTAAACACTCGGCTCAGCTGGGCTGGCAGAACTCCCTTGTCCCTTCCTCTGTCTGATTTCGGGTCTCTTTGATGTCAGCATGGTATTTAGTTCCTTTTTTTTTTTGTTTTAAGTCTCACTGCTTGGACTACCTGTTCTCAAAAGACAGTCTCCCTTTCTGAGGTGCCAGGCCCAGCTTTTTCTATGCAGTTCTGCATTTCAGATGTCTCAAAAATAAAGTCTGAATTAGGTATGAAACAGGCGTTTCCTGGAAGAAAAGAGTGTGTTTGTGGGCATGGTGCTGGAAGCTGCATCCCACTGTTACGCCTGGTAAGTGTTTGTGTTGAGCTGGGGGACTGGTCTGAGCTGGGACACTTGTTTTGTGCTGTTTTTTTAAATGAAGAGAGCAAATGCTGGTCCATAAAGTCACAGGAGATGGCCCCAGCAGTAAATTCTGTGGAACACGTTGTTTTATCACATAAACTTAGCTGCCCACCGTGTTTATTATAATTTAAATGTGAACTTTGTCAGGGTCTGAGGCTTTCCTACTTCCTGCTTAGATCACTGAGCTGAGCCCTCTGGGTGTGAGAGACGTGCGCAAACTCCAAACGAAATCACCAATTTCTGCAGGTAAGCAGGAAGCAAGATGTGATAGACTGTGATAAGGCAAACGAGAAGGAAATGCAAAGATAGAATTAAAGATAAAGTCTCTCCCTAGGGGGTGAATGTGCCACTGTGTAACACTAAAAATATTAGGCAGGAAAGTAAATCTCAGTGGAAAGCTAATGTGAAGAAGGGGATACAAACGGCAGGTTGAGGTGATGAGAAGGATATGGGGAGGATGAGAAGCAGTAGAGGAGAGGGAGATGGGTTTCTGGCTTTTGCCAAAGCAGATGGTGGGGCTCACAAAGAGGAGGTGGCTTGCCAGGGTTTGGAGGGAGGCTTGGCTTCGTGCTGCCATCCATCCAGCCTCCGGGATCCCATCACGTAACGTGATTGCTAGGATCTGTTCAGGGCCTGGAAATCTGCTGAAGGCCAGGTCCAGGAATCTTGATGCAGATCTCTGCTCCTTGTTCGTACCCTGGCTGCTCCGTTTTCAGAACGTACCTCATAAAGCACGGGCAAAAGCATTTCTTGTAGATCAGTGAGCATCTAGAGATAAAATCAACTTAATGGAAACGCAGCTTAATGCTTATGAGCAGAAGCAAGTCCAGAAATTAGAAATGGTTTGCGAATCCATGAGGTTTCTTGGGTTTTGGGGAACACTTCTGCATAGAGGCTGCAGAATTTGGTTTGGTTTTTTGTTTTTTTTTTTTTATTGCTTCACTGTAAAGTTAAAGGCAGGAAGCAACAAAACAATCTGTGGCCTGAAATATCAAGCTGTATTCAGTAGGTTTTGCCAGTAGCAGTAAGAGATGAATTGTGTTAAAGCCAAATCTGCAGAAAAAAGCTTTTTATTTTCATCTGTTGATGTGAAAAGACTGGATCTTTGTTGGCGAGAGGGGAAACTGAGGCTGCTGTTGAGCCCCAGATTGTATATGTAATCTTCTGTAAGTGTATCAAGGAGAAACTTCTGCTGTGAATTAGGACTTTTTGTATACATCTGTTGTGGGAAAGGATTCGGTTGTTGCTTCACAGAAGCCACAGCAAGTGGCAAGTCAATTTGCAGCAGTTATTACTGGTGAGTATTTTGTTTGGTTTAGGAAATGACATGGTGTAATGGCTGAACACTTAAAGTAGCTTCAAATAGTCCAGATGTGGTTAGGAGTCAGAAAAATTATTTCTATTTAAAAAAAAGTGGGGTTTCATATTTGTTCTTGTGTGGCTGGATGATTTAAAGAATTGATTTGTTAGCGCTACATGTTCTCCCGGTGGTCTGAGAGTCTGGCTGCAACCCCTCTGTCTGCTGCGTTCCCTTCGGGAAGGGAGGTCCCGCACTGAGGATGCAGCTGACATGGGGTGATTCCTCTTTTCCACCCACGTAGTAAGGATAAGGCTGTTAGTGGGTCTGTCCATTCACAGGTGTATTTTATCGCATTATATGTGGCCAGGTCTTGTGATTAAGTGGCAAGTGCTGCAGTGTCTGGCTGAGATAGTGGCAGGGAACAGCAGCTTAGGCTCCAAGGTCCAAGCTTCCAGGATTGTGTAAAGGTGCAAATAAAACATTTCCCTATCTCCCCCTTCCCCCCTAAAAAGGAAGTTGCTCCTGGTGCGTTCGCATAAAACAGGGCTGTGTTAGAAATCACGACTGGGTCTTTCTTCTTGGTGCAGTGATTAATAATCTCGCCCACTTTTAAACTGTCTTCTTTCCACACCCTGCCATGCAAACAGCAAAGCAGGACAGATCTCTCTTTAATTAGATACCTGAACGCTGGTATTGCTAAGAGTATTAGTGCCACAGGCGTTAGGTGTGCACCAGCTGTTTTTTGTGAATTGTTTTCTAAGCACTTTTTAAATAATTCAGGAAGGCTGCAGTTATTGGCAGTGACTTTTAAGGGTTTTGTATCTGTGTGATCTTCTAATTCAGCTTTGGAACATTTTGTTTTCTTGCTTTGGTCAGCATGATTCTGTGATTAGGGTTGTGTCTGGGGAGGACTGGGTTTTTCTTGCTGTAAACTTGCTGTGGGACCTCGGACAAGTCACGTTAGCCGTGCCCTTCTTTGCTCACTGAAGCCGTGGTTGCTACCTGTTTTCCTCTGCAGAGAAGGACCTGGTTTTTATGCAGCACCCAGGGCTTGCTTGGAGTGCACATGAAAATTGTTGTGTAGGTGGCTTCCCTTTCTGTGAAACTCCCTTGGGAGAGTTTTGTCCTGCTTCCTTCCAGACAGGCTGTGCGGCCTGAGGTTTCCATGCCGTGCACGCAGAGGGCAGCGACCCAGTGCTGCCTGGTTTGGTTGGCAGAAAAGATGGTTAGAAGTTGAAGGGAGGCGCAGCGGTGCTGCGAAGGGTGTGTAAGAGCTGAATGAAACGGGTAAGGATTTGGGAGAAGATGTGAATCGATTGAAGTGGCGCAGCCTTTGAGCAAAGTGCTCCGAGCGCAGCATGTCAGATAGGAATCTCTCTGTTAATGCTAAGGAAAAGTCTTAACTGTGTAAGCAGTGACTCAAAACCTCTGTGACTGATTAATCTAATGTTGGCTCTGTAATATAGGTGGGTGTCCAGGCTGGGGCGAATTCTTCTGGCTATTGACTTCCCATCAGTCTTTACCCACGTGCTGAGTCCTCTGGTGCCCTGGGACTTGCTCTCTTGGGAGTGCCAACGTGTTTCTGTCAGACGGAGAGTGAGAACACATTAGCTTAATTTTTGCCTTGCTTTGAGAGTTTCTCAGCAGAGTGTTTTGAAGTGCCAGACAGGTTTTGGAAATATCCATATGCTCATACAGGTTACCTCAAATACTCCATGAGGGAGTTAGTGTGGGCTAAGAGGTGGTGTGAAGAGTGTTAGGTGGGTCAGGACGTCAGGTGAGGAGTGTTAGATGGGTCAGATTGTGTTGAGGATGCTGAGGATGTCAGAACCAAGGCAGCTATTGCCTGCTGACGGATGCCAGGATTTAAATAGCTGCAGTATCCCCGTGCGTTGCAGGGGCTGGGGCAGGAGCAGAGCCGAGGAGGCAGGGCTCCCAGGGTGTTTTTTCCAATTGCTAGGTTACAGTCCTTCCCAGGAGCATCATTTTACAGGTCTTAGCATTCGCAGGGCTCGCATAAGGTTTGTGCTCTGCCCCATCATGGGAGGAACAGTGAAATGCATCCATGATGTGCAGTTTACTTATTTTGCAAGCCCTGAACAACAAGACTGGCTCCAGAGCTGGCTGGAGTATCCTAAAGAGCTGTAAGAAGCCCGAGGACTGAGAAGGTGGTTTGTTCAGGCTGCCTGCAGGAGCGGTTTGAGCTAGGCACTGATGGTTTGGTTTAAAATGCCAGGTGCAGTCTTGAAATTTGCATCTTGAAGACTTTAGGGCTTGCTTTATTGATGCTGGAGTTAAGAGCTGCATTCAGCACGTTGATGCAGGGGGATTTCTCTGTGTTTACCTTGGTGGCAGAGGGATGCTTGTGAGACTTTAGTGGACTGAGTGGATGTTTGTGAGATTCTCTTATGGCTTTTTGATCTGTATACCCCAACTTATTATCCTGCCATTGAGCTGTGTGTAGGAATTTCAGGATCAAAAACCACAGCTATGCATGTAAACAAATATGGGATATTTGAGCAATGAGACGCTGACATTTCCATAGCCTTGTTCCCCTCGACTTTTGTCTGCAGTCCCAAAACTGAAGAAATGTCACTGTGGATTTGAGTACATCCAGAGTGCTCTGTGTTTCAAAGGCAGGAGCTACGCAGAGTTCAGCTGGATGCTGAATATTTAACAAACAGGTTTTGGCACTTAATAGTGAAATCTGAAGGTTACAACTAAGCTTGTCCAGCAGTTAGTTGCTGAAAGCGGTGGTCCTGTCCTCCCCCATCTTCTTTCCCTGTTAGTCACTTGCGTTGTTGTGTAGCCGTGCCAGAGCGAATCACTCCAGCTGGCTGATCTAACAGGAAACTTTTGTTTCGTGAGGCTGCACAGTTCCTAGATCCAGTAAGAGGGAAATGACAGAAACCTGCAGGTGACAGTACGGAGGAACAGGATCTCTCCTTCGCTTCGGTTTGGCTTGGAGAGCAGTTGTCCTGCTGCAGCTCTCTGCATACAGTACTTTGTATCTCCGTATGGACTGCCTAAATAGCATGTATTTCTGCAAGTGGAGCTGCTCAGCTTTGTGACGGCGGTCCTACGCTACTCTGGCTGATTAAGGCTGTTTGGCAGAGAACTGAACTTTCTAAAGATGAATGTATGAAACAGTATTTGATGTATTAGGAACAGCTGAGCCAAGAAACAACGTTCATCCAGTGGGGTTTTTTTAATGTAATGCATTGTTTTAGTGAGATTGTAGGAAAAGCAAGCAGGATATAAAAGGTGTAAGTGAAAGATGTGACACAGAATAGTGGTAATACGTACAAATTACACCTGCATTCATCCCACACCAAACAGGAAAGCCCCTTCCCAGCTGTGCTTGGACAAGGATGAGACAAGTTTCTGGAGGCTGAGCTCCTTCCATCGTAGGGCCCGGAGGGGCTGCTTCACTGGCTAGCAGCAGGTAACGTGATAATGCCTTGACTCCCATGTGAGCCCTTCGCCCTTCGAGGAGCTTACACTGAGCTGAATTCAGCCTGTGTGTGTGGCTCTCTGTGGGGACTCGATGAAGGTGATCCTTCTGCCCGCTTGACATGAGGAGGGTGCTCTGTGCTGAAGGTGGGTGAGCTTTCTGGTGGGTGCTCTGTGGAGCTTTCCCAGCGTGTCCGTGGTCTTCCAGGCTGTGCCATCCACTCCTCTGCTCTTCCGCTCCACGGATACAGCTGCATCCCTGTAACGTGCTGGCTACGGGAACTGTTTCAAGGTGAAGTGTCCTCTTGACATGAAGAAGGTTGTATGAAGCCTTTCAGTAAGGGTGATGGCCATTTCCTTTTGTCGTTGACGCTGGGTACGAGGTCCTGTCCGATGCTGAGATGGCACTGTCACTGTCCCAGAGAGCTCGCTCTGGAGTACAGCTTAGTTGTGGAAATGAGATAAATCCTATTTCACAGAAACTGGTGAAAATAAAACTGTTGAGGATTGATTTGTTCCTATAGCAACAGACTGAAGAAGCTAATACAGCTGTTCTCTGCAGAAGGGAGAAAAACATAAATTGAAATGTTAGTCCACCTGGGACTGTAGCTGTCAGCAAAAGAAAGATCTTCGATAGACTGATGAAGGGGTAAAAAGCTTAATTAAAGACGGAGGCCAGGATGATGTGAGCTACGTTTGGAAAGAAATTGGTGCGGGAGTGTGTGAATAACGCCCTCTGTTCTATGCAAAACCTGGAGAGCCTGTATTATGTCTTCAGAGCTGTTTATATCCTATTTCCCAAAGGACTGCTTTCTGAACTTGCCTGCCACCCTCTCAGGGGTGGGGAGATGTCCTGCTTAAAGTAAGGTGGTGCTTTAATGCCGTTCAGTACCTGGGTGTTCATCATGTCAAATGCACGTTTTAAAACCTGAATTTAAAATTACTTTCTGTCCTGCAATGAATCACCATGGCTCACTTGAGAAATGTTCAAAGTTTATCAGGGAATCTTTTTGTTGCATGAACTGGGAAACGACATTTGAGAAGTTTGGATGAATATCTGAGCTAAATTTTCTTCATTACGCTTTAACTCAAACTGAATATGGAGCTGGACGCTCCATAGAAGAAAATCCAGTAGAACATCCAGACTGCCTGATCAGGTGCTCAAGTTTAAAACTGTTTTTATCTATACAGTGTGTAGATTTGTGTAGTTTTTTTACTTGACTTTTTCCTAAACCAAGAATTGTAGCAGACTTTAGTACATATGCTGGTGTTAAGGTGGCTGTTTTTCCCCCATGGTTAGTAAAGGTGAGCTGCTTAAATGCTTGGGAGGCCCTAAGATGCCACGTGCTGAGACTATGTGTATGTCTACATTCTTGACTTGATGATGTATCCTACCTTGCATGGCTATTAAGTGTTTCTGATTAAAATCAGTATTTACATCTGAGACTAGCAGGATGTTAACGAAATTACAGAAGAAGTTGCTTTTAAAACAGGATTGTGTGTGCAAGGCTTTTTCTGAGAGAGCCTGTGTTATTTAGCTTCAGGAAAGTCAGAGCTTGAGTTCATGTTGTTTAGGTTTGGTAAACCCAGATTACATTAGCACTCTTCCCTTGTTATTTAAACACATGGTTTCTTTTAAAGGGAAATTAAATTTAAAAATAAACCTCCAGCTTTTTCCAGCTACAAGGAAGTGTCTGTAGTGCTGCATACTAAGGATGCAAGAACACAACCCTGTCTAAAAGTGAGTGCCATAAATATTATGTAAATACATTATCTCATTAGATTTATATCTAATCCTATTGCCTGCTGTTTTTCAGACTCTTAGAGCAAACAAGGCTGAAGATGTCATAGGTGGTCTTTCAAATCTAATACTGAAGTGGGTTGGAAATTAGGTGAAATGACTTTTGCCTCATCCTAATTAAGACACTATGAGAAATCCTTTCAAGTTTGGTATCACAAAGTAAATTGCCCGGTTTTAAAATGTAATCCGATTAAAGAAGCCTAGTGTCTGGTAAGGTTTGAAGCCTGCCTGTGCAGTGCTACAGATGGGCTCCCCAGACCCTTTCTTACTGCTCTTGATTTCAGAAATCAGCACAGGTTTTTTTAGGAAGCAGGAACAGGATTATGATAAAGCCTTGGACTCTGGAGACTTCAAAGCTTTGCATTCTGGTCTTGGTTCTGTTGCACGATTGTGAAGTCCATCAGATGGCTTAAATAAGGTACTATATGACTTGGTGGGTTTTTTTTGGTTTGGTTTGTTTTTTGTTTTTTTTTTTGCTAGTAGTTTTTCCAGTGTTTTTTCAAGCTGTGGTTTCTCGCTACAAAGTGTTAAGTCTGATAAAGTGTTGGCTGTCATGTATGAGACGTTTAAATGACCTCGATTCATCCTGTGATCCCCTGTGGATGACTTCTGGTTGTCTTGGAGTGTTGTTAGTAACTACCTTTGCGCGATTTAAAATTACTTGCGTTCCCCTTGTGACACTGGCCTCTCTTTACAGCCTCGTTTCAGCCTGGTGGAGTCTGAAGCCATATGTCTGAACTCCTGTGGCTCATCTCCATTGAGTTAGAAACAGCTGAAAACACAGAGAACTTGGAGGACATGCGTAATTAGTGCTGGATTTGGCATTTTGGAAATATTTTCTTTAACCTCAATGGAATTATTTCACAGAAAGAGTGAAACAGGATGTGTACTTGACATTCCTTTTTGCTGAAAATAAAGACCTAAAAAGAAGAGATTTGTTAAAAAAACCAAAAAACTCAAACTGCAGTCTTTCTGATCATCCAACATGGAGGACATCATTCGGACACGGTGTTTGGTGTCTGTGCCGAGGTTAGTGCTGGAAACCACTCGGCTGCAGGGGAGCTGCTGTAAGGAGTCCAGCCCGGCTTTCCTGTCAAGCCTAGAAATGAGAGCCCAAAGATGCTATAGATTGTACATACAACTTCAAAATGACTCAGAAAAGAGGCAAGTTGCTGTTCCCCTTGGTCTTCTCATTCTTGCCACCATTATAGTGCCTGGAGTTTCATCCTTGTGAATGCAGTGTTGTTAACCTGAGCTGCTCTCGTTAGGCTTTAATGATTTCCCGTGTCCAGAATTGCCGGGCGGTGCAGCGCAGGCTCTGCTGCGTGCTTGTTGGTTGGCATCGTCTGGGACCAGTTTTTCAGATGCAAAGACAAATGGGGTGAATGTCAACTCTTGAGGTGTGGTTAAAAAAATATGAGAAATCTGAATTTTGAAGTAAAATTTTGGATGTTGAACATTGCATTTAAATTGTGTGTGTATAAATATATAGTAAGCTATTCTTTTTCTTGTGCATTGACCTTAACTGCTTCACAAGACTTGAGTTTTTGGTCTCTGACATTATCTGAGTTTGAGGTAATTAAAGATTCTGGTTTTCTCCACAGCTCACTCATGCTTGACTTATGCTTTTTCTTCTAAATTCCTCAGGAAAGTTGGGTACAATTTAATGGTCTTCAGCGCTGCTCCAAGACAGCTATGCAGAGCTACTGTCTGAGAAAAGGAGTTTGTGCTTTCCATCTCAAAAGCTGTCACTGTCAGTGGTGGGTAAGCTTTTGAAGCCATCTGAAATGCCTTAGGATCCTGGTAGTTATATGGGTATAAGTTGTTACAGCTGAGATATAATTATTTGCCTGGATAGAGTTGCAGTGACCCTGAAATTATTTGAAGTAATGGAGAGTTTTATCCCTGCATAAGTTTATGATTTAGTAGTCTGACTTGCATATATACATTCTTCCTGTACATTAAAAATGTTAGGCTGGGAAAGGCTCTGCCACTAAAAGCAGCTCCTGGCTGGGAGAGCTGTATTTAACAGAGAAAAAGCCCAGAACTGTTTTTGTATGCTTTCAAATAAGTGGGCAGAAATATTTTAAGGATTTTGAAACATATCTTATGTTGCGTATGTTCCCCAAAGAAAACGTGTTTTGTCGTGGTGAGGGAAAAAGCTGTTAGAGGCTGGCTTGTCATCTTGGGCAAAATCAAATCTGGCAGGTGGATAAAAACAGAGCTGGAAGCTTAAGGTGTACAGTGAAATATGTGGGAAAGAGCTGTCTTTGCTGCCTGTTCCATTATTTATTCAGTTTACCAGTGTTAGGGATGTCTACAGATGTCTCTGCCAGCTCTTCGAGGAGTGGTACCTGCCTTTTTGGCCTTCCCCACAGCTCTTCAGAAGCAGTTAGCAGGGAAAGGACCTTAGCATTTAATATGTATTGTTTGGCTGGCTGACTTATACACTCATATTTTTCAGCTCTAACCTTATCTCTGTTCTACAGATAGCGTAGACAAGTAATGACAACTTTATAGGAGCTATCTTAAGATTCGGAAATAATTTACTGCCTTGGCCATTCACTCTTGTGCCTGCTTTTTAATGGGCTGGATTTCACAGATGCTTCTAGAGTAAAAGGATGTCCTTTTTAATTTCCATCCTACTTTTCTTAAGCTTTCTTAAGAACGGTTGTCTTTAAGTTGATGCTTTCTCTGTTTGCTTGATGCATGCCAAGAATGAGCAGGAGCTTATCACAGTGCTCTGACTGTGACTGCTCAGGTGTGTCCTTAATGTTCGCACCCAGGCCACCGTGGGGTCACTTTTCTGTTTGCTGCCTTACGAGAGAGAAAAGACAGTAAGGGTTTCCCTGTTACTTGCTCTTTGGGCATCCAATTAAAAAGCTTATCAAGAAAATTTCATCTGGAGTCGGTGCAGTGGTATGTAGTTGCCTTGTTTGTGTCCTGCATTGTTGCCAGTTAGTTTCTTGCTTGCCTGTGTCTGTCTTTAGCCTTCAGGGACTTCTGATTAAGCTGGAGCACTGGGATTTGATACACACTTAAACTGAGCTGTGCAGGTGAAATAGCTTGACTGCTGATGAGGGTTGCGTTGAAGGGCAAAGTCTGCTCCAAATGCTGAAGTGGAAGCTTTGTTGTGGCTCTTAATTCTCCAGTCCTGTGTTCCCTTCCTTGAGGGCCTCTTCTCCCTTCCCACTCATTTGGTCTTCAGTATCAGAGCGACTACTTTCCTTTTTACTTAAGCTTAACGTTTCTCCCTGCTTGTCTTGATGTACTGGGATTGCGCCCGGTGAATCTCTCCCGAAGGCATGCAGGGTCTCTCCCTGTATGTGCAGTGCCCTCTCCCCATCTGTCTGAACAATTAAGCACTTCAATGCCAGTGTAAATTCAGAGCCCTCGTGTCACTGATCTTGGCAATGTCACAAGGGAAATGGGATGTTGTGTGAGCCTCCGTCTCGTTTTTTCAGTCTCCCTAAGGCAAAAGTGCACTCTAGTTGCAGTTATTGGTACCAAGTAATTGCATTTGCTTTTTAATTGATGTAGGGAAGGGGTAATTCAGTCTCTGAATCTTTGTTTCTCTGCCTCTGCTTTACTTGGCCTATTTACCTGTTTCTCATCTGCTCCAGGTCAGACACAAGCACTGCTGTTAAGCATTTTGGGTGTCAGTTCTAGGCAGCAACCAGTCTAAAAAGGAAGAGCCGGTTTGCTGTGGAAGTGAGCGGGCTGGCATGGTTTTGCGATGATAAGGCATGAAGCGGAGATGGCCCCGCCTGGGCGGGAGGCCACAGTGGCCAAATGGAGCATCTGAGCTTGGCTGTCGAGGGCCAGAGTGGGGAGAGGGGCAGGTCTTTGGGGCAGTCTGATACTGAGAAACGGGGGAAAACGGAGGCGTATTTATCTTCTCTGTATAGGACGTATGTAAGACTTAACCAGGAGGAGGGTGTCCATGTTTAAATAAAGTATCACAATTCCTATATGCTTCTAGGTGCAAGATTCCCTGCTAGAAATCCCAGATTGCCACTGAGATGCATATTGGATCTGATCACTATGGGTGCTGGAAAAAAATAGTAACTTCGGCTTGTTCTAATGCTATTTATTTCGCCTGACAATGAACACATAGCTGTTTTGCAGAGTAGACAGCTAGCAGAGGGTGACACATTTTCTGCTGTCCTGAAACACTTAATTGGTGCATCAGTTGCCGCCATACGGGGGAATGACAGGCAGTGGGAATGAAGTGCACTCTGCCAGAATTTTCTTTGCACAAGTTCTTTTTGGCAACATTTTTACTCCAAACTCGGACCTTTTGTGTGTCGGTCAGAAGGGAATAGTGCAGATGGACGTGGACAGTTGAAGACATGATGCTCTATTTCTGTTGGTTGATTGTCATGTCTCTTGGGATTCTGTAGCTTGTTAAATCATCTCACAAAAGAAAAAGGGGGAGGGAAAATAGAGTGCGAGGTTGCCAGCTGTAGCCAGCTCAGTGCTACAGCATTGAGCTGCTTGGTATTTTTTGATTAGGAATTTGTGGTTGCCCAGGCAGCTTGCTTCCACTTCTCTGGAAGTGCTAGATGGAGGGGAGGCGAAGGGATAATCTTGGACCTTTCTAGGGAATTGTGCTTCAGCAGAACCTGGGAGCCTGTGCCATCTAGATGTGTTCTGCTTATCTTCTTTGCATGTCATTATTTTTATTTTTCCTTTAAATACTGCATTTTCTTCCATTTAGTTGCATCTTCTCCAGTACTGTGGAAACAGCAGAGCTTAGCTTCAAATGAAGAGTGAGGAATGCTTACCTTAGCAGCGCTGCTAGTTCCAGTTTGCAATTCTGTGATGTTGTCAGCTCTAGGCTGTTTTATATGACATTCATAATGCTGCTCAGTTTATTGAATTTCTGCAGGAATGTTTTGCTTCCTTTTGCTCATATTCCTCAAAAGCCCATCTAGTCAGATGCAAAAGAGGAGAACCACTGCAAAGTTAGTATTTAGTAAACCTCATGAAGAGGTTTGTAAGCATTTTGCAAATGTTGTCAAATTTCTGTCCTCTCTTAGAGGTCAGTTTCCCCACGTAGAAAAAGCAAGGCATCTTTATCAACTTCGGTGCTTCATGTAAAATCCTACACCTGTGTGTTGGGTGGTCAAGGTTTGCTCCCTGACAAATGTAGGTGCTCCAGTTTGAGAACACTGTTATTGAGGTACTAGTGGAGGTTGCATCTCACATTCTTATGCGTGTTAGAAGCTAAATGCAAACTCTCTTTTTAAAATTACTCCAGTGAGCGTTTTCCCTTCCCTTTCCTTCTGAAATCTCCTCATCTCTGCTGAGTTTTGTCTTCAGTTGAGCGAAGTGCCAAAGTCTTCAGGCATGGCAGTGTTTGTGAGCTGAAAATGGGAAGGACCTGTGGGTGATGCCATTTTGATGTTACCTTCCCATTTTCCCTTCTGTTCCCCTACCAACATGCTGCCCTTGGGCTGCGTGTGGAGAGGAGAATGCTCCTGACACAGTACGCATCAGAAACCAAAGCTCCTGGCCACTCTCCCTTGGAGACACTGCTTGGCTTTCTCTGTCTTGATTGAAATGTTTTGCACTTCTTTCAGAAAAGCTTTGTTTAGATCTGGCCCCCGTAGTCAGTGCCAGCATGTAGAGCCCATGTTGTACGTGAACTCTGCTCCACGGCATGTAATCAGCTGGAAATGCTCCCGTAATGGGAGCAGATTGCAGAGCGAGTGTCTAATGCTTTTAAGAATAAAGGGCAGCATACGCACTCAAACCAGACCTGTTTTTCTCCTTTCCTGCAGCTATTTATTTTGCCTCCTGCTCAGAGGGATTCTTCGATGTAGTGTAACATGCACGCGTGACCCATCCTTTCTGCCTACCATTGCATAATGCAGGAGGTGACAGAGCCCACTGTCACCCCCCACCATACATTAAGTTTAAAGAAATGCATTTCTACTGCCAGGAGCCATCTGTAAGTGCAGGGCCGCCCTCTTTCTAGTGAGGAATTTTAGGTTGGATGGATGCTTTCTTATTAGTGATGCCAACCCTATCTTGTTCCTTTACAGCATGAGCCTGCAAGCCCAGAGTTTAAACGTGTGATTGTTGTAGTTCTTGCACCAACCCAAAACACCCTTTTCCTGGAAATGAGGAGTGGGAGTTGGTAGGCTGGTTTTGAGAGAAATCTATGAGCTTACCTTTTGCCGGTTGCAGTTCCTGAACAGATCCCTCACAGGGTTGCTTTGCTCTCACTTCGAAAACCCATGCAGATTTCCTGCTGCCTGCCAGTTGCTGCATCTGAGGAGTGAGTGGTTCTGCTCTATTTGTAACGAGAAGGAACAATTTGGCCATTAGAGTATCGTTTGTTGCATGGTACTGCTCCACTGGTTGAAGTGCTGGCTTTTTCACAGCACGCTGTTAACCTTACGCTGGTTGAACTATCTGTTGGTGCTGGGCAGTGAGGCTTGGAGGTGTTAGCAATCTTTGTTTATAACTATTGCTTCACACTGAAAATGAGCTGGCAAAGTGGAAGCACTTGAGGGGTGGGAGCTTGGGGTCTCATACTGTGCAGAGGGCCAGGCACGCTCTCTGGCTGCTGCTGTGTGTCAGCCAGAAGGTCAGACTGAATCTGAGCATTTTCACCTGAATCCCTTGTCAGTAGCTCTGCCTTCACAGCTGGGCACCTTGAGAGTGAGTATCTGATTATGGACCCGGGAGCTTTGGCAGCTCTCCGGCTGGGTTGTGGTGTTGCACGATGTCAGCTGGGTCATTTTCACGTGTCCTGCCCTTACTGAGGTCTGCACTTTCCCCATCCGTGCTGGCATGATGTACTTGAGCTTGCGATCCTATGACTTCAGGGAAGCTCTGCCTTGTTAAACTGTCTTTGGCTCTAATTTATCTGGTGGGATATAGGGAAGGGGTTGGGCTTCATCCCCTTAATTTTTAGTTCTAACTTTTCTGCTGCGCACATGCAAAGTTGGCATTGCCAAATCATTGGCAAGTGCTAAAGAATAAGCCCTGAGGCTTTCAAGACAGAATGGCCGGAAGCTTCTCATTCTGGTCCTGATGCTGTAGAGGAAAGGGAAGATGTCCCAGGAGGTGAAATGGCCGGAAGGTTTGTCTCGCTGCTCAGACTTTACATGGCATCAGTGTCCCCCAGTAGCTGCTTTTTCAGTTGTGCTTACCATCAGCTCTGTCTTGCTTGCAGGTATTAACACATCTCTTCCATGTGTATTTTATTTAGTGCAGTAGGATTAAGTCTTTTAATCTATCTGTCCTGTATATTTGGTCTCAGTTTAGCATGCTTAGTAATATGCAAAATAGCGTGCTACAAGGAATGAGAGCCTTAAGTGTGATGTTAGCCATAGCCGTACGTTGGAAGTCCTGTAATTCCCACTGGTGAAAGCATGTGCCTTTGTCCTTCTGGTGCATTGAAAAGAGTGGCTTTGGATTTTTTTTGCAGGGGGTTAGATGTGACTCAGGGCTGGAAATATCCAGGATTTCAGTGTGATGGTGGGCATTGAAGAGTCACTTGCTTGCTGGAGTCACTTGTTTTACCTGGAGTAAAAAAAGGCCCAGGAGAATCTCAGAAAAAATGGTTTTAAGCCTCTCCTCCAAGTGGTTGGATGTTATTAGCAAGCTGATGTGTAGGATGTGTGTAGTGGTTTGGGGGAGGTGCAGATACCAATTAAATATCAGCAGAACCACCTTCTTGCTTATGCCATGATTGAAGCGGTCTCTGGAGGGCAAGGGGAAAGGAACCAAGTGGGACGGTGGCCAAAATCCCATAACAGCCTCGGTGCAGATGGATGCTGCCATATATGTTTGGAGTTGAATGTCCGTGATGGTTCCTTGAGGACTCAGTGATCACCCCGATGCTGTTGTTCTTGGTGCATGCACATAGAGGTGGTTTGTTTCCTCTGCTGCGTTTGTCAAAGACACATTCCCACCATCACCCCTGCCGAACATACGGTTTCTCCTCTCTTGGGAAACTTCAGCTCTGCATCCCGCCGTTGGAAACTGGGCGGTGTGACAGCTTCGCTCTAGAGGAAGTTATGTTTTTCTTATGTGCCAAACCTACTTCTTTTGGCCAAAATTTTGAAAGGAAAGAAATCCAGATGCATGTAGGAGATCAAAAAGTCACTCTAGTTAAAACTCACCCCAAATTTTTCTTTGTTTTTATAACATTACGGAGCTGCGCTGTGGTTTCTCCTTCCAGCCACGCTCTCTTTCCTACTGGAGCACTAGCTGAGAGGAGAGATTTGCTCTTCTGCTTTCTTTTGTTTATGTAAATATCCATGAATTTTCATGTTTGATATGATGATGAAATTTTAGTCTCATACTCTCACTTAACTGTCCCTCCTCAAAACCTGGGTGCCAGGAAAGTTTAGGTGGTAGTTTCCATTAAAAGTTGCAGATGTGTAGTTAAGATTTGCTGAAGCTGTTGAGTACTTCTTCACTAAGATTCTGATCTAAACTTGATCTAAAAATATGTTGAAACAAAGTCCACTGGGAAGTGCGAGTTGATACTGCAGCTACTAGATGAGATGAAAGCGTACCCTGCCAGGGAGAGCTGTTCATTGTATGCAGACAGACCTATATGTGAGAATTAAAGGGAGTTTTGTGGATACAGCTGTTGAAAACACTTACTACTCCCATAAAACTTGCTCGATACATGAACGCAGCGGCAAAATAAACAAATTCTCCCTATGAATGTGTCCATAAATCTGGAAGTTGCTCCTAGGTGAGGACACTACCTGTTCACGGAGATCTTTTTATGCTACAACGTAATGCTTTCAGCAAGCTTCCACCAAGTTTAGCTTTCAAGATTTGTTAGGTATTTGTGCAGAGAAATGCATGCACTGGGAAACTGTATTCTTTTTCATGCACTTGAAAGGAATTTTCTGGAAAGAGCTGCCTGCAGTTAGAATGGGGAAAAGCACCTCCAGCAGGCACTGGATTCTTCTTTGCAATGTATATACTGCATGTCTTCACCTGTTTGCTCTAATTGGAAACACAATTGTCGTTCCTTGATAGATTGACTGCCTGACTCAGCTCTGTCTGGTGTAAGCCTACATTTCTGTAAGGAAAGAAGGTATGTTCCGGCAATGTAGAAAAATACAGTCAGTAAGATCTCGTATTGCTGCCTTGTGAATCTTTGAAAATAGCTTTGTTACCTCTACTGTTTGGTCCCGCTTTGCATGGGCTGACACAACATTAATCCCATAGCTGCAAGATCGAGACTTCCGCTGATTGCAAGAAGTGAGTCATCCCCACATTAACAGTGTCTGCTCTGCAGAGACGTTGGCATACGCCTCCTCTCGTGGAAGGAGCCTGGAGTTAGCATGCTTTGTCGGTTTAGGAATGATGCTTACCGGTCTTCTGTGTCTAGGTTCAGCAGTCTCAGTGGCTGCACGTTTAATGCATGTGCCCCTTAACTTTGACTTTAACCTATGCACCGTGTCTCAACTATCCAGATTTCCTGGAATGGTGTGTTCAACTCCCAGTAGGATCAATTTGTCTGCTCTGGCGGTTTTGTTCTTTTCATGTTTGAGAACTGGATGCTTTGTGCAGATGTTTATGATCCCACTGTTCTTTCCTTATAGGTGTTGCTTTCCTGCTCCAGTGTGCTAATTGCCAGGAAAATTTCTGCTTTGCAGCCCAGAACTAATGGCATTTCAGTGGTGATTTTTCACATATCATAGGTGCTTTCTGGAAGGGAGAGGTATTAAAAGCAGTGTAAATCTATGCTGATACTGTAGCAGCTGGGCAGTGCTGTACTTTTCAGTGTGTTAATTCTTGTGCGTGGGGTCAGTGGTCTCCCATTTCCTCTAATTTTAGGTTTTTAAGCACAACAGTGAAGACCCGGTGAGGTCCAACAGGAGGAAACATGGGCAGTAAGACCTCATAGCCAGTTTAAGATGATGTACTCAGCGTTGCACCTTTTGAGTTGTCCATATGTTGTATCTGTGGTTGGAGGGCTGACAGCCCTGTAAATCCACATCTGCTTTTTAATTTACCTGTAATCTTTTGAGCTCTGTAATCCTGTTCTGATTCATTTTGCCATCAAGATTTATCAATGTAACTTACTGGTTGCTGTGTAAAGTATTTTTCCACACTTCTTCCGACAGCTTTGGGAACACTCTGCTCTAACTTCCCTGCTTCTTTCAGTGTGAAAAGCTGGTTGAGAGCTTTAGCTCTCTGAGGTCTTGCAGGCTGTATGATCTATGGATAGCACCTTGCTGACAGTTGCTCTTGCCTGTGTTTTCCCCAAGTCTAGAGGCACTTGAGAAGCATGTGTAGTATTAGCTCAGATCATTCAGCTTCTTCCCTTTCATTTAAGCATATGAAGTTGCATTTTTAGCCTTGTCAGTCAAGAACAAAATTTTGTTCTGAATTGTTGGGAAAAAAAAATCAAACCCAACAACCAAACTCAAACAACAAATACAGTAAAAACAATCTGTACCGCTCCCCTTGTGGCCCCTTGGCCCTTAAAAGAGCTCTTCTGCATCAGGTAGAAGGTAATTACTGTATCTGGCTGTAAAATGCTTGGCAACATCATCGTGTTTGAAGTGCTGAATGTGAATTACTGTATTTTCTTTTTTTCTAATAGAAAAATGGAGGCAGTATAATGTCAGTGGGAGAATTTTATATACAGCAACTGCTTCCTATGTAAGGCTGTAATGTGAAGTGAGATTTCTGCATGCGTTTAAAATGCCTGGATTCTCTGCAAAGCATTATATAATTATCCTCTATGTTAAATGCCCACCCACGTTTTCTATAGTATGTCTGAATTTGTTTTTGTAACTGATAAGATGCTACAGCTGTAAAATGAGAATACCAAGCTCTTAAATATTGTGCTTTTAGAGCTAACTCTGCTGCAGTTAGTGGAAAATACTAACAAAGGCAGAAGGAACATTTTTTGTCTGGTGTTCTACGATAAGCTGAAAGCGGCGGTCAAAATTAAGCTCCCGTTGAGCTAGGTGCTCTACGAACTCTTCAGGCCTAAGCAGAACAGACCAGGCAGATGCACAGATTGTATGTTCCTTGGTTTGCTGGGTGGAGGAACAGTCAAGTTTGGAAGGAATCTGCTGAACAGAGAGAAAAGAGGGATGTGAAAGGCAGAAGATGATGACAGAGCAGACAAGAATATAGGAAGAGGGCAGCCAAGGAGTTTTGGGTGGGAGCAATCATCCCAACTGACTGCTTTTTTTTTTTTTTTTTTAATAGCAAAGAAAAAAATGGACAAAGACGTTGAGCAGTGTAGAAGCCAAAGATCGCCGCTTGGCTTCCTTTGCAGCCTCTCTGATAGCTGGAATCTAACCGGGTTGCTCTCCAGACTTTCCTGAAGCCTGCCAAGAGGGGCTGAGAAAGTATTGCTTGGGATCTAGCCGCGTTCTCCCCTGTCCCAGGAATACTCTGCTGTAATCTTCTCCAGCCTTGCATCAGCAGTTTATTTTTGGAAAGGCTATTGTATTATCTAGTGGTTGAGGCACGCAAGGAAAGGGGTCGCAGCTCCATTGTGAGCCCTACCATGCCGTACCCCTTCCCATTCATGAGATGGGAGTACCGCTGCCTTTCTCACTCTTTAGAAAAATTTAAGCGCGCTTTCTAAACCTAAAGACTTGCACAAAACATTTGAGTTGTTTGTATTACCAGTCCATAAGCAGGAAATACCAAAAGAGGGTTGCGTTCACATTGCAAGAATCTAGCAGTTGTATGGATATTAATAGCTGAGATGTGTGTATTGACTTGCTTGTGATGTCCTCCGGGCAATGGACTAGGAGTTAATCTGCCTCCAGACTTAACCGCCCTTGTGACACTTTGTCTCTAAGGCATTGAACTAAGTCTGCAAACATCTGGGACCAGTTCTCAGCTGCTTTAAACTTCCTTTGTGACCTTGGGCCAAGCCACTCATGTACACTGGTTTCTGGTATCTAAAGCAGTGATAGCACTAGTATTGTGCCTTTTGTCTTTAGTGTTGAGTATGTAAATACATGGGGGCAGCAATGGCCTCTGCTGTCTGCTCTGCCCAGGTAAGAGTACCGGTCCCCGAAGTCTCCAGGTGCTTCTGTAATCTGCGTAAGTGAGACTATAAATCGGCTCTGAAGACTCATCGTTTGACTTGAAAACACTGAGTTGTTCTTTAGGTGGCTTGGCCTTTGCTCTAGCGCACTGCCTCAGATGATTTTGTGAGTAAAGTTACTACAGTCAGGAAGAAATAAATGGAAAAGCAAGAGGAAAAATATGGTCTTGTTTAAAGGAACTGTTGGGTTTTATTATGACCTAAAGCAATGTGCTTTATTCAGCAATTTTTACAAACAGGAAGCTTTATTTAAAAGGCTACAGCACTTGCTAAATCACGGAGCAAGAGAAAACAGTGCAAGAATTAGTTTAAACAGAGCAGATCTTGCAATTTTCAGAGCTTTTCTTATGTCCTTAATGTTCAGTCCTAATCACCTTAAACAGATACATCAGAAACATCGTTCGACTACTACCCTGGTGCAGCAAAAGGGAGGTGAAATCTAGGTAATCGTTTGAGAACTTTGCTTTCATAACAGAGACTGCTAATATAAAAGCAACCCCCCTCTTTGATGTGAAGGGGTTTTTGGGGGACTGGGGGAGAAAAGAAAGCAAACAGTGGTGGTAGTGGTGGTAGTCGAATTGGCTCCAGACCTTCTCTGAGCTTTATTGGAGGCTAGTATTTACAGCATGCTCCTTCCTGTGCCGGGATCTGTTTTTCTGTTTAATCAGAAACAGCCCAAAATCACAATGTACATAGATAGTACTTGGCTTTGTACTCTGCTTCTCTCAGTACCATATTTCCATTTTACAGATGGGAAAACTGAGGTCTGGAAGTAGAGCATTTCCCAAGGCTATGTAGCACAGCAGGGAATAAAGCCCTCATGGCTTCCAGTCATCTACACCCCAGCTTGCAAGACTTAGTATCGCAGTGGTCTGGCGTTAGGATTTCCTGCATTTTGTTCTGTCTTGTCTAGTTTTGCCAAAGGCAATGTTAATACTGCCCTGTTTTGAATTACTTCCCCTCTGCCTTGTAAAATCAGGGCAACATCTCTAAGTAGGTATTGTTAGGATGAAATGATTCAGGCTTTACCACTGTATGATCTCACAGCGCCATAAATAAGTGCTCATCTCTTTCTCATTTAATTTCTCATCTGCAAGCCATTGGAGGTAATATATTCTAGGTGAAGATGCAGACCCTGGCCTTGATGTGAGCATCTGTGCCTTAGCACAGCCGGAGGTTAGTGACTTGAAGGGGAAACCCCTCTGAAAGGGGTTGAGCCTGCCCAGCTGCTGCGGACTCCTGATTTCCCTGCAGTGATTTTTGTGTCTCTGTAAAACCCGCTTACTTGATTCTTAATGTATAATTTTTATTGTTCTCCGTGTTGTGAAATGTGCTCGTGCTGGGCTGAACCAAGAGGAGTTAAGACACTGTTCCATACTTATTTGTCCGATAAGAGTTCCCAAAGTGGGGCTGGTTGAATGGGGCTCTGTGTACGCATGAGCCTGACACCTCAAAGTCTTGCTGCGTTGTTCCTGTTGACTTAAATATCTTTAAATTTTCCTGCCTGGCCTGAAAAGACCTGACAAACTCCTCTCTTCAGAAGATCTGATTTTAATCCCAGAGTACCCACCTCCTTCCTAAAGTGGTCTGAGGGGGTTTTCCTGATATCTTAGATGAGAGCTTGGGCTTGTTGCCAGTATTTCTGCCACAGTTCCTATGGATAATGCCTGCGATGTCATTCTAATCAGATGCACCAGGCGCTGCACATAGTGCTCTAAAGGAATTGCAGTGTCTTTCAGAAGTAACATTCCCATGCTAGTGTTTTTTCAGCTCCTAGTTTCTGCAGACCATAGCAGAGTTATTTTCCTGTGTTTAGATCTAACGTGAGAAGCTCGGGATCTTATCTTAGCCTGTCACTTCAGTGCTGTGTGTTGCATAAATAAAAATGGGGTGAGAGAGTTGGTTTCTGTTAACTCAGGAGAACTGTGTGGCCTTCCTAGCAGAGCTGGAGCGGAAGAGGAGGGAAGAGCTTGATATACTTCACTGCAGTCCTCGCATCTAAATATAAATAGTTCTCTTCTTGGATCCTTTCAGTCTGAACTTCTGGGTGATTTGACCTTTCTTTGATAAAAGCTTTCTTTATTTGCAAGAATAAAAGGGCAAGGGGGAGGAAAGGACACAGCAGAATTTTTTTTACTTTTTTTAAAATATCTTGAAATCCTGGCAATTGATTTCTGCAATACCCAGCACTCGCTGTTGAACCAGCTCTGTCCTGGAATCCAACTTTTCTCCTTCTTGAGTCCCTTGAGTGAACTGTGCATTTTACTCTAAAGCATTAAGCAGAAAATTTGTAAGAAAGTGTATGGAAGTGTGTTTTCTCACAGGGAGACTCTGCTTTGACGGGGATGGATATCCTGGGCTCCAGTCCCCAGTCTTGTTGCTGACGGGGCAAATCACTTTGAGCAAGTGACTTGGTTTATGCCCATTACATCACTAAGTTTAGTTTTCCTGGCATCATAACTTGAGCTGAAAGAAATATTTGTATTAAATGCTGCTGGTTTTTCATATGTACACACTGAAGTTTTTTGAGCTCAGCATCAAAACACAGCTCTGTTTAATAAGTAAAAGCACTGAACTCTCTGGCTTTGGTCAGGTGAGCAGCGTGTGCAAGGGGATGCGCAGGTGCAGTATTTATAACCGCTCTAGACTACACGCAAGTCTTTCTGGCACTAGTTTTAACCATTAATTGCCACTTTAAATCCAGCAATAAATTATTTGGGCAACCACACTGCGTGAGCCCACTGCCAAAAACAAATTGGAGCCTGAGAACTACTCGGGTCCCCTTCATACTTCAGGACTGTTGCAGCTGGATGGGGTAGGGCACCTCCTGGACTCAGTCTGGTTGGGTTTTAGTGTCTTGCATAACTTCTGGACATGGTTTAAGGCATCATCCTGCAAACGATGTTAGTAGCACTTGAAATGCATTGCATGCATGTATTGTTTTGCCGTTTGCTTCTGAAGCGCAGGATGGTGTGCGTTGGTGTGCGGGAATGCCTCTGGATAAGCCTTCTGATGCTTTGCAAATTGGATTTTGTGGCTCACTTGCCTGTCCTCTTGGATAAAGTTTCCCCTTAGCTGCCTCTCCTCTAGTGGAGCTCGTGTATGTCTCGGGACTGCAAAGCCTTTTATAATGCTCTGCCGGATCAGGAGTCACTCGGAGGGGACAGACTTTCCATTTCAGAGCATGCTCCTGAATCCCACCTGAAAACTGCTTGAGAGTAAGCATGCTGCTTAGTTTACTTCTGAATTTCCACTTGGTCTGCACAAGATTCCTGTTGGTTTGGTGCCTTTCCTGCTGCTTTTACACACTGTGGTATAGAGTTTTTTCTGGCCAGGAGCCCTCTAGTAATGACTGTTATTTTAGAAAACGTAGTTACTGCTCGGGCTGCCTCTGTATCGTACAGTGAGTCGTAGCGATTACATGCTGGGGAGGAAATGAAATGATCAGGAAAGGCCTACTTCATAAAGAGCAACAGTTGACTTTATTTTAAACCAATTAAATTGGGGATTAGAGGGTGCAGTTAAGTTCTACCCCTAGTTAAAGAAAACAATGCAGGAAAGTGTACTGTATTAGCAAAAGCATGATTGTCTAGGCTTATGTCGTGGTAATAAATCCTTATAATTCTTATAATAAATCCTGTATAATTCTTGAAAGTATTAAGTTTAAAACAGCCCAGCATACAAGGAATGACGGGTTGTAACGGAGAGGGCCCTCTTTAGGAAAGGTGAACAGTTTCAATTTGCTTAAGAAGGCATTGATTTGAGTTCATGTGTCCTTTCTGGGAGAGGGTGGTGAGGAGTGTCAGTAGAAGCCAAATTCCTTTAACAGCAAGCTCAAGAGCAGTGCCAGCTTCTTACATGTGCATTTGTCCACTCTTTTAAATAGGACACCTTGCAGACGTTAGAGAGAAGATTAATGCTCTACAGGGTTAATCCTTAAATCCTTGTTGTTCGACTTTCGAACGAGGGAGGGAAGCTAACAATATTCTCAGAAGTGCTCAGAGACCACCTACTCTTTCATAGAGACTGCCAACAGCTGTCAGATGGAAATGATTTTTGGACAGTAAGAAGTCAGCGTGGAATTACACTGGTGACCAGAAGCAGGCTCTGTATCCCACAGTCTTTGACTTACACCCCTAGTGACTCTTGCCATGGAGGGAAGAGGGTTTCCCAGACCCATCAAAATTCTTCAGGGGTGTGTGAATTAGCGGTGGGTTGATGGTTTACTGTCTCTTGTGGTTAACTTTAATAGACACATGTTCCTCTGAAGATGCTTTTTGGCAAACACATGTATGGCTGAAAGATGTCTAGTAGCAGGAGAACGTGGGAGCTCAGATTTAAAACCAAGATAATCTGATAAAGCATTGAGTAGTGAATCCCTGTGCCGGCGGTGTGCTTTGTGACACTAACCCCTCTGCTCGACGCAGTGCTGTGTGGTCTGTTCTCTGTAGTACTGCTCTTAACCACAGCTGTCCAGCCACTGGTTTGCTTCCAGATAACCAACTTGGTGTGAGAGCTCTGCTGAAACTTGTCCTTGCCGGCTGTCTGTCTGTTTGGTGTATGCCTAAGTGTTCCCTGTACGTTTTCTGTCTTGCAGCATCTGGAGAGGGCCAAATGTGAACTGCGTTGACAGTACTGGCTACACACCACTGCACCATGCTGCTTTGAATGGTCATAAGTGAGTCCTCTTATAATGTCTTTGATCATATGGGATAGTATGTGCTTTACAAGCTAGAGTTTCTGTGTAATTCATTCACCAGTCTAATGCTGTTGCCACTGAAAATGTGGCGATGGTGCAGCACTACACCATCTTCAGGACAAGAAGTGAAGAACATCAGTGCAGTGAAGCTACAGAGGCATTGGCTGCTGCACAGTATGATTATACATCTCATTAAAAATTTGGCAAAACACTGAGCTTTTCAACCGCCCTTTTATTTATAAGCAATTTGGATAAGATATAACAACATACTAAAGGTGGCTTCTCCAGTAACAGTCCTCTGCAGTCTGTCTGGTGTTCAATGTGTTGCTGTGCCTGCACCACTTAAAATTGGCTTTCGTGCGTATTACATTTTTAAGTAACTCCAGTCTTCAGTGTGGTAGATCTTGTATTGTTCATTGGTACTTAAGATATTGAGAAATTGAATAGAGTTAAAGTCTTTATTCATCTTCATTTTGTTGGTGCAATTCACTTTTTACCAGAGTTGTTTGTGGATGACTTCAGTCTCTATTCAGCTCCGTTAGTGTGAAGGTAATGTAGGTCTTTCCTGAGCTTATCTCAGCAGTCTTTAATTTTTATTGTGGTTTTTTTTTTTTTCCCCCCTTGGGCAGCATTTAATAGGAATGCTTTAAAATCATGTTTCAGGAGGATCTCTGAAATACTCCTGTTCAGATTAACTTTTTGTGGAGTACTGCAGAATGTAAGCTGTGAAACAGGGACTGAATATCTTATGGACTCAAGTTTCCTTCTCTTGCAGGGATGTTGTGGAAGTTCTGCTGAGGAACGACGCACTAACCAACGTAGCAGACTGTAAAGGCTGTTACCCTCTTCACCTGGCAGCTTGGAAAGGGGATGCAGACATAGTGAAGCTCCTCATTCACCAGGGACCTTCGCATACTAAAGTGAATGAGCAGGTCTGCCTGTTTTTCTCAAATGTATCATTGTATCGCTTCCCTTGGATGGGAGAGTACTTCAGCTGACTCCTGACCCTTCCCAAACTAGTAGCAATTGTTATAAAGTTCTACTTGCTAATGGCATAAGAAGGGCACTGCCTAAAGCAAATACCTCCAGTTCTGAGTTAGTGGTTGAATGAGGTATATATGTTTATAAGGAAATAATATGAGAACCACTCCACACCTAGGAAGTGGTCTCCTGCTTTCATGCTGGGCTTCTAAAACTAACCCATAGTTGTTCCTTTCAGTTGCTGGATAGTTGAGAAGGTTTCTAGTTCTGTCAAAAGATACATTGGCTCCCTTCTTTGGGAACTAATCAAAGCAGCTTTGTATAGTCTTTGGCCGTGCTGTCTTAGCTACTCTCCTGGCTTGTCTCTAGCACTTGCTCCAGTTAACTAATCTGTAAGTTGTAAGATAATTTTAACCCTACTTGCCCCCAGATAAAGCCCTAGGTTAATCTTAAAGAATTATTTTCTCAGTCGGGCAAGAAAAAAATCTGGTGGATTTTTTCCATTTGTCAAGCTGATAGTTTTTGCTCTAGGATGCAGAGGGATTGAGTAGTATGAGACAGCTATTCTCTACAGCGGCCACTGTGTCCACTTTGAAGGGCTGGCTCCTGTGTAACTTCCCTGTGAAAGTCAGCAGGTATCTTACAATTCCAGGGAACTTCTGAAATGCTACTGCTGGAAGACCGAAATATTTCTTTTGTCTAAAAGTTTTGGATAAGGGATCTGGTTTACTGAGTGAGGCCAGCTGAGCAGTGTTACTGAACCACTTGTGGCTGAGTGTGCTTGGGCAGATGTGCAGTAACCACCTGAATCAGATGGTTAAAGCTACAATAGCCCTTAGTTGTCCTGTCCCTAAGGCAGGAATAGCTAATGCCCCTGTGAACCGACTCCTAAACCACTGAGGTTTTCATCCAGAAGGAGAGGAGAACACCAGAATAAGTTTGTCTGCCTTAATACCACAAGGCTAAAAATTGTATATTCATTTAGAAGTTAATTCACAAGTAGGCCAGATACTCATGGCTCGAGTTTAGCGAGATCTGTCAAAGTCAAGATGAGCAGCTGGGAACTGTGAGTTTCTGCTGTTTAATTTTAATCTGTGGTGTATACTTTTCAGAAGCTGAGGAGCAAACTCCCTTCGGAGTCACGTTGAGGAGTCCTAATCCTACTTCCAGCCATACTTTGTGGGGACCGAAGTGCCATGCTTAAGTTTTCTACTCCTCAGTATAACCATCAGGCTGCTCCAAGGCTAAATGCTTGCTTCTAAAGCATCATGAAATGAAAAATGTGGTGGTGGTAATGCTATTCACTACCACTCCTCAATTGAGCAGAAGTAACTAAGAGGGTGTGTGTTAATGTCTTTGTTGATAGTTTTCCAGTTTGGGACTGTAGTTAATAATGTCTTCAGGCACAGCTGCAGGCATTCAGTCTGTTTAAACAAATTTGAGAAGTGTAGTTAGCTGTTTACAATCAATCTGATAAGAACTGACTGAGGACCCTGACTGTAAACTGTTCTGCTCCAAGTAGGACAGGTATAGGAGAAACCTGTGCAAAAGATTAAAAGCTTAGTGTGATCCTTCCAGGTAAGGTTTCATTAACGTCCGTTTAGTAGGAACCTTTTTAAATGAGAAAAGTCAGCCAAATAGCCTGTGCTGATTGTGTTTGGAGTCTTGTAAATGAAATGCACAGTGGTTCAAGTTACAGGAATTGGCAGCTGGAATGGCTTCTGCTGTTAATAGCTTTGACTGGAACAAGATGCTGTGTTCTGTCATTTCCACCCCTTGGGAGTCACCCATTGCTTTGTTGCTATATCTCACCCATTTCATTATCACATTTTTTTTCTTTTTCCTCTTCCTTTTTGTAGAATGCTCTTGAGATCAAAGAACTCAAAAAGTACGGCCCCTTTGACCCATATATCAATGCCAAGGTGTGTACTTTGCTGTCAGCATTTCACTGCATCATTACTCCAAGCTGCACTCGCGTGCTTCCAGGTGCAATGTCATCCAGTTGCAATAATACCTGTTCAGTTTGCAGCTGCTTGGGGAAAATTAAAATGCGACCATTTATTTACTGTGGGTTTCTTTCTTCAAAGCAGTTATAGAAACATAATTTAAAGGAAGCTTTTCCTTACTTTCCTGGGGGTTCCTTCATTGCTTAGCCTTGTAGGACTCACGGTGATGGTCAGTTTGCTTGATTTGGCTGGATGACTTCCAAAAGGTAATGTTATTTCAATTAAAATGCTTTAGGTTTTTGTTTCATGTGCTAATGTTGCTGATAAATGCAAAGAGGAGGATTTCCCCCCCCCGCTTAAACATGGATGCATTTTCTCTGTGGGCTGTTTGGAGTGAATTTTCATGCCTTTTCTTCTACAAAATGCGTAAAGCTGTATTTGTCGTTTGAATGGACAGTTAATTCTTTTGGTGGTGGTGGTGGTGGTGGAGAGAGGGGAAGACAGTAATGTTCATGCCTCCCTTCCCAAGTCCTTCATGTCCTGCTTATTGCATCAGTCTCTCTTTTTGGATGTTAAGTCTGTCGTGTCGTCTGACCCTTCAGCCCTAGTCTTCTGTTCCTGTTTTCTTGCCTATTTTGCTCCTCTCTTGCTTTTAGTTATTGAGCTACAAAAAGGCGTGACATCAGCACTTACGATGCACTGAGGCAGAGCAATTGAGGAAGCAGATAAGAAAGTTCCTGGTGGTGTTTTCTCAGACACCATTTTTCATTTTTATTTATAGTGAAGCTGCAGGCCAGTGATGGCATAATAGTCCTCTGATTTATCATGAGACACTTCTGCTGTAAGCTACCGTGCCACTGTTGCTTCCAGCCAATTATTTTGGATCCAGCCATCCATGGCAGATTTGTCTCTCAAAGTTTAGCTGAAACTTCCACTCTGGTTGATCTGCAGTACCTTAAAAACATTCGAAGTTCCTGAGCTTGCTAACCGCTGGGAATTATGTTTGGTTTTGCAGACTTCTATTTCGGGAAATACTCTAGTGCATACCTCTTTAAGCACAAATATATTTACGTGAAGCTCATCCGTATCAGTGATTTTTACAAAAATCCAGATGGGAATGTTACAACGACGAATGTCCTCTGTGGAAACATCATAGTCGAGCAGTTCCGTTGCCTGAAAGGAGCTTTCTAAAACATTGTCAATGATGGACTAACATCTTGCGCACTCCAGCATTAAAATGTTGAATGAAGAAGGAATATAAAGATGAAATATACAGTGAGCTCAATTTCTTGTGGATATTTGTTTATGCAGTATTCTAATTTGGATTTTATATTTGACAAGTGCATTATTTTAAACTCTCAGTTCAGTTTTCAAGATGGCTGTAGTGCTCTCAAGAACAAGGCTAGTGGTTTTGAAATCTTTGCCTCCGTTTTAAGGAGAGAGATACGATTTACACACAATCTGTTAGGGTCATCACAAGTTCGGACCAGCTTTCCACTGGTTTCTGACCAGGTTTGATGAAAAGCATGTGGAATCATACCTGTCATGCAAACCTTGGTGTTTTCTTAATAGCCTGGCTGCAGGTGGGAGAACCACAAAAAGTCCAGGTGCAAGTTGTAAGAGTCCTTGCTTAGTTGGTGCTTCCTGCTTCTCAGCTCCCATGCAGGATGGGATGTCATACAGAAATGATTGAAGCAAGGTGTTTCATCCTTCCAAACATTTTGCCATGTTTAGAAGAGAGGGAAAGCATTTATATAAGGCGGGACTACAATTTAATATCCTGTTGAGGAAGAGATAAGAAAGCCAGAAGCTTCTTGCTCTCCTAAAAATTAAAGAAATAGTTAACAGCTTCTTTTTATGCCTCTTCCTTTTCAGTGTCTTTTGCTCAACAGGAGGTCCCTGCAGTATGCCTGCTACAGGCCTGATGGACTAATGAAAAGCAAATGATAGAAGTAAAGTTAAGAGATGGAGCAGCAACTTTGCTTCAGTAACTCCTGCTATCTTGAATTTGGTTATTTAATTTGTCTGAAACAACCAACTAGTTGAGCAGAGGCAAAGTAGAAAAAGCTGTCACATCGCTCAGGTTTGTGCACTTTAGAAACTACCTTTGTCTTTTTTAATTGGAAGCAAATGAATTGTGCAGATTGGGTTTAAAGTGCTATAAATCTAAATGGGCTGCTGAGAAAAGTGGAAGCCTACCATCTGGAGTCTGCAAATGAAACCGGGCAGCAAACCTACCCGCAGAGCTCCCGGAAGCTTGTTGGACATATGGGGATCATTTTTTTTCTGAAACGTCTTTGGCATTGTTGGGCACCTGTAGGAAGGAAGGAGGCCTGTTCATCCTTACTCTGTTCCTGGCAGTGCTGTGTGGGATACTGATGGAAAATGTGTGCTGCAAAAGGAGGGAAGGAGATGGTGGAACTGACTGGGCAGCTCCAGCCAACTCTTATGGCCTCCTTTGTGCCCGAGGTAGTGATGTGCCTTGGGTGTCACCTCCTGGTGAAGTTTGGATTTTGCTTAATGTTTTGGTTTGGTTTTTTTTTTCCCTCTTTCATTTCAGCCTGCCTTTAACTGAAACTTTGTAGAGTGCATGCCAGTGGGACATCTCTGTTCTGTGCTTTAGGATCAGACGTGTCACTGGAGCAGCAAAATAGGTTTTTAACAGGGCAAGCCTCTGTTAGACATGCGCACGCTGACAAAAATCCTGCAAAGGAATCTTAAAAATAGGTTGGATGGGACCAAAGGGTCATGTAGCCTCTTTTCCCAGCCCTGAGGCAGGATCAGGTCTACCTAAACCATTCCTGACCAGTGTTTGTCCAGCAGCTTCTTAAAAACTTCAGAGAGGGACAGCTCTGTAGTCTCCCTTGGCAGTTTGTTCGACCATTCCAATCTTTGCAGGTTAGAAAGTTAGAAAACTTTCCCGTATTTAAACAAAGTCTCCCTTTCTTCAATCAAAGCCCTCTTATGTTGTGTTAGGAACAAGCGTGCAGACAGATAAACTTTAAGGGGCTGTAGATTCTCCATTTTAGTGTCTGATGAGGAGCATAAGGGCTATGGTATGTGGTAGCTAGTCACCAGGGCTTGAAAAATTTGATGGAGCCCATATTAAAGCAGAGGCATTTCTGTCTGCGTTCCCGTTTTGTGATCTGTAGGCAGGCTTCGTACGAGCCCAGATTCTCGCTCCCAACTGTGAACTGGGGGGGGATGCTAGGATTTCTGCAAGAATGCAGCCCCTGGGCCCTGTTGAGTGTTCTATTTTCCTAAGAAGTTTTGAAATTTGAACCCATATGCCTTCTGGCTGCTGGAAAGGAATTTTCTTTTTCCATCTCCAGTAAATGTGTATGTCTGAGCACTCATGCTCATTGTTCAGGCTCCACTCTGGTTTGTGCTTGGAGAGGCGATGCGGGGAAGGGAGGCAAGCTCCTTTGCCTGGAACAGCTCTAGTATTTTTGGCTGCTCAAAATGGAGGCAATAAAGATTTATGCAATAGCGAGAGTTTCCAGTACCCCCAGTCTGTGATGGGGAAAGACTTGCTGTAATGATTCAGGGGAGTTTACCACCTGGTGATCCCTGTTGCAGGAGGAAAGTCTGGGGCTTTTGCCCTGAGTGTCAGAGCCCTGACCTGCTTAAAGAAAATTAAGACTCAATTGCAAGAAAGATAGGGGAAAGTCTCCAACAATTATGTTATTAAAGGGTGTTGTGTTCCCATTTCTGAGCCGTCAGGCAGGTTTTTGGAGTTGCTGCATGCTTTAAAGCACCCTTGAGAGATACGGTCTCTGTGCCAGGGAGGGATGAGAGGGGGACAGTCCTAGCAGTGGAAATGCCTGGTAGCCAGGGCTAGTCTGGCATGAGCAGTGCATACCCCCCATGGCTCTTTGGCAGATACCCGCCCCTCCAGAGGGGCTGGGGTCATCTACTCTTTCTGCAAAAAATTGGCAGCGAGCCTCCCTCGTGCTGTGGGGCAGGCTGAGGGCCTCGGTCGGGCTGTGTCATGGGCTCACTGATACCTGTGTTCCCTTCCCTGTCAAATAAGAATAATGTGTTTACCAACCTTTTAAATGCCTTGAGACCGGCAGCTTAAGCTGATTGATAGGTGTGATCTCTGTAGTTCTCTATTCTCTCCCCTTCTCACTCCGTATTTATATTTTATGTGCGGACTTCTTTATTCTACAGTAACTTCTGTCCACTTGTATGTGCCTTCCTTCACCGTGGCTGCCTCTGCCACTCCAAGTATAAAGCCTGTTGTTTGACTTTGAACTTCTGTGCTAACCGTGATGCTGTGCTTTCCTTACCTTCTTAAATACCTCACTTCTGCATGTGGCTGTTGCTGCTTCCTGCCTCTTCAGTCTTTGCTTTTATACAAGCTGCAGCTGCAGAGACCCTCTCCAGAACTCCTTGCTTCCCTTACGCTTTTCACATGGCTGAAAAAGATGCAAATACCAGATAAAAACAAATGGGAGTTTGCATGTGTGATTCCTGTAATCCTCAGAATGACTCAACATGTTAATAGGATTAAACTACTTGTACAACAGAGCAAGTTCTGCAGTGTGGTTGTGAAATGGTGCAAAATATTGACTGCTCCTACAAGCTGGTATCCAAAAAAGTGCACGTGCTCTCAAAGCAAAAAGGAAGGTATTTTGAGCAAATTCAGTTTCTAAAGTAGTACTTCTAACTCCAAGACAAGTATGTTCCCTGGGTATTTTTAATGGGAACTGTTCTTAAAATGACAAATTCAACCATGGTTGATTCAGCTAAAGTTGAAGTGTTTAACAGTTTGTACTAAAGTTTTTATGGGTCAAATTGTTAGATAAGTAGTTGTTTCTAAAGTCCTTAAACCAAAATCCCTCTGTCTGTAACACACAGTAGTAAAACTAGAGACTTGAGGTGAATTTAATTTGAAAAAAGGCTCTCCTAAATCTGGCAATGTTCCTATTTTGCACCTGCAAGTGAAATGTGCTAGGTTGCTTGTCTTTCAATGCTTTGTATTGCTGATTTTTCACCTGACAGATGCTGCATTCATTAATTGGATTTGGCTTTCAATGGGGAGGTGTTCCCTTGTTGCTTGGACATCTCTTCCCTCCATTGACCTGAGACCTTGGCTTGTTAGTGGAGTGATCTAATTGCACTGCTTTCTAATTCACAAACCACATGTAACTTAATGCACCCTTTCTCTAAACGGCCAGCTTGCGAGCTTCAGAATTGCAAAGGTGGAATGAGTGTTATAATCAGGATAAGTAGGATTTGAAACAATTGAAGTTTAAATCTAAAATGATGACAATCAAGCCACAGCAGACAGAATTCATGCTGCGGTTTGCCTATCGTATATTGCAGCCTTTTATTTTTGTGGCACCCTGATGTGTGGGATGCTGCCAACAAATAACAGACTGCCTTCCCCAAGTGCTAGCAGAATTAATGGGAATCCAGATACAACTCGAACAATACCTTAAGCTTTAGCATGGTCCCTTGATTTTGACCTCAGTGCTTTGAAAGCAGGCTATTCCATATATAGCACTTATTTCCCGTAGAGCAGATTTCCCATATCTGAGTAAAGCGTATTGTTCTCAGTGTTTTTGAAGCTTTTACTGGGTGGGTCGGTTGACGAGTTCATGAGGGGATGTCTGTGTCTGGTAAATGGCTAGTGAGACGGTGAAAATGTTGCTCCAGGCTCTCTTTCAAACTGAGCTCTCTGCTTCCTGACTGCTTTTTTTTGTCTTGTTTTTGCATTTAAACTTCAATGGTTTGAGCGAGGCATGGAGCAGCTCTTTTCTCCTCCGTTCTGACACGCTGGTGTTTGTGACCCCCCAGAACAACGACAATGAGACGGCGCTGCACTGTGCCGCGCAGTACGGCCACACAGAGGTGGTGAAGGTCCTTCTGGAGGAGCTGACCGACCCCACCATGCGCAATAACAAGTTTGAGACTCCGCTGGACCTGGCCGCGCTCTATGGGAGGCTGGAAGTCGTGAAGATGCTCTTGAACGCTCACCCCAATCTTTTAAGCTGCAACACTAAGAAACACACTCCCCTGCACTTGGCAGCTAGGAATGGTCACAAAACTGTAGTCCATGTCCTCCTGGATGCTGGCATGGATAGCAACTATCAGGTATCTAGTGTGTCTGTGTGCGAAGGGCTGGTCTGATTGCTGGGGGACGGAGAACCCCTGTAGTCACGATACAGAGAGCTCCGCCTCACCGTCCTCCCAGAGAGACTGTTTATGAAAGATAAGCAATAGCTTTGTTTTCCTCTGGGCTGTTTCTTCAGCTCTTGGTTGCCCTGAGAAGCTGCTCAGAGGGATTCTGGTGCTGTGCATGCTTCACGCCTGCTTGTTTAGTTGCACAAAGAGCCCCCAGACACATAGCAAGGGAGAAAAAAAGCCCTTTCACCTAAGCTATTCTGCCCCGCAATACTATGAGCTCTTGATAACAATGGAGGCAGTCTGTGTCTTCCTATCAAGCCACTTGTGACTATGCTGTTTTCACAGCAGTAGCTTGTATGTGGTGGTCTTGTCTTTCCTTTTCAGAACATGACCTCTTGCTAAGCTGTACAAAGTGCTTTCTTGGTCTCTAACCTAGGCCCGCATGTCCCTGAAGAGACCATCCCTGTTTTCCATTCCATTCTCAGCTTTGTAATAATATCGATAGTCTGTCCTCAGTTGTAGGTGTTGTTGCCCAGACTTTCTATATGATGCCATATATTTATTGCTTCTGTAACCTTCTAAAACATGCCTCCATCACCATTCCCCACTGTCTAGCTTCATGCTATTTTTCCATTTAATTTGCAGACTGAAAAAGGCAGTGCTTTGCACGAAGCTGCTTTGTTTGGCAAGACAGATGTGGTACAAATATTGCTGGCTGCAGGTGAGAGAATGATCCTCTTTTGAAGCAATAACGTGGTGATCCCTTCACCCAGAACTTGAGGAAACCCCTTTATAGTGGCAGCACATTTCTCCAACCAGCGATCAGAGTTCCTCGGAGAGAGTTACAGGAGAGGTTATCTTTCAGTGTTTGCCTTTAGGTCTGCTTCTCTAGAGCGTTTTTTTTTAGCTCCCCCCAGTGATGATCACAAATGACTTGATGAAAGACATGAATTTGCACATAGTTAGAAAATATTCTTGCTTTTGCCTTCTCTACACCTATTGCCATAGGTATTGATGTGAACATAAAGGATAACAGAGGCCTGACAGCTCTGGATATTGTGAGGGAACTTCCTTCTCAGAAAAGCCAACACATAGCAGCTCTTATTGAAGGTAAGTGGTGTAGCTCTGTGTGTGGGCGGGAGGGAGTAGTTTGGGCTGCTAATTAATTGTGCCAGTGCAAGTACAGGATTTTGTTTTCTAGTCTTGGAAAGTGCTGAGAGCATAGCAGCTTCAGGTCAGGTCCCTCGATGAGAATCTTACAGGTGTTAGAAGGAATGACGCTTAAATGCTTGGATGAACTGTCTCCAGCCCAAATGTTTGCAGGGGAGCTTCTAGGGGAGCATTTAGGGGGATTAGCTCCTTTGCTGAAGGAGTGTGGCATGACTTTTACAGTTTAAATGGGCTTAATTGAGCTTTGTTTAACTCACTTTAGATGTTAATTAAAATTAAGGGTAGGCTAAATCTGCTTGCAGAATGCAAAGTAATAGCTTTAGAAATGGTTTTGGATTAACTATCCTTTATGTGTCTGCGTAGGCAAATAGTCATCCACAGATCTTACATCCTACTCCTCACTTCACTGTGAAGCTTGGGCATGGATTTTGCAGATGAGATTTACAGAAAAGGCCTTGATTACTTGTGGTTTATGAAGGAGCTTGGCCCATTGTGTCTGTCCAAGTTAGGGAATGAAATGTGGCATCTTAGCTAAATTCATACCTTGTAATTATGCTGTCTCAATTTCCTCTCAGCTGTGGGGAGAAAGATCAGAAGCGTATGGAACTGGTGTGCATTATTCATGCTTAGCATTTGAGAGCTTTACAGGTTCAAAGCACTTCGCAAACTTTTAATTAAGCTTTGCCTGTGAGGCTGGTAGGTATTATCTCTATTCTGAAATTGAAGACAAAGATGGGCTTTAAAACTGAAGTTCTTACAGGTAAATGCTGTTGGCTTGCTCCAGTGGGCATGCATCTAGCTGCATGTGATGTTACTGTTTGACTTTATTCGTGTAAACTTAATGTCTCTGGCTTTGCCTTTGGTTAGGGGACCACAGCTAGAATTGGTTTCTCTGTGTCATGACTCCAGAAGACCAGACTACATCTCCATTTAGTGATGTAGCTTCTGTCTGCAAGATGAAGTAATCTGCTCCGTGACGTTGTGCCCGTCCAGGAGCTTTGGAGCTTTCTGATTAAAGACTCTGTAAAAGTTCAAAGAATCATCCTTAACCTTGTGCATGTGATTAAAGAGGCAGCCTGCTTCTATTTTGGGATCTGAGCTGCAAGTTTTAATAATGTACTTTGGTTATTTTTTGGAGACTTAATAAGCTGACAGTTGGCCTTCCATCCACAAGGGAGCGAGTACCGTATGCTGAAGTGGACGTAAAACTAGATTGACATAAACTGACCCTGTGGGCCCCCCTCGTTTCAGATTACACGATTGGGAAGAAAAGTGCCAAAGCTGCAGAGAAGACGGTTCAAACACCGCTTGTTCCAGCCACTGATCCTGTGTGCCGGATATCTCAGGGTAGGCTTCCTTGCAACATGGCAGCCGCTACTAGCACTCTTCTTTCTGCCAGTGCTGACTTTCTGAGACCAGAATCCCCGAGTGACATACTTGTGTGTCTCTTCCTCTCACAGGTGATGTGGAGAAAGCAGTGACAGAACTGATCATAGATTTTGATGTCAACCCAGAAGAGGAGAGCCCGTATGAAGCTTTATACAATGCAACGTCCTGCCACTCCCTGGACAGCCTTGCCAGTGGGAGATCTTCAGATCGAGAGTCTGTGAATAAGGAAGTGGAATCAACTGGTCTCAAAGCAGCAGGAGTCAGGCCTGTATGTAGCTATGTGTGTTCACCTCTGCTTGCCTTAGAAGGATAGGTAACTTAGCTCCATTTTCATGATTTTGCAGCAGGCTGCCAGTCCCCCAGCTTGAGGAAATCTTTAAACCCATCCCTGACGTTGATTAGAGCAGACAAGTTCCTCTCCTTTTTCACTGGCCTGTTCATATAACCTCCATGGCATTGCCCACAAGGAGCCACTTCTACATGCCTGATTTTCACTTGGTATTGCATCCTTCTGTTTTCTGGCAGTTGAACACAGATGCCTGGGAGTTTGGTTCACCAGGACGTTGCAGTTAGCTGAAGGGCTTACTTCTTGTCTAGAAGGAAGCTTTGGAAACGTTTGTGTGGAGCGTTTTTCTCATCTCTCTTGCTCTCTGCTTTGCCCAACAGAAGGCTCTCAAAAAAATTATCTTTAAGGATATCTTGTGGGAAACTAGTTGGCAGCAGAAATGTTTTTTGGTGTATTACTCGCAAAGATCTGTAGAGGGTACTCAAGGCTTTACAAGGCAATGCAAAGCTCCTGGAACTGTCTCCCGAAGAAGTCGTCCTCACCTTCTGTTAGTTGCATCTGCTGCCCCCTTAGCAGTCGGTGGCAATGCTGCTATGGGGCAGATGGGATGCTGGCCTTGCAGCATGCTGCGTCAGCTTTAGGGTTTGTTTTCTGGTTGGTTTTACAAAGCCTGCTCCACGGATGTATTTTTGGACAAAAGGCAAAGCAGCAATGAACAATTAAACTGCTGGTGGTACTGTAACCATGCTTCCTCTCTCTCTGCAAAGAGGTGCATCTTTTTTCCTGTACTATTAGCAAATATAGTAGAAGTGAGACAAAAGCTTTAGAAGACTGACACTTCAGCCAGATCTCTCTTTTAGGGTATGCAGTACAAAAGATGCACTATCCTGTTATTAACTAAATCTTGGTGGCTTATATCCATCCGTGTACTGTCCTGTGTTGATAGTGTCTGTGAAATAAGCTCAGCTCTGTCACAAATAGGAAAAGATGAGAGGCTGAACAACAGTGAAAAGGGAGAAGAAAGAGGGACGTGCTCCAGCAGCTTGCTGGAGTTTTTCCCTAAACTTGCTTGAGTTTTTGTGGAGCGAGGGGTTCACCTCTGCTGCCTTTCCCTTTGCCATTAGATGGAGCTGCTGCAGGGCTGGAGATAACCTGGAGATGTGTTTAGCTCTGCATCGAGGCGGGGCAGCGCAGCTCTTGCTGCCCACAGGCAATCTTGGGATATTTGAGGAATGCAGTGCAGCATTGTCTCTTGATCTCTAGGGTTTTTCCCTATAAAAGGTGCCTCTGGAATCGCTCATTCATGTTACTGTTTCCTTAAGACACAAGCCCTGCGATGTGCCTTCCCTTTCTACCCATTAGCATGAGTTCATTACTGACCTTCACTGCGAAATGCCACGCCATTGAGATTACCAGTCTGGGTCTGAATGAACTGGTTTAAGTAGTAAAGCAATAAACCTGTGTACACAGCACCTTCCACCTGAGCAGTTTTATTCTCCTGAAAGCATAGTTGGTGCTCAGGTGGGTCTGAGCTGGCCTTGTGCAGTGTTACCGCTGCGGAGCAGGAGTTGGGTGGTCTGTGTTATCAGGAGCAGTCCATCCGCAGGACTGCAGTATTGTGAATCTGCAGAAAGGGCGCTCTGCCCAAATAGGTGTCCTGGAGAGGAGGAGGAAAGGCAGCAACCATTGCCAAGCTCTGTGCTGTTAGGACCAAACTTCTCCTCCCCAGATTAATTTGAGGACATCCTTACCATGCTGCATTCACAGCAGTGTGGACATAGTGTTAGTGGAAGCAGAAGGGTACATGCTTTAACCCAACACAGTTGACAGTGGTCTTCTAAACTGCAGAGAGAACGTCCACCTCCACCTGCCAAGCCACCGCCCGATGAAGAGGAGGAGCAACATGTGGAGAAGAGGATAGGCCATGGTGCTTCCTGTGAGGTACGTGGGACTTGATCTGGGGTGTGTTATAGCAGTGACAGTTTTAATAATTTGGGAGGAGCCAACTATGATACTACCTCCCTTGCAAGTCAGGTTGCAAGTATGAAGTATACTTTCACTCCAGCTTTGCTGCTGTCACTTGCCATGGGAACTTCCTTTGTGCAGTTCTTCCAGGGCACCTCTGTGTTGACCTTCAGCCTTACTTTCCTATTCTTGGCTGAGAATTCCCTTAGGAAGAGATTTTTCTGAATCACGTTGTGGTGTGGACTGTTGCCCACTTGTAATGATCCCACCAAATGCATCTTCACTTGAGACTGAAACCCAGAGGGCCGTTGCTTCCTGCTTCTTCTGGGCTTCCAGCTGTGGAGGAGCTGCGTGGGCTGGTGGGTCCCACTGACGTGAACAGGGATCAGGGGCTTGAATTCAGCTGAGAATCTGGCCCAGCATGTGTTAAAGCTGTCTTCTGCAGAGGTCAATGTGTGTAAGCTGCTTTTTTGATGAAACTAAAACTCTCCTATTCTGCCTTGTTGCTCTTGGGCTGCCTATTGCTCGTTTTTATTCACCTGCCTGTGGACCTCAAATGTGAGGGCTCTCTGGGAGACCCGTCTATGGTGGGCTGTGAAACCACAAATCTGTCTTGGCAACTTCTGCTGACACCCAGGAAAATCTTCAAAGCAAACCCAAATCTTGTGGGTTTCCTTGCTTTTCCAAATGCAGTAGGTTGTATGTAAAACAAGCGGAGCATGTGCTGCCTCTAGCTGTCGGAACAGACTCCAGTTCACCAGACGCTTTGCTTTGAATGTGTCGATCTGCTGAAGTTCCTACAAGGCATAAATGTGATGTTTTCTGAAGTATGTCAGAGCTACGTGAGACATGAGTAAACATTATTTGCTTTAATAGAACTGACTTTTTATAGAGAGAGTAGAGCTCCAAACAGTGCACAAACAGTAAAACTGAAATGTGAAATTGTGGACTGATCTCTCCACTGCTGTTAAAATGGCTTTGCAGTGTGTGATGACCAGTCCCATGGCTGGCTCTGGGCAGAGGAGAGTTGGGTCACGGCGTAACTGGAAAGCGAACTTGTTTATGATGAGAAACGCGAGGGAGGGAAATGTGCGTTGACTGCTCCTGCTGAGTTATCTTGCCACGTTTAATTATAAGACACCTGCTGTGTTGTCCTGCCATTAACGGCTTTGGAAACATGATCCATTAAAGGAAATCTTGCTGGCAAAGTGATTCTCTGGGGAGACCTTGATTTGCCACTAATTTCATTGATACAACTTACAGGCAGTGTGCAGTGCTGCCTGTAAATGACCTTCTAGATGTACCAATGCAGCAGTTTGGGGCCTGATTCTTTCTCTTTGTTTGCTGCTTCTGGGGTGCTCTGCCTTTCTGACTCTTGCCCATTATTTATCATCTCAGTACATGTTCTCTCTGGATTGGGCGGGTGTGAACAGGAATATGCTTAGGGAATGCTGTAAACATCTCGGAGCAGCATTCTGATCTGCCATCTTCCAGACCTGCTCTCACATTAGAGCCAGGACAGTTAGTCATTGAATATTCTGGGGATGGGCCAACCTCCAGTTTCAAAAGTAGTCTTTTTATTCCACTGCCAAGATGGGTCTATCAGTCAAAACAGATATGCATAAACAAGAAACTTTTAACTTTCATCATGGAAAAACATTAGTACAAACAGGCAAAAGAGCTGATTGTTTGGAGGTGCTTGAGTCCCTTCTTTCACTGTCTGCAGAAACCTTCTGGGTTTGTAGCTGAATAGGAGTCTTGCGTTGTCAGATTAAACTACAATTTCATTTGTTTACTACCCGTCTCCAAAAAGGAAGTGCAGATAAAGACAAGGCGCCGTGATTGTTCCAGCAGTATGGTCTGCAGTTCTGGTGAGGGAGGAGAGAGAAAAGAGATGAGTTACCCTTTAAAAGACCACTTTCAAAGTCCACAGCCGTGGATTAAGTACATCTTAAAGAGCATGCTCATTACTAAGAACATCTTATTTTGGGGCATTGCTAATAGTGAATATTTATACATGCTAACCAACACATATAAATAAAGGAAAGATGAATTGGAAGAAAGTTTTATTTGATTTTGTTGCTCCTGGTTGCAGAGCCTACAAGCAGGTTTTCCAGCAAACAGTGGTCTTCATTTGAGTGAATTTGAACCTGAAAGTCTATTTAAAGCTTGGAAGGATGAGAGATGGAGAACATGAAGTGTAACCAGGCCGATAAACACATGCCCAAAAGTTTACAAAGCAAAAGCTAGGAATTGTGTGCTGCTAGGTGGCTATTGCTTTCAAATGCGTCCAGTGCATTTGAAAGAGGACAGCACAATAAGCGTCATCTGCGGGAGTCCTAGGAATATACTAAAGCCTGGCTTGAGGTCCAGGCTACAACTGTTATGACAGGCTGCTGCTGTGCAGTATTTTTCCAAGATCTCTGGCGAGAGTCTGTTACCTACTGTTATGGTCTGATGTTTTTGTGCCACCATCTGGTCAGAAGTTTTTTTTTTTCTTAATTTGCTCATTATGAGCTGCTTCACCTGAAAAGGAGCAGGTCTGCCTGGCAGCTCATGCTTGAAGCAGGTAGAATAAATACTTTCTTTGCTGGACATGGCCCGTTTCCTCCCATTGAGAAAACTGATTTAAAAGCCAGCTGGGCTTATGCAGAAACAGTACACGGATGTAGGAGTCCTGTCTGTGCTGCTGACTCCTGGGTGTCTTTCCAAGACTCCCTAAACTCCCAGAGGTCCTGGCTAGATTGCAGTCGGGTAGGTACCTATTTGCCCTTGAAGCAACTCTGATGCTTTCACTTTGGGGAAGAAATTGGAGGTGGTGCTTAGTCTGCTGTCTAGACAGTGGCAGTTCCAGGAGTCAGTGAGCAGTATGAGAGCCCTCCTTGGGGGGATGTTTTGTTCAGACCTGTTCTTCCCTGGCTCGGCAGCAGGTAGGGATCACTTGCTTTCTGGCTTGGGTTTGACCCCACTGCGGTTGGCTGGGTAGGCACACATGGCTCCTGGGACAGGGCTGCATCAACCTGCCAGGGTCTGGCCAGGAGATGGTGCTGAAAGGCAGATGACCATGCAGGCAGTGTGCCTTGAAGCCCAGTTTAGCCCCAGTAGCAGTGGGGTGGCCCATGTGGCTCTCTAAGGGTGCTGAGCGCCTGTCATCCTTGGCGTTAAGGTAGACCAACATGTGCAAGTCTGCAGCAAGACTCATTTGGATCCTGCATCAAGACCGCATCCCTGCACATGGATGGTGGCTTTCCAGAGCAGCTTGCTGGAGGGTCTGCCAATATTGCAAGCAAGCTCTCATCAAAGGCTTTTGGGGATTTAAATGAGCACAATCACTGCTGCACATCCTGAGGTTAAACTGAGTTTATACAGTGTTGCCGGAGGGCTCTTTAGTCCTAAATACGCTGTCCATTCTGAGGTTAGAAATGCTAGATCTGAGACTTCTGAAAAGGTGGCAGGGACTTGGGCTTTTTTTTTTTTAGCCATGTCCTAATAGGGCTAGCAACTACATAGTGAATGACGATGCAAATTCCAATAGCAACAGTAAGTCTGAGTTGGGATGAACAGGAATAACGATCTCAGCTCTTTTCCCCCCTCCAGGCTGTCTGCAGACCTTGCACAGTGAATCAGTTGGTCGGTGCTAGAAAGCTGTCAGCAACCTTAAATACTAGAAAATAAAGGGGGTTTGGGTGTTTGGGGGTTTTTTTGGGGGGTGGGGAGGGAGCATTACATTTTGAATCACACTCCATGGCGAAGGTGTTGCCTTTGCCAATTCCTTGCTTAAACCGTGGCATAAAGAGGCCTTGTGCTTTATTGCTGGGATAAATAGCATTGCTTTGTGGAGCGCTACATTATGCTGTTTCTCATTAGGCCTCTGTTGCACGAGGAAAGAGCAGGGGAAGTGGAGCTGAGGAAGAGGAACACCCTTACGAGCTGTTGCTTACAGCAGAAACTAAAAAGCCAGTTGCAGTCGATAGGAAAACAAAAGGTAAGTGACCATCCGAATAGCAGAGCTGTTTGCTTAGATGCATTTAAGGAAAATGTAGAGGGCAGAGAGTAACTGGAACAATTAAACTCTTTGTTGGGTGGGGCGGCTGGGGTCTGGATGGCTATTGTTTTGTTTCCTGGTAATCTTCACTTTTAGAAAGGAGAGATCTAAACATTCCTGTGCAAAATGTACATGGAGGAAGGGCAACTCTGTGGTTTTGAGAACTAAGAAATTGTGAGGACCTACTCTGTTACATTAGAAAATAAGAAAACCTTGTGCACAGTCAAGTAAATGCAGAGAGGTGGAAGGCTGTGCCATGTTGTTACAAGTGAGATGAACCAATGCAAGCATTTAAATGAGCCGTATTCTCCATCCAGCTGAATCTGAAGACTTGCTGGCGTTGCATGTTTATGTCAGCAGATGATTGGCCCTGCTATCCTGGTCTTAAAATCAACATCCTGCTGTGTATTAAAGCTAATTCGAGATGTAAACTGACAAAGGAGGAAAACAAATGTGTAGAGCAAGGCCCTTTCTAGAACTGACTGAAAATCCCCTATCTAGCCAGGTTGAGTTTCAAAGTAGTCCCTCTTCGCCCAGAGCAACGGACTTCTGTGCTTTACAAAGGGTCTGGGGAACACCTTGTCTCTTGTGTTTGGCTATTGCTGGGCTTTTTGGCTTTCCTTCAACAACAACAACAAAAGATTTGTTTAGAGGAAAAACATCTCTAACTTTATTCAAAAGTCCTGAGCAGGAATTTAGAAGGATTTAGTTTAGATTCTAAACCTGGAAACCATCTCACTTTGAGGATGAACAGAGGATAATGAGGACTCGATGTGATGCCTCATTGACTGCCCTGTAAGACCTGCAGCTTTTTTTTTCTTTTCTTCTTTTTTTCCTTCTTGCAGCATGATAGCTTTCATGCCTTGAGTCCTGCTGCACTCCTGGCTTGTGTAGGGTGGCACAAGAGGTCATTGTTTTCCCACCAGCATTTGCCAAAGCCACTTGCTGCCGGAGGCAAAGTTAGGATGCTTTTCAGGTTGGTGCTTTGCGGTCTCGGCCAGGAAATAGTCCTTGGGTGACAGCCATTGAACCAGAAGCTTTCAGGCTATCTTTTCAGTGTGCAGCTATTGCTGGTTATTCAAGTGCAAGCTATTCCTGACTGCTTTGCTCCTTTCTCTGACTACCCTGTCTAGGCTTGATTAATATGAGTGAAGGTGTGTCATAATTGTATGTCAGATTAAAATAAAATCTCAAAGTAACGCATCTGCTTGTTCTTGATGCAAATCTCTTCCCCTGCACACCTGAAGACGTCGGTACTGCTGCAGGTTGTCTAAGCCCCATTTCATGGAGAGGTTGCAGGAAGCATCTTTAGCTTATTAAGGATCCAGAGCAGAGTCCTGTCTTTTAATGTAACAGCTAGAAAGGTAATAGCTGTTGCTTCAGGGTTTGCAGTCTATGGAAAGTGCTACTGTGTTTGTAACAAACCTAGAGCTCTTTTCCACTGTTGTAGTGGGAGAAATCCAGGGATGCAGTTGAGTTTTCTCATCTTCCAGGACTTGTCTGCTCTTTCAAATGCAATTATTACTATGACTAATGTGGTGGAGCCTTCGATCTGGTGGAGGTGAAGAGCGGCTTCTAGGGGGAAGGGGCCCAGCCAATGTATTTCTCACCTCTTGCATTTCTTAAGCTTGCCACGGCCATCTCCCGTTGCTGTTCGTGGTGGACCTGGAGAACGGGACACAATTGTTTGTCCCCCTTCTCCAGAGGGTACTAGCTGTTTTCCGAAACATCTCGTTGTGGTCTCTGTGGCACAACTGCACGTGTGGCAGTGTCCCCAGCTGGCAGCTCTCTCTGTACTGCAGGAGCAGCTGAGCTTTGACAGGGCCCCATGTCATATTTTGCCTGATGCTTGTCCTCTTGGGGTCTTCAGGCTTCTCAACCCCAGTAGGAAATGAGGCACTGACTATTTTTCTCTTTTTGTTTTTAGCACTTCTTTTTCTGGTTTGTGTTGTTCGTCCTTGCTTTCTGTCACAGTATTACAGGTTGCTTCTTTCTGCACATGAGTTTCATAACTGCTCTGGAAGGGTGGATCAGCTTTGAGATCTGCTTTATTACCCTAGGAACAATAGGAAGTGATGTGTTTCTGGCTTTCGCAGTAGTTGGGGTCAGATGCCAGAAGGGCATGTGGAAGCAGACGTAGCTGAGTGTGAGATACGAGGTATATGCTGATGGGAGGGGGAGAAGATGCATTTAGGGAGTAGCAGAGTCGTTTTGGCAAAAAGTTAAACAAGGGCTGAATGAGGGACTGACGCCTTAATTGGGGTGTTGGAGAATTTTTCCACCTCTGGATCAGAAGGGTCCTGGAGCATCAAAGGCAGCAGCTCAGTCCCAAGACAAGGAGCAGGCTTGAAGCATGGCTTTGAATTGCTTCTTGGACCTCGATCTGAGAGGCTGGGCTTCTAGATGTTACTTGATGAGTTCTGGAGGAGCCTTTGGTCAGAAGAGAAGGACTCTGATTCTTGAGAGCTATTGAGAAGGACTTTACAGGGCAGCTGAAAGGCTGAATTTCAGGCACGCTGTTTTTAATGGTGCCTTTCATATGTGATAGCTGCCTTTGTTCCTCTTGCTGCAAGTTGTCTTGTATCCAGTGACTAGATGAATGTGGTATTATCCGCCTGGCTTTGGTTGCCTTTTGTGTGTATTACAGCAGTTTGCTGTCACATGCTGGAGCACTAGGAAAAGTTGGCCTAATGTTTTGGGCAGAGTATCAGAAGTGGTTTGAGCCAAATGCTTTCCCATCCCCTTTGGTAAGGAAACTACGTGCAATCGCATGCATGAAGTCAGGGCATTCAGACCTTGAAGGGGACTTGTAAACAGGCCAAGAGTGCCAAACTGCGTGGACTGACCGGGAAGAGACTGTTCAACTCCTGCTGTGTTCAGAGAGACCTGGTGGAGGATGAATGCGGAAAATACTTCTGAGTTTTGATGTCTGTCTTGCTTCTCAGGAGAGTCATCCACAAGTGCTGTCAGCAGTAACCAGCTGCAGGTAGGACTGACTTGGTTCCTTCTCATAGTTATTAAAAACTCATATTTGTTGAGGTTCTGCTGTGCTGCTTCCATAGGAAGCTCGGCTTGAATCCTAGAATAGTTTGGGTTGGAAGAGACCTTTAAAGGTCTTCTGGTCCAGCCTCCCTGCAATGAGCAGGGATGTCATTGAAGTCCCTACTTTGCCCTTCCTCCTGCTAGAGTTTTTCTTTATGGTTATACTGGTTCAACCAGATGTATGACCGTGCTCTAAACCAGAGACCTGAAATGAGCCAATGATAAAAGACAAAACATGCTGCAGAGAGATTTAAAGAAAATACCTTTTTCAGAGAGCCAGAGTATGGCTGCAGAAACAGTGGGATGGGCATCACTATAGGGAATCTATGGGGACACATGGGTATAATCAAAGGTTGGAAGGGAAAGAAACCTCTTGGTTTGCCGTGAGATGAATGATAGTGTCAAACCACAGCCTACATGCCCTGCCTTGGTTTTATCATGGCTGGAGGACAGACCCCTTTCCCATGTCCCAGGTCCAAGCCTTCATTTCAGCTTTCATGATGTAATTAGAAGCTTCTGTGCAGAGTCGCATTAATGATCCCTCTAAGCAACTAGGACAGTGCTTTATTGCCTGCTCTTAAAAGGGGAATAGGGAGGGAGTACAAAAGAGCATACGTTCAGGTAGCTTTTGGAGGATAAACTGTGTCCCAAATGACTGAGCTTGATGAGACTCATACAGGAGCGTACTGTACATGCCTGTGTAAATGAGCCTTTGTTTCAGTTTTACTGCAGTTGAACGTTATTTTTGTACCTCTAAAGTAACACCTTAAAGGCCAGTTTTCTTCTCTGGCCTTCTGTGCCACAGGAGATAGGTTTGCATGCTCCTCACTTGACAAATTTTGGCATGATACAGCACGGGAAGCTTTTTCTATATGAAAATTAGAGGCTAGCATATGCTCTTACTAGTTTTAAGGTTGGGGAGCTTGAGCAAGAAGCAGCTGCAATAACAGCTTCGTTCTCCTAATCCAGGGGCATGAAACATCCTGATGATGATATATAGGGAAAGAAATTTGATCGAGGCAGGGCAGTTGCAGCTTAGTGTTACGAGTTCAGGAAAGCGCTTTGTATCTGGAATCATCAGGCTGCTGGCAGGGAAGCTCTTAATTGTCTGCTTCCCAGGGAGGATTCGGTCTGTACCCAGAAAGGGGTTCCTGTTCCCGTTAGGTATTGGAAGTTCCTCCTGTTGGTGAAACCTGCAGCAGGCGTTGGCTGAAGAGGTCAGGACCAGTCAGATATCTGCGCTTGGGTGTAAAATGAGCTGAGGGAGTTGAACAGAAGTCCCTCTGTTAAGGATGACTCCCTTTCTGAGTTAAAAGGTGTAACTCGAGGAGGATGCTTTCAAATCCCTTGAAGTGCAGCAGGTGGATAGAACTGGGGTCTCTCTGTTTTTCTAGCACCTAAATATTACTTTCCCCTTTTCCAAATTCATTACACCCTTGAAAAATGAGTACTGTTTATCTTTTTGCCATTAGAAAAGTGATCAGCGCATCAGCTGAATCATGTCAGTAACCTATCCCAAAAAGGTACACCATCCTGAGACGGCCAGTGGTGGTTCTGGTTCTCTCTGCTAGCCATCCTGAGGCACCTTTAAGTTGAAACCCCAAAAGGATCCCTTGAAACCCCAGGATCCCCTGGGGAACCCTCTGTGTTCCTGCCATGTGCACCTTGGTGGTAGAAAGGAGTGAGATTGCTCTTCCCTGCCTGTGCCGGTTCTTCCATCTGCAGCTTTCAGCACAGGCCTGTTACATGCTCTGAAATGTCTCCTTCGAGGTGTTCCTCACGTCTTCTGAGCAAGAGCTGTTGCCCTTGCTTCACCCCTTCCTTCATACCTTCCTTCCCTGGCAGCTGCCTTGTATTTTTGAAGTCGTCCTTCATTGGCTCGAGGGTGAATGGGCGGCTGTGGTTTCTGTTCAACAGGAGCCCTTTTGTGAGTCCCTGGAGCTGGATTTGGAGCACTTTGTTCCAGCTGGACCCGAGTGTTCCAGCATGTGGCATAAACTTTTCACCAGCCGCCTCTCTGCCTTCAGCAGAAATGTCAGGAAAGGTTAAGCTGGGGCATGGAAGAAATTACTTCCAAGGAAGGAAAGAGGTTAAGAAAAAAGGCTGTTGATTTTGCAAAAGTTTTTCCTTCCCCATCAGGTTATTGTGACTGTCCTGTCAATGCTGTGTCCCTCTGACCAGGTCGGTAGCTTTTTCTTATTGATACCAGTCTGTCCTATGAATGCAGCGTGTCTGATCTCTTCTAAGGTTTCTCACCAGCATTACAGCTTCATAACTTTATGCAAAGTGACTGAACATAGTCTGGTCTTGAGATCTTTTGATGGGGTGCTGCTGTTGGCACTCCCCAGCCAGCATTAGGAATGATGCTGGTGACACCACCTGCCCGCAGGGGATGTGCCTCCCCCTTGGCAACTTCGGTTGCAGAACTTGCAGTGTATGTGCCCGTGCAAGATAATCAACAACTACTTCATTGTCCTGGAATCTTTAACTCATAGGATCCAGAATGAAATAAGCCCTCACATCACTTGATCCCAGCGAGAAGCGAGGTCTGCCAGCGCGCTGCCCTGGCAATTAACCTCCGTTCAGGCTTTTGCTGTTCCTGACTCAGCTGCCAACTGAGCAAGCTGCTTTTAGCATTTCTGTGGAGTAAACAAATGCCTGCGAGAGGGACTAGCTATGCTCATCAAACACAGGGCGCATGAGACCCCAGGATCTGAAGCGGCTTGCAAAGACAAATGACTAATTAAGTCCTGTCCTGCCTCATTTCTGGTGTGAGGACAGACCACAAAACCAGATGGGTGTTAGTGTTTGAAAATGACCTGGTCAAGCTCAGTGCTGGAAAGGATGCTTGGGGGGAAGGAGCTGATCTCGCTGTTGCTGCCAATAGGCTGCTCTTAATTAAAGATAAGTAAAATTCATTAGAGTATCTTGCCTCGCTGAAATGAGGATTCCTTTGCCTTGGCCTCGGAGAGCTGCTGTCTTGCAAAGCAAGCAATTTCCTCTTCACATCTAAACATCCTCCTTGCGTTTCAGAGCCACATTATCAGGGTGCTTTGCTTTATTGTTCCTTTGCAGCCTCATTTTTTGGTCCTCAGACTGAAGAGTGTTTTTTCAGCACTAAATGGGTGTGGTTAAAATTTGCAAGCAATTATGGGCAGGTATAGGAATCCTTGGTAAACAAAAGTTACACTACTTAGCTTTACAAAGTTTTGCTTCTACAGTTCAAATGCACATTCAGATATGGCCAAGGTGAGTACGTATATGTCTGTGCACATGCTTGGCAATTGGGATCAGTCAATTATTCATGATTTATGCAGGACCCTGGTACCTGATATTAAAGATGTTGGGGCAGGAGTAGCTGAGTAACAGTGTCGTATTTCTGGGACAGCCGTACTCCACGCAGCTTGCTGTGTTAGCAGGTCAGACCATTCTGCATTCAGCGGTTCGTTTGCAAGAGAGAGACTTTTTGATCAAGTTTTTTATTGCATAAACTGTTTATTTCTCTCCCCTGAGTAAGGAGGAGAGGTTAAACTTGGAAACCACTAGGGAGGAAAGCAGTGGCTTTTTTTGGGGAACGGATTTTGGAACTTGCAGGTTGATTACAGTCCAGAAGTTTTCCCACCCTGCAGCTTGTGCCAAGAGCAGGGAGCGCTGCTCTAAATAACACTTTGGCCTTTATGGAAATGTATCAGATGTTCCAGGAGCCTGCGTCTCTGCTTCTCCTACCTCACTTGCTCTCTCTGCAGGGTATAGTTAGCACTTCTCTTAGCCTTATATAGCAAGGCCTGATAGTTAGTGTTAACAGGAATAAAACAACAAGGAGAGCTGCCAGATTGCATAAATCAGGCCAGTGTTTGGAATTTCATAAATGCCATGACTTTGGGTACAAGTTGAGCATGCGGAACAATACTGAACTGTTCTCTCTTTATCTCTCCCTCCCTTGCTGAGGGAGGGCAGGGGGAGAGCTGGAATTTTGCTGCTGCTTCCATGTTTTTAATTTCCTGCCCCCCCCCCCCCCTCCCATTTTCATCCCCTTGAAGACCACAGGAGGAGCAGTGGCAGCCGCAGCCAGGACTCTCCCGACGGCCAGGACATCCAGGTTCCGGAGCAGTTTTCAGGGTTGCTCCACGGTTCTTCCCCGATCTGTGAGATAAGTGAGGACCCTTTCAGGCTCGTTTCCTCCACGGAGAAAGGAGGCACGGAAGCTGCAAGCCACCCACCTGCTATGCAGCTGGAGGATGCTGACTTACCTGCCTCTGGATCAGTACGGACCAGCTCTCCGGACCAAAACCAGAAAGCGGTCTACGCAACCGTCCAGCACACGCACGTCAACCGGGCGGATCCTGAAACTGTAGTCACGCCCCACGTGCTACAGCACCCCGGCGGTGCTGAGGAAGAGGGGGACAGAGCTGTGGGCAGAGCCCACCCGGGGAGCAAGCCCAAAGCTGAGCTCAAACTCAGCCGCAGCTTGTCTAAATCGGACTCTGATCTTCTGACCTGCTCTCCAACAGAGGACGATGCCATGGGGAGCCGGAGTGAATCGCTCTCGAACTGCAGCACTGGGAAGAAGAGGCTGGAGAAGTCTCCGTCCTTTGCTTCGGAATGGGATGAGGTAAGGCTGACCTTGCTTAAGAGTTTCTGTGCCAGGAATGAATCTGTACAGCGTGAGCTCCTCTCTACCACGCTGGCCTTCAGAGGGGGTCCTGGGCGGTTTTCACTACTTTTACTAACTCTCACATTGCATTAACAGGGAAATGCTCGCACGTAAGTCTTTAAGGTGTTAAATGCCAAAAGACAGGCTTAACTGGTGGGGGGGAGAAGCAGAATTGCAAGAAGTGAGGGGCTTTTCAAAGTTTAAGTTGCTCAAATACAGGGCTCAGTTCCTTTTAGGCAAGACAGAGAAGTTTTTACATCCCCCAAATGAGGGAGAGTTGATAACAGTGCTCCTCACAAACCTTTATGTTGACCTCCTCTTTCCAGTTCTTCCCCTGTGGACTCTTCCAGCATCTGGAAGAGACGTTTTGTTTCTGGGTCCCTGCTGCTGGGGGGCAGGTAAGCAGTGTCCTGGGTTCATGGGGATGGAAGGAAGAGAGTGATTAGGCTGTTTTGTGTATTTAATAGCTCCCGCTTTCCTCTTCACATATTTATTTCAGAGGCTTGTTAGAAGTTACTTTATTATAGTACAGGAGGCCCATGGATAGTTAAATATTTCACGCTCAGAAAGTTGGCCCTAGTGAACCACTCAGGCAAGATTAAGTGTCCCTCTGAAATTCAGCACCGCAGCATTACTGAAACATTCTTTGGAGATGATTCTCTGCTGGTAGAGCAGCAGCGCTGCAGAAGAGATAAGCTCAGATGAACCATGCTTTGTACACTGAAAGGAAATAAAACCCCTGGCATGGTGCTGGGGGTGTGGAGCTGTGTGTGCTGGGCATGTAAACTCGTGGGACGGTTGTGCCCCTGCTCACCTGTGCTCCATGCACTGACTGATGCTCAGCTGCCTCTCTGATCCTGACTCGGAGATAAAATCATGGAAGAGGGAGGTATTCAGAGATGCTAAAAGCAAAGTGGGAATCCCTCCTCAGTATGAGTCCATCCTTCAGTTAATACTCTCACTCCCTCTCACTCCCTGCAGTGTTTCAGGGTTGCCAAATATATCTGGTTTCCTCTGTAGCTGTTTTGGTTGTAGAGGCTTTGCTGTTAATTACGTGGGTCAGTTGTACCGTGGCTATTAGTGAAAGATTCTGCAGCAGAAGCCTTATTTGAAAGGACTGGATAATTTTCACTGTGCTTTTCATGATGAAGCGAACTGTGCACAGCAAACGTCGGAAGGGAGAAGAAACCTCTGGCTTTACAGTGCCGCATGACTTTACTAGTAGCAGAGGTCGAGTGTTAAGTGCGCCTGTGCTTCCTCTGCTCAGAGAAATGAACCCACAGATCTGCTTCCCTGCTTGTAAACAAAAAGCATTGTTTCCACCCAGTGTCAGCCTAACAAGCCACAAGAGGAAAATCTGCTTTTCCTTCCCATTATGTTTAGGTGAGGAAATCGGAGAAAGAATGTGAAAAATTCACATCTGTCTACAATGGGGCAGGTCTAACTTAAAAAAAAAGTGTACTACCAAAACCTGATGGTTTTATTTGTCTTCCTGGTTTCTGATGTAACTTAAACATTTTGTAGAATTGCTTTAATCTGGTAGTAGCATCCTGTGGCTAGAGCACTGATTTGCCTTGGGGTTTCCTGGCCGTCACGGACCAGCTTGAATGGTTCTAGGCAAAAGTTGCTCCTCTCTGCCTCAGCTTCCCCATCTGTGGGGTGGTGATAGCCTCTTTTTGCAGAATGTTTTTGTTCCCACTGAAATAGTCTCACAAGAAGGGGTACAAGCCAGCAGCTGGTGATTCACTGCCTTTGGCTTGATTTGCTCTTTAATTTCCAGAGACTGTATAGAGGCATGTGAGGGTCTCATTCTGACTCCTGGTGCCACAGTTGCACTCTTTGATGCTGTCAGCAGGAGGGGCATGGTTCACAGGGTAGAGCAATTTTCTATAGAAGCAGCATAAGATGGAGCTGCTGATAGTCAGGCCAGTTCTTGCTATAAAATATCCTAAAGCAGACTCCTGCAATTGTTAAGAAATGGTAAAGATACATCTCTGGGGAAGGTTTGGGTTTTTTTGCAGTGATTTGTAAGTGCAGAAAGGGGCTGATCTAGCTGGTCATAATGGCAACAATGAGATTTAAACATAAATGTAGTGCTGTTGTTGGAGGTTTAATTAGTTCCCTGAATGGGATGATGCAGCTGCTCTGAATTAGATGCAACTTGCAGCCTCTGAATTTACCAGGCTAATATAAAACCTTATTGAGCTGCCCCTGTTAGTGATTTGGCTCTTCCTCTGGGTTGAGGGGAAACAATGGCAGATTTATATGCATTACTCTGTTAATTTTAATAGTCTTTATGCAGGCAACTGAGGAGGAAAGTGATCCATGTGCAGCTCTCTGCAACACGCAGCTGTAGCGAACAAGCTGAGGATGTTGCCCAGTGGCCTTGCCAGCAGTAGGTGTGTCTGTTCAGGGCGCCGGGGACTTGGGGAGGGACCTGTTTATGTCTGTGGACAGATGGGATCCATGGCAGAGGCTGAGCCAGCATCGCTCTGGGCCGTGGGTGACTGTGCTCAGCTAGTCTCGCTGACCGGGGACAGCAGGAAAATCTGCTGCTCGGAAGCGAAGGGTCACGTCCCTTCCCCAGCCGAGCGCTGCCAATGCCCTTTGTTGGAAGTGGAAGGTGGTGCCGGCTTTGCCAAAAGGGTGGGATGGGGAAGAAATGATTCACTTGGCAAAGCTTGTCCCTGCTCCCAGTTGCAGCTCCCCTGCTCCAAGGACCTGGCCCAAATAACAGATGCCGACAGCACTGCTTTGTGCTCCGTGCTGCAAAGGAGTTTGTTCAGCTTGTGTCCCGTCTGCCTCCTGACCCACCGGCTCCTTCATGGGAGCATGAACACAGGCGTGGTGTCCCCCTCAGCTGCTGTTGGATAGAAACTCTTTGCAAGCAAGCCAGAGAAATTATTAAAGCAAACAGCAATGTATTGCCCAGGGAGAGAGGGGTGAGGACCGAAAATGCTCGATCCTCTGCTTGAGTGGGAAGGAAGCTGGGGAGAGGAAGCGTGCGAGGGGGTAAAGCTCCTGGTCAGCATAAATATTTGAATCCTTCCAAACTTGGCTGAGGGAGAAAGTGATAAATTTGTTTTTTGTAATTGGCTCATAAATATTTAGCAGGTGGGAGATGAGCACGTGGCAGTTGCAGCTCACTATCAATTTTGTATAGGAGAATAAACTGTTTGCACTCCTGAAGGAGGAGGGGGGGCTCTCGGCGCCTGGCTCAGCTGCCAGCCCTCTTTCCGGGGCGGATTAACTCGCATCTGCTCTGCCTTCCTCCTCCGTAGAGCAGCTCCAGCCCTGCACATCTGCCCGTGTTCAGGCACGAGCCCTGCCGTAGGCAGGCAAACCTTGCGTCGTGTAAAATGGTACTGGAGTCCCTTGGAGTTTGCGCAGCAAACCTTCCCACCCGCAGGGTGTGATCCAGGAGGGGCTGAACTGATTTGTCTCTTGATGAGCTATTTCAGATGTCTTTGGATGTAAGGCAACATATGTGTGTCTAATATGAATAGTAAGCTATTTAACAAAGGCTAAGTGTTATGCAACAACTTTGCTTTATTCTGAGCCCATACTGTCTGATCGCTCTCAGCCAGGTTGAGGTGTTGAATGGTTCCTTCTGCCCCTGCCCCAGTTTCTGTTGTGGTTTTTTTTTTTCCACATCCTTTTGTCCATTTGATAGATCAGCATGTCTGTGCTAAAGAAGAAAGCCTGACCAAGATGAAGTAAAACTTTATCACGATCACTCACTGAGCTGCCGCAGCTCCGCTGGGGAAGCAGCTTCCTGACAGTGAGAGTAATTAGCAGGGATGTAATCTCCTGGGGGAAGTGGCAGAGGAATGATGGCTGGGCTTGAGGGTGTTGTAAAATAGCCTCTAAAAACTGTCCCGACTTGAGAAGAAGTCGGGCTGTGACAAACGCTTTCTGTCCCGTAGATGCTGTCAGGTTGATAAAAGCGATGTATGGGTATTTGGAAGCGGTGTCCTATGCAGCCTCGCTTCTTACAGGACCAGGCAAGGTGATGAAGTGAAAACTCCTAAATACAAATAGCAGAAAATGGGCTCCACTTGTAGAGGAGGAGGAAGAGGGGAGACATTAGGCTTCAGCAAAATGCAGAGATGTTGGGTAGTACCTTGGCTTCAGGAATTTAGGTTCAGTGCCTTTACAATAGGTTTCTGATGCGCTGCTGCTCCTGCCGTTATCGCCGTTGTTCATTTCTGCTTTGTACCCCATGCTCCTGCCTGTGCAGCCAGGGCACCCTGCTCCTGGGGTGGGTGTGGGGTTTTTTTGAGGATTTGCAGGGTGGTTGTTCTTGATACCTGTATGATCCAGGAAAAGCATCTGTGCAGTCTGATGTCACCAGCCTGTATCTGCATCCATGCTCTGAGCAGAGACGTCTGGAGTTTAGGCATGGTGCTGTTCGAGTTAGCTGCTCTTCAGGGTCATAGGTGTCAGTAAGAAAAATTATCTGTTAAGTGTTCAGTGGCAAAGAACGAGGCAAGTTACTGAGAATTAGCCTCAGACCTGGCTCCTGACATCCCTTAATCCTGCACTTCCAGCTGTCTGCTATCAAGTAAGTGGGTCCAATGCTGAATTTGTAATGAACGCTGGGCTCAGAGGTTCCAGCATCAATTTCCCAAAATGAGATAGTTGCTTTGCGTTCTGTCTTTAGCTCTTTTAGGAAAAGGTTAAACCTCCTTCAAAAGAAACTTAGGGAACTGAGTAAAACATGCATTTTACTTTAGCTTTTTTTAGAAAAAAGGAGATGCACAGTCCACCGCTTTGATGCATTCCCCCCCCCCAAGTGAATTAGTTGAAGAATTAATGAATATTCTGTAGCTAATTATGGCACTGGACAACCTTCATCTCCTGTGAATAATTGCAGTGGTGCTCCATGTTTCGCTATCGTGCAGAAGGAATTGTTTCCCATTTGCGGTAACTGCGGATGTGGTGTTTCACCTATTACTGACCCATTTGGGGGGTTTTAATGTCCCATAAGGATAGATGCCAGAAGTAAATGGCACATCGGTTGTGCCTTCCATCACAGGTTTTGAAGAGCTGGGGAGCAAGTTGTTAGAGGTTGTGGCTGCTATGAGGTGCCTTTAAATACGTGAGCTCCATTAACCTTGTCAGGACTGCTTGGGTGCTTAAGTACCTAGTGGAATTAGTGCCTTAATTACAGGCTTACAGTTGAGGATTAAGAACATTTGCATTGAAATGTGAAACTGTTGGGAAAGCTCTTGATGCAAAACCTGCCACTGCCGTAAAAAGATACCCAGAAGTTGAAATTCAGAGCTGCGAGCTGGTGTTGAAAGAAAATGCAAATATTTTCCTTCTTATTCGGGGGAGAGCTGCTATTTTCGTGCCTGGTGAAACTGCATCTTGTAAAAGCTCGGTGGTTTTTGTTCTGACAAGCTCATGCAGCTTACCTGCTGGGTAACAGCTCCCGTATGGCCCAAGCTGTAGATCAAAAATACTGGTGTTTCAAGTGAGAAACGCAGTTGACAAAACAGTATGTTCAGCCTCTCCCTGTTCATACCACCTGCAGCATCCAGGCTGGCCATCGCATCTCTGGCTCGCGTGGTCCAAGGACATCCCTGGTGTGTGGGTCACAAGGCTCCTTCCTTGCTTGCCATCAGCCTCTGCCTCTGAAAATGTTCGGTTTATTCTTGAGGTGTTTAAATCTTAACACTTCACTTGCCCTCGGTTTGGCTTGTGGGACCAGGCAGAGGCTGTTTTCAAAGCGAGGTGTGCTTGGCCTGCTTTTCAGCCGACGTCCCTTGCCTAGAGCTGGTCCTCATTTCTAAGCTCTCATTCCAGTTTTCCCTTTCCTGTTTGAAATGTTTTATAGTTTTCTTTTGTTTAGGGGAAAAGCAGTAATGTCAGTATTTTTGTTCTCATTTCTGCTATTCTAAACATGCGTGTCCATCAGGATCTTAACTTAATTATTGGGCTGATTATTCTATTATCTCCAGATCCCAATGTTTCCTCTTGTTTTTCCTGTGCTAAGGTCAGGAATTCTTACATCATCCCTCGTGTCAAATCTCTCTTCCCTTTACCCCCAATGGTGGGATTTCCTCCATCCTGATTAACTTTTTGAAGTGAAAGCTTTTGTGTTTCCACTCTACAGGTTTGCTTTGTATCTCTTGCAAATGGCCAGCCTGTTAAAATTATAAGCCAAATTAAGACAATTTACTGGTTTTATAGGTAAACTTGGTTGGTGTTCTGGTCTGAAAGGCAAACGTAAAGACCGAGCATACTTTATTCCTGTATTTAGCAGCAAGGTTTAGACATAACAAGGATTATATTTGCCAGCTCTTTGAATTGTATCAATTCATCTGGAACTAGACAGGTATCCAGGGCAGCTCTCCCTGAGGCAGGTTTGCAAAATACACCGAGACATTGCAGCTTCTCTGCTGCCCTGTGGGTGGAAGAAGCCTTACATCCACACATTCAAAAAGATTTATGAAAATGCCCTCAATACAGATCTAAAGGCACAGTGACTTCTTTCTCCTTTTTTTTATAGGTCACCAATTACAGGCTGGAAGTGGATCTAAATTAGCCTATGTGCATCCAGCGCACTAGGATAATATAACCATTTCAGTCCACTGCTGCTATGTGTTTCTGTTAACTTTTCAAGTGTATTAACTCAGTATTTCTGAATCAGAAGCTTTTGAGTCTCCTATGCAAATTGTTTGTGCTCCGATGGATATTTTGGTTATGGTTAGCATTTTCAGGACTCTTTTTCCGGAACAGAAATGTCGAGCCTCAGTGTCCTTGCTAAATTCAGTCTTTCGTTATGTTCTCTTCCACTTTATGTTGCATCTTCCAGCACTTCTGAAGCTTTTATTTTTAAAAAAGTGTTTCTGTAGCTCTGTCTCAAGTCTCCAAGCGGGCTTCACCATGCTGTGTTGCGTCCTGCAAGCTGGAGACAACCTTTGCACCAAGAGCCTAACATCATTTTTGGCTTTGTGTGTTAGGATGCGAGAGTATGAAAATGTAGTTGTGAAGACAGTGAGTTGATTCAATATTCTTAAGGGGGTTTTGCCTTTTTTGTTGTGAGTTCAAAATAACTAGCATCCAGCTATTTCACTGTCATGAGCAGATGTGTTGTAGCATTTTGGCCATCTTTCTTGTCATGTTAACATCAAATTTTACTGGGTGTTTGTCAAAAAAACATGGATATTTAGAGGGCTCTGAAACCACAGATCCACCACACACTGGTTCTGAAATACAAATTTATACCCTAAGTTCCTTTCCTTTTGGTATGTGTTCAGATTTGTAATTTTGGGATTTGTACAAAAACACAAACTGGAGAGTGGTATGAAGCAACAGTCCCTGATCCCGATCCAAATGAGTTTCTCGGAGACCGTATTAAGCCAGAAAATGTGTGTGCCTTTATCACTAATGAGCAGTTGCAGAATGTCTTGAAATAAATAACAAATTCAGTGAGTCCTCGCGTTGTGTGTGGAAAGCACATGCTGCTGGAGGAGGATATAGCATGGGAACTCTGAAGTTCAAGTGTTGAAATGTGCCTCAAACAACTGGCTTGCTTTTGTAGTTTAGGTTTGAATTAATAAATTGAGTGTTATATTTTCCAGGCCTTTGGTATTTTTTATGCTGAGTTCATAACACAGGCTGGTATCTTTTGTATACCCAGAATATATTGAGTGATGAAATATGAGGCTTCTGCTCTATGGGGTGGTGATGTTGAGAACATAAGCTGAAGCATCATAAACTAAACCAGAAGTGGTTTATGTGTTGTCACCCATCTAGAAATGAGATTCATGGCCCGGAATCAAATTTCCCAGGACTACACTTGCACTAAGGAGCCAGCAGGTATTGTCCCAGATGCTTCTCCTGCTCTTAATGTTTGCAACTCCATCCCTTTCAGAGATCCTGGGGGATGCTGCCACCCAGCCATCCCTCTGCTCTGAGGATGTATCCCAGCTGGGTCTGAGCAGCCTTGCTTCCACCTTCAGGGATGCAGTATCAGTTAGTAATATCAGGTATCCATTAACCAAAGACTTTTCTGGGGAAGATGCCTTAGATCACTTGTGTCCTGCATCAGCAGGATAAACTGGGAAGCAGGCAGGACCCGACTGCTTGTTAAAGCAGCACCTGCTGTATTGTTTCCCAGATGAATGTCTGCACGCAGCATCTTCTTGGCTTGCCCGCTGCCTGCGAGCGCCCTAATCACAGCGGTATTTTGAGCCTGCGTCATGTTGGCTTTTAGAAAAGATGCCTTTCTTTCTGTTGGCTTTGGCCCCTCTCTTGTTATCTGTGCTATTGTCATGTCAAACCTCAATTATTGTGAATCTGCAAGTGAGTTCAGTGTGCGACCCTGGGCGCTTGCCGTGCCTCACTTTACTGGGCTGCGGGCTGGAAGAGCAGCAAGTGCTTAGAGATGCAGCTAATAGATGGGAAGCAGCATGTCAAATGTAGTGGTCTTCATTTTGGTATGGCTGCTGGGGAAGGCTGTCCGAGCTGTCTTCTCACCATGTGTTTCCTAAACTTGAAATGAGAAGCGGGAGGAGTTGGGGCAGTGTGATTACCACTGCACTGAGAAGCCTGGAAAATGCGGCAGTATCAGCTAAGGGGCTTTATTGCCATTTACGGGACTCGTGGTGTAAATTGGGTATTAATTTTGAGATGCTCAAAAAGGCTAGCTAAAGTTGTTTTTTTCATTCAGTCCGTCGCTCTTGCGCAGGGTGTTGGTACTCAGCACCACCGTGCAACTGCCACCGGCATCGCTTGTGCTGACCTCTTCCATCCACTCCGGACCATATACTGCATCTCTTGAGAGATGATTTCACAACTTAGCAATTACAAAAAAAATCCTAAATCTTGATTAAATAGCTCTGCTTTCTTTTTCCTCCCAGCAACCCTAAAATAACGTGCTCTTGTTTACTAGAAAATCTGTAAAACAGTTGGAAATGGCTAGCAGCATGTCGTGTTCAGCTAGTCACCTGGTAACTGTCTGACACAGGCTTTCAACCATGACAGTGAAGCCTGAGAGTCAGGCTTTGTGTGCAGGAGGGATCGTCTTTTTTAGGCAAGCATAGAGCTCATGGCTGATCCTACCTTTGCTGTATTTGGGGTTTGTTGCTGTGGTATTGGTACGAAATGGAAGCATCAGATTAAGGTGGTTTGTGCTTCCCCAGCATTGTCTGTTGACCTAATGTACCCTTATTTTTCTCCCCTGCTTTTTAGAGCTAACCCGTTAGGCTGCAATGAGGCTGGTCACTTTGTCACTGGGCGTGTTTGCTGTACTCAGAGGGGTTTTTAAACTGTAGAAGCAGCTTGTCTTTTTTTTTTTTTATGATTTTAAACCAAATCTGCCCCAGCCCTCAGTTATAGAAGCTTAAAAATAATGAAGTCTTAACCCTTGACACTTAGTTGGAATTGCAGAAATTTAAAATACTGATAACCTTTAAAGCTAACTTTGTAAGTAGCTTTCAGGAATAAAATATGCTGCTGGAACTGCTATCTTGTCTGCCGAGCTCTAGCCCCAGGCGAGTTTGTACAATAGGTTATGAACCCCTTAATAATAAGGATTTATAATGGGAATCCTGATATATTCTTAATTATGCTTATGCTCCAGGGTGTCATTACAATGTGCTAATACCATACATACGGTAGATAGTGTGCCATTTGTTTCTGTGTGTTTTTATTTAATTATAGACTTTTATCTGAATAACTTTATTGCTCAGTGTTTCTGGTTTTGACACGTGCAGGCGTGCTATAGCTTATCTTCCATGTGACCAGGCTTCTGGACTGGTGATCTTTAAGCTACCAATTTGGGAAGGGGCCACAGGGGAAGCAGAAGGCACTGACCCCACACAGGTTTTTCCTTGCTATGTGCAGAGCTCAGAAAGAGATGGGCAGTGGTGCGTGGTACCAGAAATTGTATCATAAGGGAAGGTAAGCCCAGGAAGGACCAGGCAGGAGAGGTTTTGAGGCAAACCCTGTTACACTGTCCCCTAACACTCTTGGTGATGGCACAAGCTGACAGTTCCCCTGTGTCGCAGAGGTGCGGATGCTGCTGTCACCTTTGGGTGAACTGCTGAACCACACGAAGCACCTCAAAGGAAAAAGAAAAAGTCATTTTCTGCTAATTTGGTTCCCAGAGGCAACATGCTGTAGTTGCATGTGTGTGCACGTATGTATGTGCACATGCACAGGCACACCTTCAGCTCTCGGTCATCCCTAGATGCTAACACGTAGTTCCCTATTCAGGCTGCCCAGATATCAGGGGCTGATGCACCAGTGAGGAGCCTGTGAAGAGCGGTAGAATAAAGCGACCTGTTATGTCTCTGTTCATACCTGATTTAACAAGTCTGAAGTTGTTATAGTGATTTAAGCGGAAAACACCTCATTGGAGTTTTTCTTCAGTGCCCCTGAGTTAACTCCAAAAGCTGTTTTTCCAGGATAAACGCATCAGAGGGGCTCTCCTTTGTATATCAAGGCATATCTGCATTTTAATGGTAATATTTGGCTTCTCAGAAAGAGGCTCTCTGCAGAGGAGTGTATGTTTGTTTGTGTGTGTGTGAGGGAGGTGTTGGAAAGAGAGCGTTGCGTGGAAAGGTTGGCCGACATAGCCTGGTGTCTTAGGCGTGCTCCCAACCTCCTAGTTAACGTACGCAAACCAACCCTCCTGGTTGGCTGCCATAATTTCGAAGCAAGGAAGCATGCCTTTACTCTGAACAGGGCTGGTTTGTGGGGCTCAGAGCCTGCAGCATTGATTGGGGATGCGGGGTGTTACGCCTGCGGAGCTGCAGAACAGCAACGCGTGTCATTGTCCGAAGCAGCTGGATCCTCTGACCACCTATTGTTCTCGGAGGGGATGGAGAGAGGGGGAAACCCTGCTTATAAACCGTCTGGGGTAGGATAGCTGTAGCTCTCAGCAATATCTGGTCATTCAAATGCTGGCGTGCACGTGTGTGTGTATATTTTTTTTTTTTTTTTTTTTTTTGTTCTCCCAGGACAACCTTGTTATGTCCTTGGGAATCACTGATGCTGTATGCAGAGATTGAGAACAACAAAACTTCTGCATTTATATTGATGGTAAATGTAAGGGCTTTTCAGCTGTAGGTTTGGTTTTACTAAGCCCCTTCCAGAAGGCTTGAATAGCATAAAGATGCCCCCGAACCTGGGTGAGTGTCACGCTAATAGAGTTCTGCTCAATTTTGTGCTTTCTGAATGAAGCTTCCTTTCCCTGCATGCAAATGAGTTGCTGCAGACAGCTCGTATTGCGTGAAGCTGTCTTTTATTTTGGTGATAAAAGACCCCAGGACTTGTTTAATCGTCCTCTGTCTCTCTCAATGGACTTGCTGGCTCCAAACTTCAGTGTTGGCTCTGGGGAGGAAAAACTGGAGAGATTAATATGGACACCACGGCTTCATGTCCATCAGGGCAGGGGAGCGGAAACGAAGCGTGTCAGGGCTGGCTGCGGAGCGGTGCCTCTGCGGGGCCATGCTTGCCCTCCGGGGAGAAGGGTCCCTGCTTGGCTTTGATGACCGGTACCTGGCACCGCTGTCTTCACAGAAGATGTGGGACCTGTCCGTCTCTGGGGTCTCCTGCTGGTCATGCAGGGTGGTATCAGAGGAAAGGAGATCTTCTGCATCCTGCTCATGTAGAAGGCTGTTACATGCTTCTGCCATGAGGGCTGTGAGGTCGGGAATTACTTTGCAGGACTGTGGTGTCGAAATGTCCTCTGTCTTGCCAGCAGAACAAACCTCAGCATCCAACATGTCCTCCAAGCTGGCTTGGCTTTTACTGGTCTTCTACAAACAAATACCTTTTTCTCCGCTAATCAGAACTCAGTCACTCGGGATAGTTTGTTTTAAGATAAAGTTCTGTTTTGGAGTAAATTGCCAGTTGCTATGTTTTTGTGGCTGCCTGCCTGCCTGCGTGGAAGAGCTTACCACTTCCCCAGCCCTGGGATGACTCTCAGCCACACCCAGCTCCTTTCTTTGGGGTACTTTTATTTTCTGGCAAAACGTAGGCACATGTGAAAATAAACCGGTGTGCTTCAATCCTGGTAACCACTCTGCAACTCCTTCCCATTGCATCCCTTGTTTTGGGGCTTAATGGAGGACACTACCCCATCCTTGCAGCCTTTCCTTCTCCCAAAGTATTTCAGCTCTGCTATAGTTTGTCGCCTTTCCTCGTAGGGTTTCAGGGCTCATTGGCCAAAAGTAGCTTTATAGTGTGGAGCCAGCTACCCTTCTAGATTAGGAATAACAGATACGTTTGTATTAATTTAGGAGGCAAAAGCATTTTGCAGTTTTATTTCTGTGGGTGTAAATAAATAAATAAATAAACCCACCCCACAACCCGTTCAGAGACGGATGCTTGGTGCTTCAGTGGAAAAAAACAGGTTAAGCCAAAACAAATCAGAACTGAGTGTTCAGGCTACAACTAAGCCTGAACTGCAGCACTATATTTAAACATGGTATTTTTGTATTTTAATAATTAACCACTGGGAAGGAACAGCCTAAAAAACTGTAGCGTAGGCTGTTTTCAAGGTATCTTCTCTTCCAGCCTCATCTTAGTGCCATAGAGTGCAGCTGAGGACTGGTTGCAGAGGACAGGGATGCTTTAAACTGTTCATTCCCTCTTTAGGTTTGTGTCCTTCCCCTGTATTCTTATCTTTGCAACCTCTTAACAGTCAAATCAAGATGATCAGCCATAAACCGGTGTTTGTGTTGGTGTGTGACTTAGGAGAGCGTTTTCTTTTCATGGAGAGCCGAGGGCATGAAGCAGGATTTCCCTTCGCATTAATTGTAATACAGTTTTGACTGTGTGTAACAGTGACCGCCTCCAGATCAAACCGGTTTTTAGCAAAGGATGGGTTGTGAAAGGTAATCCTTTGCCATGTGATTATTTCATTACCATTCAGTTTTATATAGCACAGGGCAATTCCCTGCTTTTGAGGAAAGGTTTGTGGGTGTTTTAGTGCTGAAGAAGCACCTGCAAGTCCTCGCTGCTGTGTTTTGACTGCAGAGCTGTCAGTGCCGGGGTCTGAACCTGAAAAGCATCAAGTCCCTCTCGTATTAGGGGAGGGCAGCACGATGGAAACAAGTGAACTTGGCCTGGCATTCAGAGTTAATTTTGCAGTTTGAGTCCAGCTATGGAAAAGGGATGCAGGGAAGGAAGCAAATTTTTCACGGTGTCAGACCGTGGCGACCTGCCCTGGGCAGGGGAACTCATCCAGTCCGTTGGGAGGAGAGCACGTTGTGATCTGGATTCACGTCGTCCTCTAGTCTGCAGCTTTTGAGCACCTGTTACCTCCATGCATGGGGAGAAGTTGTTTTTTGAAAACTCTTACTACATTTAGAGGAAGTGAAAAGATGGGGAGAGTCCTTTTATCCTGCACCATCCCCTCCAGGGCCATAGTACTGCAGTAGGCATTGCTTCTTCCCAGAGAGAAACACAGCAGAGGAGCTGACCTTTCTTAAAATCGAGTTAAAACTTTCTCTTGCTCTTCCACAATGCAGGATAAAGGACAAAACTGCAAGTGGGTAAGGGTGGAAGAGGGCATCCAAGCATGGAGCGCGGTGGGGGAGGGCAAAATGCGGGCTCTACTGATGCAAAAATGCTGGGAAATAAATGGGATTTTTTTTGTAACGGGCATCTGATGGGAGGGAGCTTACCTGGCTCCGGCCAAATAGCGTTCAAAGTCATAGCTCTGACCAAAGAGGGGCTACAAACGTGGGGTTTGAGTCTGCCATGGAAACATGCTCTTGTGCTCTTTGCCTTTCCCAGCAGCGCCGGCAGCAGTCCCCACACGTCTTCAGAGCTGGGTCCCGGCACAGCGTAAGAGATCTGCAAAGCGCTTTGCCTCTGTTGCTGGGAGACAGTCGGAGGGAGCTGGGGCTGCTTGAACAAACACGCTTTTCTCCTCGCCTCCTCTCTCCCCTCCCTCCCCACCTATTTTTTTTTTTTTTTTTTTTTTTCCTTCCTGTTGGTGACTGGTTATAGGAAAGGCTTGGCTGGAACCAAGTAATTCTTGTTCCAAATGATCCCATGAGACTAAAGAACCTCACAGGCTTCCAGATCGGCAGAAGTAAAGATCTTTCAGATACAGGTCCCAGACAGTAGGTACAAGAGCAACTCCAGCTCAGAACTATACCTTGGAATGAAGCTAATTGACATTAAGTCTTCAAAGCTTAACGCCCTTAAACTTCTGGAGCTTGAACTGAATTGACCTCAAGACCCAAATTCTGCAGCGAGCCCTCAGGGTTGTGGCAGTATCCCAGAAATCCTGCCACAGCTCGGGTTCTGCGACTGCCTTTGGAAGTGAATAAAACGGTCAGTACCAAAGCCCTTGGTCTTATTTGGAAATGAGGCTTGTTTTGCACCATCCCTGTATTTCCCTCCAGGCTTGCATGGCCTTTATGTACTGATGATGCATAAGGGCACCATGGAACTTCAAGGCTTTGCTGGGGAGCATTTGCTGCTTCAGAGGAGCAAAAGCAGATAAAGCAGGTGGTTCTTGCAGAAATGGTGACTGGCAAAAATGTGCATTCGGGCCCCTAGGTTATCTCTGGGTTCCAGTCAGTAACCTCTGCTGAGAAATATGAGGCAATTTCATAACTTTTCAGTAAATTCACATTGTCTACGGGCTTGAGCAGAAGCTGCTGCATCGCTCACATGTCCCTCAGGCTACATCACAACTAATAAGAAATGGAAAAGTTCTTTGAAACAGCCCATGGAGAGGAGCAGGGCTGATGGAGTGAAGGTGACTGCCACAAATGCCTGCAATGGAGGGAAACAGTGGTTTTTAAAAGGCGTAATTGGGGTAGAAGAAAAACTCAGCATCACGAGGCGGACTTTAAATTCAGTTCTTTCCTCTTACCTGGTTCCAGTTCAGCTGATCCCACACTTCTGTTGCTGATACTGCAGAGCTGCTGATTTACAAAAGAGCCTTAGGTTAGCTGACAAAAAAACCCAACTTTTTCTTGCAGTTCTCAAAGCTGTTTCTGGACTTCTTTATTCAGCCACAGTGAGTCTAAATAGCAAGATCAGATGACATGATGACTAGCCATGTAGTTTTTATCTGAAGCAACGGCTAGTGATGTGAGCAGCTGCAGAATGAACCACCCTGTCTGTGTTTGATTTTTGTCATTCAAGGACTGCCTCTGTCCACTTGAAATTGGGATATTTTTGCCTTGTACGTGGCCTCCTCCTTTTTTAGTGCATCCTTTTAAACTTGAGTTAAAACACAAAATCCCATTTCTTGTACAGCTAGCTTGCAGTTTTTGATTAAGGTTCTGAATGACTTGTCTTCTGTAAGTAAAACCCTTCATGTCCCAGGCTATCATATCACTTTTCCTTTGGCATTTTTACTCTCCTATGAAACAAGGGATCTGATCACTCATCCTGTCACCCCGTTAGCAACGGTTAACCCGTGTGTCAGAGTTTGATGGCATCTCTCCTTTGTCCGAGACCTGCACAGCTCGGCAGCCCGATGGAGAGCCCGGCGTTGGGGTCAGGTATCCCCCAGCTGTTTCGGAAAAGGTCACGTTTGAGTTCTGGTTGTGTCCAGGGGCAGAAGAGCAATGAATGCTTTTGCCGCATGTACTGCAGGGCAGCGTGCTGATATCAGGACCCATGCATCCAGCGACTTCAAAACCCTTCCTTTAACTGAGATCTTGGTTTAGAACATACTTTATTCCAAATTCAACCATGTATGGAAGAAAAGTAATATTTTTTTTTCCCAGGCTGGTCTTCAAAGCTCCCAGTAGGCTAACATTAACTATGTTTCAAGCCCTCTAGAAGTGCTTGTCCTCATGGTTTTGTAGGGGCAGAGGATCTACATCCTTTAATGACTCCGCTATAGATCGCATGAATGCCTTCTCCCTGGTGAGATTTAATGCTACAAGTGCACTGCCTGTCTGCTCCCCACAAGCAGGAAGGCCTTTATTGGAGATCTGACTTGGCAGGAGCCTTTTAAAACTGTCTTATTATTTTTTGTTTGTCTCACCAAAAAAACCACAACCCTCCCTTTGTGGAGCTCAGCCTCAGGCTGCCATTGATTTGGAGTGGCAGCCAAACTCCCGGCCCCTCGCGGCGTTTCCAGAGTCCTGCTCACCGGCCGGGCAGTTTTGGGAGCTCTTGCAGCTGCACCAAGCAAAGCATCATGCTGGGATGCAGGCAGTGCAAAGGCAGCTGGGGGATGAGGTCCAGGAAAACTTGGACTTCTTCCCCAAACCTATCCTGAAAAGACCAGAAAAAAAACCAAGTTGTGTAAGAGTTGAAGTTAGTTTACCCCCACCCCCCGCCCCGGCCCTGTTGCCAGTTGATGTATCAGCTTTGCATTCAGCAGCAACTCCTCTGAAGTGCCTTGCAGGAATATTTTCTGGGGAAATTTCTGTTCAGGAATCTCTCACTAGGGGATTTCTTTTTCTTTCTTTATTTGGTTGGGGGTTTTTTTCTGCTCTGTTACAGATTGAAGACTGGGGTAAGCAACCAGACCTGAGCCTCTTAAGTGTCTCATTGCTCTTCAGAAAATAGTGGGCTTTAGTGCTTTAGATTATTGAAAATTCTGAATTGACTGACTGAGGTGCAATTTGTCAGGTCTTTCATCGTAACAGAATTAACGTAGTAATTGTCACTGTCAGTTTTCCCTCTGCAGCATTGCATTAGAAAGCCTTGATTTACAAGTTCTGCTCAAGAATGGTTTTTGAAAAGTTTCTATTCTCATTTAAGAAAGTATCCTGTCGGTTGTATGAAAATTGCAACTTGCGTTAATTTTTTTTTTGGTGGCAAATGCAGTCATTTATATGCAACTCTTAAGTGGACTTGAAAAGACACCATCTCAGGCAGTAGTTTTCACCTTTTTTTCTTAATTGCGTGAGGTTTGCCTTGAGCTATTGACTGTGAATCGCTTAAATCGGGGGATGGAATTGTCTTTAGCTCCCTCTCCTGGGTAGTTAAGGCATTTGCCCCATGATGTTGCTGCTTTTGCAAACTCAGATCTATTTTCACTCTTTCTAAGCATTTCTGCTGTCAGTAGCAGTGGTGAGGAGCACAGCGTACACGCACAGGATTGGGAAATGTGATGGTTTTAAAAAAAAAAAAAAAAATCCCCAACCATACCCAGACTGAGGTGAAGCCAAGTGTACTTGCTGCATGCTGTGAAAGAGTTAGTGAGCTGCATTTCTCAGGCTTTGCTGCTGGTGAAGGTGGGGCTGCATGTTTGTACAGGGTGAGCTGAGGAGTTTCGGGTTCCCTTCCTTCTCCCTGATTTTGTGCTCCAGAGGGACAGTCTTGTTGGAGCTGTTTTATTTTCAGGCACTGGCAAGTAGTGGAAGGGAAGGCTCTGTGGAGTCCCAACCTCTCTGCCTCCCTTCTGAGTCAGCCATCCTTACGAAGACTTTTCCAGGCAAGATGTTAAGGGTACCTTTTCTGGATCAGAGGTATCTTAACATCCTTTCCTGGATTTCTTCGGCAGTCACTTGGCAGGTGAAATCCCAGGGCTGCCTTTAACTTTTCTGGAGGCTTTATGAATAATGCAGCTTTTTTTTTTTTTTTTTTTTTTACTTTCAGATTGAGAAAATCATGAGTTCCATTGGCGAAGGCATTGACTTTTCTCAGGAGCAGCAGAGGATCTCAGGTAGCGTACCCAGCTTATGTGTGTCTGTCTTGGTTGTGCTGTGTACAAAAAGAAGCTGCTGGCTCCTGCGTGCAGATCTTTTTTAACCTGCTTTGTCTCCCAGAAGGGTGAGCAAGGCCCTGGCACAGAAGGAGCAGACCTCAGCTTCCCAGTTTAATGCTCAATACTGCTACCAGCAAGCTTAATTCAATACTCCCCTAGGTAGATTCATTTAATTTTATGTAATGCAGGTGTCTTTCCCTCCCAGCGGGCTTTTCTGGGGGGAAATGGGCTGGGTGAAGGGTATTGCAGCTGGTACCCCCGGCCTGTTGGAAAGGGGAGAGACCCCGATTACCGCAGTGTTGATTAACCCAGTGACAGCAGTGTGTGTGTATGTGTGTAGCAGGTCTTTGTTTCTTGTTGAAATTGCCTGTTCGTAAATTTGGGGGCTTAGTATTACTGTTTAGGATGTGGTAAATTTTGAGGTGATATTTTGTGTCTTTTGAATAGCTTTAAACAATGGCTTATTGCTGAGGATTGTGGAATTTTTGTTAGTGGCTTCCGATAACTGAAGTGACTCCTTATAGTCCTTCCCTTTAGGTGGACATGAGAGTTGGTGGCTTGTGTGAGTGGTCTGGGACGCTTCTTGTGCTCTTCTGCAAGCTCACGGCAGTAAAATCAGCTCCGGAGCGGCTGGCTCACTGTCCCTGCTTACACAGCCCAGTAACCACTGTGTTCTGATACTTAAAACTTAACAACTAGTCTTCGCTCACTGTGTAGGAGGAAGATCAGGTTTTCTGCACGTATGAAAAAAGTCTGATTTGCAGCTGAAAGATGGTGTAAGGACTCCAGCCAGTGTCCTAGGGATAGGAAGTTCTACTGATCCTGGCTCCTACAATTACTCTTGTTCCCGACATAGCCCCTGAGAAAGTCGAACTGATTGCTTATAGTTCTCTCCTGCCTTTCAGAATATGTTTGTCTCGAGTTTCTGTTCTTCTCTGGTGGATAGCAACAAAATTTTCTTTAAGCAGTCAGTCTGAAACAGAGCCACTGCATACTTGTCTTCTGGCTGGTCTCACAGTCCCCACAACAATCTTACTTTTGTTTCAAATACATAGTGCAGTAGCAAGATGCTCTTTTCTTCTGGCTTTTTTTCATTATGTAAGTGTCGGTCTGTCCCTTTGGAAAAGAGCAGAACCTCGCTATAGCCCTCCACTTTCTAGTATTTTGTTCTTTAAGGCTCACAAAATCACAGGATGGGCTTTTTGTATTTAGAGTTGTACATCAGAATGACTATAGCCAAGGTGCCAGATATCCATGTTATGTCCATGGGCGTTCACCCATCCCGGCTGCACGTTCCCTGCTGGGCATGGTTGGAAATAAAGCTGCTCCGTGGGCACGGTTGGGACGGTTTTCCTCTGGGGAAGCACAGGCTCGGAGGTGCTATCTGGCCGCTGCTGAGGCACAAGGGGGTTCAGTCTACGTTGGGTTGTGTGAGAAGGTGTCCCTTGGAGGCTGTTTGTATTTCACAGATTAAGGAACATTTCCTGGAGACCAGGAATGCTTGAGCAAAGCCTGTGCGGGGTGAAGGGTCCTGCTCAGGTAGTTTGTCGTAACTGGAGCTTATCAAGGGCCAGGTTTGGTCTGCTTGCAATAGAATAAGGTGTAAAGAGCAGCTTCTGCCCCCCAGCCTCTAAAACAAACCATCTGGAGTAGCTGGAGTGTTGTGGTGATTTTCCAGCAAAACTACTGGTTTTGCCTGAATATTTTGTCATTTCTTCTCCAGCTTCCCACCTCTAAAACTCTAAATGCTCTGATGTTGCTTCAAATCAGATAAAACTCGTCGCAATTTCTTTTTTCTATATATTTCACCTATGTACTTATGTGACCTTGAAGTATGTAGTTTTATTAATTTTATAATAAAACTTTATAAGTAGTGTGTGAGATGATTTAGTTGTGCATTTTGTCTTTGCTTTTTCTAATTTCCATAAAACAAGGTGAAGAAGGAATCATAGTGTCATTTAGTACATTGATTTTCCTCAAACAGAGCAAGGTCCTTCTCCGGCCATGTTTGCAACTATTATAACTCTTATCTCCGCAATGCAGCATCAGAGCGACGGGAGACGATCCTGGGTTAAAACGCTCTCATTTCCATAAATGTTGTAAGTAGAGGCGGCTGGGGTGGGGGGAATAGCGAACCCTGTGCCGGGTTTGTTTTGGGATCTGGACTGGAGCAGCAGAGAGAACTAAGTTTCAGTTAAAAATCTTCCTCCATTGCTCCTGCAGTGACCTCATTGCATGCCTTGGCTCTGCACATCGAACAGGATCGTTTTGCCATTTTACCAGCTTTTTTCCTGTACTTCTTATGCCTTCTTTTGAGGAAAGTAGATGTGAAGGGGAGGTGGAACTAATAGAGGAAGGATGCTTTGATATCTGTGCAAATGACCCTAGACCTGTCTCCATACTGTTTGCAGAGCAGGGAAATACCCTACCCCTTTCCCAGCTGACTGTCTCAACACTCCTATGTTTCTGAGCTGCTCGGGAGGTTTATTTTAATTCTCCTCATCCCGGGATGCACCTTCACTCTGGAAACCAGCAGTTTGTTAAGGAACCTGCCCTCTCCGCTGCTGCAGGCAGAGCCGTGGGTCCTCGGGTGCGTTGTCTCCCACATGGAGCCGAGTCCGTGGCCTTCAAAGGAGGAGATAATTGCTTGGCTTCAGTGCTGCCTTTTGAAACGGAGCTGTTTGTAGTGAGACACAGCGTACGGAGCTTGATTAAATGGATGCCGATGAACTCTGCTGTCTGGGGACTGAAGGTGCCTAAATATCATGTACTGCTCAAAGGTTTTAGTAAATCTACATCTTGAAAATGTTGTCATAGGAAATGCTTTCTGATGGTGAGACCAGTTCAGCTGCAGCAGTGCTGTCCTTTGGGATACTCCTTGGCTGACCAAGGGCCACCATTCCTATAGCTGGGAACAGTCCTGCCTATTTGAGGACACGGCCTTCTCCCAGTGCCTCTTGCATTTCTCTGGGGGGAAGGATCATCCTGCCCAGCTACTTCTGTTAGGGCAGCGGCTGTGCTGAGAGCAGGACTGGGGTGATGGCAGTTGCGAGTCAGCACTGGTGTCGTGGTGGCCATGCCCTTGGGATGTGGTTAATCTGCCACGTGCCTCAACTTGGGTGATGCTAGGCTTTTTCTGAGTACACCTGTAGGTATCGATATCCACTGAACAAGGCTGCTTGCAGGGCATGTACTTCTCCCCTGTACTTTAAGCATGAATTCCCTTCTCTGCCTTTAAATCAGGAGCAAAAACAAAAGCAGAACTCAAGAGCTTGTTTGCCTTTACTGCAGCGTGATGGAGGATGCTGGAGAGCTGCCACCACGAGGAATTCTGTCCTTTTAAATCCTTCACCTCCAAACTGCTGCATCTGAACTGCTCCGGGTGGGCAGTGTCTCCTCTTGATGAGATGCTAATATGTATCTGCACACGCAGCTCACGCTTGCCATAATCAAGCTTATCTCGTATCCATTTGTCACTTGGGTTTTTGCTTTGGTGAGGAGGAATCCACCGTGCATTCCCAGTGGGAGTTTAACCTTTGCCCACCCTAGATACTACGTGCTGATTAGGGCTTATGTTTTCTAGGGTCAAATGGCTTTGCAGAGGGATGCAAAGCGGTGTGTGGTTTTTGGTCTAATGCAATGGCAACCGTTTAGCATCCTGCTTTATGACAAGCCCTCCCCTCCGTGAGCCGGTCCGTAGCTGTAGCAGCGTGTGATGGATCGATATCGTTAGTGAAGAGGTCTAACATGGAGGGGAGAGGAGGAGCCAGCACTTCAGCAAAAGCTGCTGTTGTGCAGGGAGTTTTCAGCAAAATGGACACCCATCTCTGGAAGCAGGCGGACCTGGGAGCTGCCTTGTCCTTCTGCCAGGTGTTTTCCTGCAGGCTGTGCTGTGTTACGCTCCGTTTGGGATCCCTCGTACGCAGATCAGCTGCTCTACATGTTCCCTGTTTCTCCTTCCTTTCCTATGAGCGCAGCTAGCCAGAGAGCGGGCAGCGCTTTGCCAGCCCCTTGCTGCAAAGGTGAAGGGTGTCCTGGGGTGCGTGCACCCTTACATTTTTGTTTTCGAGCAGCGTTTAGCTTTTGCTCTTCAGGGCTTTGTTAGAGCTATTTTAACATGTCAGATCATATCTCAAATGTGCAGGGAGCTGCAGGGAACTTTCCAAATGCTCTCTCATCCTCAAAAGTGAGTGGGCTTTGAGGATATTAGGGCTCCTGACTAGTTTGGTGTCTGAAATCGCTGATTTGCTTGGAAAGGTAAAATGCCTTGCTTGGCAGTTACTGCAGAGACAGGTATGTTTGGAGTCTGTGTATAGCAGCAGTTATTGCATGCAGCTGACTGGGGTCTAGGGAGAGCAGGGATCCTTGGAATTGTGCTGGAAGAAGCCCAGGCCCCGAGATGCTTGGTTTCAGGTCTCTGCCGTGCCCCAGACTTCCCATACAAATTTGGGCAAATAGCTGGTTTCTGTACCGTGAAGCTTTCCTCCATAAAACAGGGTAGCAAAACTTCTGCGTCTTGCCGTGGTGTTACAGATGAGCACATTAAACTTCTGAGGCCCCTGGATAATAAGATAATTAGATGCATCCTGGCATCTTTATAGAATTTGGAGCTAGAATCTGTTTCTTGGCCAACAGGTTCGACCCTCTGATTTCCTGGTAGAGCTTGTAAGAAAATCTTCCAAATGTATTTCCTGAGGGTGGGGTGGTATAGGCGAGAGGAAAGAAGTCTGTCACTGATCTGTGTTGGTAAGTGCTTTTCGGAGGTTGCGGAATCGAGGAACACCATCTCTTAAAGGATACTGGATTCCACCTAACCTTTGCCTTAAAGGGGTTTTTGGCCTGGGAACAGACATTTGCGTTCAGTCTGTGTCTCTTTGCTTGTGTGTTTTGCAGTCGCACGTTTATTTAGTTCCAGCAACCCACTTCTGATCATCTCTTCCTTCCAGATATGAGTCAGAGGGGTAGGAGAGTACAGGTCTCGCAGCAGAAACTCAACCCCACTGCACTGCAGCGTCTCATCTCGCTGCTGGCTTTGAACAAGAAACCTGTGTGTTGCTCGCGGGGTTACAGTGATTTGTCTGGCAGCATTTCTCTCCGCAAAAATACAGGAGATGAGTGGTCTCTGCTCAATAAATCCGCTTGATGCGGGCAGGAGGCATGCTGCACTGGACAGGGAATGCATTTGGGGCTTGGTGAGTTAACTCTGCAGTTGACTTGGGGTGTGAGGAACGTGCTTGGTGTCTTACTTGACATAAGAGGAAGAAATGTTAGCAATCTGCATTTGGCTAATTGATCTTAGTTCCAGGAAAGTTGGATGCTGGCTGTATTTCTTGCATCTCATAGCATTAATGACTACATTCTCCTTGCCTATCCATCTTGCCTAATGCACTGCCTGAGTTTATAGCCCCCCTCAATGGATTTAAGGACTTCCAGCTGACGATCATCCCCAGTTGTGGCAATAACTGCCTGACTTGGTTCTCTTGCATGCTCACTTTGTGCCTGGACAGTGGTTTCATCAACACTTGCTCGGACTTGCATTTTTTTTCTTCCAGGTGAAGCTTGGTCTTGTGTCTTCAGGCCGCACCAGGTCATGCTAAACTGTTAACCAGTTTCCATGAGCCAACAGGGTGATGCTTTTTGTCTGGCTTGGCCTATGTGCTTATTTCATCCTCCAAACAGACTCAAATTTTGCACTAAAGGTCATTATTAAAACAATAACTTACAGAAGGACCTTTCTGAGCCCTGGTAGCCTTACCCTTTTCCTGTTTTCTTTGAAGCATGCTGTGTTACTTGCAAAATGTCTTGCAAGAGGAACTGAATGGCTTGGCTTGCTTTCTTTGCAACTTTTAAATACTCTGTTTCTAACTACACTCTATTCACTGTTTCCCTCTCTGCCATCTGGAGACCTTTTAAAGGTAGGATTCCTAAAATGTGGAGCATAAGGAGAAGGATGGAGCTGAGAATTAGGAGTTTGTTTCAATAAGTTGTGATCGGGCTCTTGCTGGGGGGCACAATGACTGGGACTCAATCGTTCTCGTGTCATCCTTGTAATGTGCAAATATCAAGTGTATTTTGGGCTTCTTTATTTTCAGCCTAGGACGTTTTGGGCATCTTCTTTTTAAAGTAAACCCCTCCATTCCCCTCCCTCCCAATACCTACCCCCCCCACCTCATTTTGTCTTGATTTGAAGTGGTTTTAAAACCAGAAAACCTGCACTTGGTGTCACTGTAGGTTTCCCCTTTAAAAGCAGAAATACACTTACAAGTGTACAAAAGGCTGGGTAGAGTAAATAATTTTTTAAAATGAAATTCAGGAGCGCAGAGGAAGGAACTGCTGTGGTTTCATTCCCCTGCCAATACCCTGACTGCGTCCAGAAATGCTGTAGTAGGCAGCGAGCAGTTTCCTCACCTCTCTCTCAATAAATTAAATACGAACCAGCCACAAATCACTTGGAACTGTCAAAGCAGACCTGTAACATCATTTTTTGAAAACCCAAGCTGCGTAGTCCATCACTGAGTAAATATTGAGAAGTCAGTAATTTCCACTAGAGAGTTATAAAGCTGCTGTCTCCCTCCCCTCTCCTGCAGCTTCTGCTGCGAAGGCTGCTCACTGCTTGTACAGTGGATGGAAAAGCTGGGAGGGGTAAGAGGATGAAGAGAAGGGAGGGACAGGCAATGCGAGAGCAGGAGACAGAACTGAGAGTGGAACGGCAAGCGTGGAGCTCGCTGCCTTCAGACAAAGCACGCCGCTGCAGCGCTCTGCAAGGACGCACAATTGCTTGGTGAGGGGACACGGCTGCCTGGCTGCCGGCGGACCAGCAGGGATCGACGGAAAGGAAGGATGGAGACCCTGGGCGAGCAGGAGTTTGTTGCGTAAATCCCAGGTTTAGATGCTGCCCTTCTGCACAGGCTGTCTTAGGGGAGGGAGACGGAAACCTTTTGTGATCTCTGCGTTTCTCGTGCTGCAGTGTGCACTAGAAAGACTGGCCAGCTCTCTCGAACTCGCCAAGCGCGGCTCGCCTGGCAGAGGAGCTCTCCTGTGGACCAGAGCAGCAGGATCCCTTACCCCAAGAATTTCCAGATAACACCGTGAGCTCTGCGTTGTGCAGCCATTGCAGCGGGCGGGGGTGGGAAGGATGGCTTGGAAGGTACCAAACAGCTTCAGCTGACCTGAAGGTTCAAAGAAAGCAAACTGGCTTGGCCTGATGATCTTGCTGTTTGTATGTACCCTTGAAACAGATGTGCTAAGAAGCCTGAAAAATTCTGCCTGGCTTGCATAGCAAATTTCCTGAGGAAAAGGAGATCTCTGAACTTTTTTTGTCGTATCTAAGGTCTCAAGCTTTTCTAGAGGAGAGTAACAAGTCACTGGACTCTCTTTCCAGGGGTGAGAGAAGGGAGAGCTTGTTTGCACAGCTTCCATAGGGTGTTGGGAAGAATCTCACTTATCAGAGGCTGAGAAGAGGTGCCAGGGCATGTCTTGGACTTGAGCTGCTGCAGGAAGAGGAGAGAGTGTGCTTGCATTTAGTTTCTTCTTGGTTTGACTTGGTTTAGAAGCAAGGAACTAAAATGCCGCCTCCTCCAGAGCTGCTCCCTGTTTGAATGAGGAGCTCGGATGCAGCAGCTGCGCTTAGCTGAAGAAAATGAAGGAAGGGCAAATACAAGCATGCACCAAACACCTAGCAGGACTGAATGCATTGGGTGAAAACTGTACTGATTCCTCTGTCTCTCTTGCTGTCACCCAGTGCAGCGGTGTAGTTAGACTCTCCAGTGCAGCCAGTCTGGTTCGAGCAGCGTGCTGAAATGCCATGCGTCCGGATAGGTGGTAAAATGACAGTGCCAGGACTCTCAGACTCATGCTTGGGGTCACTCGCGCCTCTGCTCCTCTTAACACGATAACGGCGAGAAAAAGCCCTTACCATGGTTTGCCTCTTTCAGGACTGCTTGGGGAAAAAAAGTATAAGCCCTTCTTTTCTTCTGCTGCAGTTTGTGTGCTTTCTTTGTCTTGCATGTCTTCCTGTGGCCAGCTGCTCTAGCCTGGCTTCTGCTGCTTTTCTGAAAGTCCGTCGTGTCTGTTTTGTGTCTCGGCTGCATGAAGATGTATTTTTCTCTCTAGCTGCTTTGTGCCTCCAATGCGCCTGGCCCTCTCCGCTGGCCCGCTGAGCAGGGTAGCGCATCCGAAGTTGCATGGATGAGAGGACCTGCACAGCTCTGTGCGTTTGTGAGCGGCTCCACTCCATTCCCTCGCACCTGCGACTGGCTGGGAATGCCTTGGGTGAAAGTTTGCTGCCCTCCTCCCGCCCCCTTCAGATGAGCCAAGGAGCGGATCCGCATCCCTGTGGGGTTGGGCTTCATATGTTTGCCTGGCAAGAAACTCGCCTGAGCCCTGAAAGCAGTGCATGTGATGTCATGGTCCCAGGAGTGCTTCTAAACAGTTTGCCCGGGCAAGGTGTTTCTTTTCCTGAGTGTTAACTGGGATACAAATTGAACCCGGAGCCCGCGGCGGCACTGGAAGCTTGTTGTCCATGGTCTGTGCACACAGGAGGAATTGTCTGCCAGCTGATTTGTTGTACTCTGAGCATAATTTTTTGAGTTTCTTTACGGTAATGACTATGATGTGGCAATGCCATCTGTCTTCCTCAGAGTGCCGCTGCTACCGCCTTAACGGTTTTTCCCTTTTCAAGCGTCTGCCGATTCCTCTCTCGTCAGGTTCGCGAATGCTGGAGCAGAGTGTCGGGGAGTGGCTGGAGTCCATTGGCCTGCAGCAATATGAGAGTAAGCTGCTTTTGAACGGCTTTGATGATGTCCGCTTCCTGGTAAGTTGCCGGGTGGGATCCACAGGCTCTAACAAATGCGTTGGCCAAACCTTGACTTGTTATTGATACCCTGTGTCAGCTGCAGAGCAGATCTGAGTTCTGCAGCCCAGCAGAATGGTCTTGGGGGTGTGTAGAAGGTTAGACAAAAGGAAGAAATGGGGGTTGTGTTGGGTCAGGGTCATTCATCTTCACATTTAATTTGGGTGTTACAGTTTTTTGACTATAATTTTGATATAAAATTTTATTTACTCTGCCCCCTAAATCTTTACTATCTAATTTACTCCAGAAATGGGAACTGAAATTCACTAGTGTTTTGAAGAAATCACTGAGCAGTCTGTGTTTTGGACTGTGAAGGAGGTGGTAGACCTCTTCTTGGAAGTATACTTACTCTAAGCATGCAGGCAGTATGTTAATGAGCAGTACCTAATTGCACTGACACTATTGGCTCTGAAAGCTAATGATGACAACATGGTAATGCTTAATGTTGAGGGGATTTTTTAATAACTGGTGTCTAGAAACTTAAAGCTGCACAGTGTAAAAAAAAAAAAAAAATCTGAGAATTTGCATGGAATGATGAACTGCAAGGACAGAAAATCTTGGGGCTGCAGGAGAGTTCTTCCTGCATGGCTTAAAGAAATGCTTTTTGAGTGTGGACTCCGAGTTTTGTAAATTAAGGATTTCTAAAAATGGATGTAAACCTTTGGAGAAGTCATTCGGGCTAATGTAATATCCTGCCTTGGAAAGGGAGTGGGGGCATCTCTTTGGTGCTGTGGATGGTGCGTAGGGGTGATACCCAGGAGGATGTCTGCTTGACAGCTCTCTTGTGAGCTGGGTGAAGGGGTTTCCGAAAACACAGCAGGCGTCCGACCGTGGTGAGGGTATGTGGGAGGCAGCTGGAGAAAGAAGGAAAGACTGGATAGGGCATGGATGGAGGGGCGAGGATGTGCGTATCTGAGCAGCGTCAGTAGGGTACTTAAAGGCAGGATGTAATTATGCTTTTAAAAAATGACCTGACCAACAGGATAAATTTCCCTGTGAATGTCGTGAGATCCCCAAGCACCCCTGTAAGTTGAATACTGTGGCAGCATCCAGCCATACCTCCGGGCCTCCATGGCAAGCAGCTTATCCCCTTGTCTCCCCTTAGCCTGGCGGGGCCAACGCTCCCCTCGAGAGCTGGATTTTGCTGTGGTTTGTGCACCTTCCGTTGAGGAACTGCCGGCGACAGACGATGGTCTTGCCACCCACCCTTCTGCCTCTGCCATATCCTGTTCCTACAGTTGTGTGTGGCACCTTCCCTCTTCCCTGGCGAGAGTTTGGGGCGAGCTGCGCCCGTGCAAGCCCCAGGCACCCTTGCCAGGCTCCAGCACCGCCTGCAGCTGTGCGGGGCCAGGGACAGCTCCTGCCACCGCTCCCCAGACCCACCCCAGCCCTTCTTGGGGGGCTTCGGCCCCCCCCAGTGTCCCACCCAGCTGGTCCCAACCCTCCCGTGGACCCTTAACCACTGGGACCGCTGTGCTTGAGGCAGGTGCATTTAGCTCTGTGCGAGGTTTCGGCGTCCCTGCATGCTGGGGCCATCTGACACAACTTCTGGGATGCTCTGGAGATGGTACAACGAATTTAAAGGAAGTAATACCCTATAGATCCCTGCTTGGGATCCTCTGCTGATGGATCTTGACCTTTTGTGGTATCAGTGGGCAGCTCTCACTCCAGCAGTTAGCAGATAAAAACGCCTTTACTCTGGCCCTGCCTGACAAGTGTGATGATAGACCTCTCTCAGCACAGAAGTTTAATAACAAAGGAAATTAACTTTCCACTTGTCCCCCGAGAGGTAGGAGCTGGAGGCTCGGAAGCAGGAATTTTTATTGACTCTGCTTATTTGCAGTAAATAGCAACACTTAGTTCCAGACTGTCCGATGCAGAATTTTGCCATTTATGAGATGAAAAAAAGGTTCCTTGTATATGTCTCAGTATGTGATTTTACGGTGTATGTGGTAGGAGTTGCTTTTTAATATTGTTCACGGCTGGATGTTTTTCTTCTCCATCCGATGCTGGGTAGCCGTTCCCAGTGTAGGAAGTCAGCTTCTGCTGGTTTCAGGGAACGGGACACTCTCCTTGCTCCTTCCTCTCAAATTTAAAAGGTCAAATAATTTAACAGAGATTTCCTGCAAACCCTGGCGGGTTTCCATTTTGCTGCTTATCCCTTTTACTAGGAAGTTGACTCTGGCACCCATGCCAAGACTGGCTTTAAATCCTTTCATCCAAGTCCTGGGAACTTCAAGCTAACAGTCAGCCCAGTATGTAAGTTTAATTATTAAGAATCTTTTCCTCTGTGGCGTTACTTTCCTTCAGCTTCTGATGTTGTTGGAGTAAAACCTCTTCAGATACAGTACAAATGAGGAACAAGTAGTTAATTTGTTTTGAGTAGTGATTTTGATGTTCTCAAATAAATTATTAAAATTGTTGTAAACGCTGAAGCTGGCTAGTGCAGTGAGTACTGAAAGGACCTGGTTTCTTGGCTCTTGGCATGGCAGGCTTTCCGTTCCTTTTCTTTTTTACGTAACAGTTTCTTTATTAACTGCCACTTTCAGTTGCTAACGAAGAATATTTCAAACTAAGTGGCGTTATTTTCCTGGAGTTAAAGAGTTTCTGTGAAAGGATTAGTCCCTATTAGGGCCTCATTACGTTAAATATTTCAAGGTCCAAAGAATGCTGGGTAATGGTTTGCAAATTGCCAGATGGGCTATGAGGCTAATTAAGTTTTAGGAGCAAAAATTAAGAAGTTGGAGTCCTTTGATACAGAAACGTTTTCTGTGTAAGATTTCGCCTTGCATTACTCCCTGCGTATAGCGCTCCGGCGTTTTTTCAGTACGCTGAGGATGCTCCCTTGCTGCCTGAGTGCCCAGATGCCCGTTTGTGAGCAAAGAAGCAGCTTCTACGTTGGGCCGACAAGAAAAGCATTGCAAGAGCAAACTGTTAGATGTGTAGTGATAGTACAGCTGTAAAACGGGGGCAGCGTCCTGGAAGAAGAGCTCTTTAATATACTTGTGAAGAATACTCAGCCTGCGGTAGGTAGTAACTTAAAGCTGGATTAAGAAAACAGTCTAACAAAGAGCATATCCTGCAACCGTAGTGGGGACTGGGTGAAATCTGGTGTTTGCTGGCACAGCGGTGTTTGGTGCTGTCTTCACTTAATAGATGTTTCAAATGTGCTATCTGCCCAGTAAGTAGTACAGAGTCGGTAAGAGACGAAAACTGGGGGGTGCGGGAGCTCATCTGGTGCTTTTTAGTCCTCTTGTAGCCCATACTTCAGCCAGTTCTGGTTTCAGGGATTCCTGTGTATTTTCAGTTGGTTCTGGTATTAATTTGCACCCTGTATTACCAAAGCCCTTACCCCCCAGATAAGGGAAATGATTGATGAATGCACAGTATGGTAAAGTGATTTTGGAAAGTGGTCTGTAAATATATTGGGCTTCTTAATTAGATGTTTATCTAGGAAGGCAGAAACATACATTTGTTTCCAAGAATAATAATTCCGTTATTTTCAGAAATCCAGAGGTTCGTTATTAGGCGATTAGCTGTGCTCTCCGGACATGCAACTGGCCGTCTTGCTGATGATAGCTCTGTGCAAGCTGCATCTCCAGCAGCAGCGTGGAGAAGCGGTGAGCGGGGAGGTGGCAATAATCCTGCTCCCTCTCTCGGGGCCTGCTCGTACGCTTTCGCAGGCAGCATTGACAGCTGAAAGAGACTTTGGAGACCTGCAGTTATCACAGGTTTACGTTGAAGAGGCAGGGTTGGAGATGTAAACCGTAATGTGAGCTGTGAACATTTTACAGGTTTTCCTATAAAAAGGGAAGGTAGAAGTGTATTTTAGCAGATAGCTGGGGTGGGCTGTGAACGTTGAGCAGAGGCTTCTCTGCTCTTGAGAATTCCAGCTCTGCATCTGGGACAAGGTTTTAGTAACTTACAGCTGGAGGCCCCGTGCTCCAGCAGGACCCCTTGCCCACAAGCTTGCGAGATCAGCACTTCAGTTGTCAGCAAACTAAAAATTTCTGTTGCAGTTCAGGTCTGCTTTGGTAAGAGAGTGATGACTGCAGTCGGGACTGACCCTCCTCGTGTGTGTGTGTCTCTACTAGTGCTGTTTCTCTTTTGGGGGAATTTAGGACAAATAGAGTATTACTTGTACTACCAGTTGGTTCTGAGCGGTGTTAGGGCTTGTTGGGAATATTCTCACTTTTGGAACTTGCAGAGATTTTTGAGGGCTTGTGAATTGGCTATTGGGGAAGACCAAGTTGACACAACCATGGTAAGGAGAAGGGAATCACAGGTGTTAATGCATAAATGCAATGACTGTCATCCTGCCTGGACACAGCTAGTGGGTGTTTTAGGAACTGGAGCCGGGACGGGACACTGCAGAGGGGCTGAGTTTGCAGCACTGGCCTCACTGGTGTGTTGCTTTCTGCCAGCACTGAAAGCGGACTTTCTTGATCTGTGTTTCCGTGATGTAAAATTCTTGTTAAATCTGCAGAACAAAACAAAATGCTGCAGCCTTTGCTATGGCACGCGAGAGCATCTCGGTGACACTGACCAGTTTCACAGTCAAGTGCAAAACCAAGAACACTTGTAACTAGTTCAGAGTAAATGATCTTGATCAAGTATTGACTTCAGTCAAGGGTGGATATTGCTAACACAGGTCAGCAGGATTATTTAAACATCAATTTGACGTGACGTTAAATCTTACTTGCCAGTGTACGTGCTTCTGGGGAGGGACTTGAAGTCTATGTTTATTTCAGATTGTGTGTAATCTTTTGGCTTGTTTGAGGGAAGAAAGGGGCTATAAAAGATGCATTTAGGTAGCTTAGTTTTCTAAAAGACTTGAGTTCTTTTTCCAAATACTAACATCTGCATATTGGGCTACCTTTCTGTGTCTGGAGAAATTCTTGTGTTCCCTTAAAGCTGCCTCCAGTAGCTTCGTTGTGTCTATGGGCGATGCTAGGAATGAAGCTTTCCCTGTTTTTCTTGCTGTTACCCTCCAGCACGACCCCACAGTCCAAGGGAGCAGCTTCTTTGGCCCACCCTCTCCGTTGCCACTGAGTGACCTTCACTGCCAGCATTGGTGGCTCGGGGCAATCGGACTATGACACTCAGCTTCTGCTTTTAATATGGGCCTTTAATTTGAAAAACAGTCTGTTCAGCCAGCTGGGGATTAAAAAAAGCTAAAATGGAGACGGTGCTTCAAATTCTCCTTCTCTGCTTTGCAGCCTACTGGAATTCTTTCATTAGAGGGGAAAGGTTTATTTGTGCAATGGGTAAACAACTGAATTGAAGCTGCTAGCTAAGTATTACTGGCATTGGCTGTGCTGTCCTTGACTTAGCAAAAATACAGCTTTACAAGTAGAATAAAATCCTCAGCAGAATTGCATGCCAAATGTTAACAGTACTTAATGAACCAAGAATAGCCCACCACCCAAGAGAAGCCAGCCTTGCTGCCTCCCATGTGGAGGAATGCAGCCCTTGGGTGTGCGCGGAGTTCCAGGAGACCCATTGCCTCGCCCTTCACCAGAGGAGGAAAATAAAAGGTCAGATCACAAAACTGTAGCAATGAGTGAGCAGTGTCATTCAGAAAAATGCACTGTAAATCGACTTAATTGTCCTTGACCAGTAATGAGCTGGGGGAGCTGTAAGAGTAGGAAAATGTCACAAGAATGTGGACCGAGAGGGGTTCTCCTGCGATCACCAGGGCATCTGCAGGAGATGCTCCCTTCAGGAGGTCCGCAGGGAAACTGGTTTTGCCCTGAGATGCACAGTGCGTCCCAGTGCCCCGTGGCAAACACAGGAATGACCTACAGGGAACGGCCAGGCGGGACTCTGCTGTTCTGCGGAAAGAGGGGACGTTGCCAGTGTAATAAGAAGGAATTGCAGTAATTCATGGTGGAATTCCCCCACAGAAGTGGGGAAGGAAATGCCGTTACCTGCACCCTCACTACACTATTCTGTGATCCCACAGATCCCGTAAATGTGTCTGAGATGCTTGCAAAAGCTTTTCCCTTCCCTTGGAGAGCTGAATGTTTGCTGCTACCCCAGACAACTTTTCAGGCGGACATCTGAGAAGGGCAAACCTTGCATGCTCTGGCAGTTGTACCATTATTCTGTAGCTGAACTTTTTATTCAGTCCAAAGATATTTTGATTCACAAATGAGCAGGTAAAACAGAACATAAACCATTTTTTATTGCTTCTTTTTTATTGTTCAAGCCTGGATTCCCATGGAGTGTGTGGAAAGCAGCTAATGCTGATTCAATCAGACAGTGTCAGAAACGGAAATCTGTTCTCCTTGTGTAGTGCCGTGGGCTCCTCTGGGTTTTTATTTATTTTTTTTTTATAAATGGGGAGAAGTGGTAGAGAAATGATGGCATTGGAAGAACAGGGTGTCCGCAAATAATTTAGAGTACTGACATTAATTTGATTAAATGTAATTCAGCGCTACGTTAGATTAGCCTGCAGTGGTCTTCGTTACGAAAGAGCCTTTCACTTCCCTCCTCTCTGTGTGTGTGTGTGTGCACGCAAGCAAACGGTTGATGAAAATGTAGAGCTGAGGCATTGGCTTGGTGTGTGAGCAGAGCTGAAGTGCCGCTCAGTGAGAGCCTGCCAGGCGGGGTCCCAGGACAGCCCTCCCAGCTGCCGAGGGACGGGACGTGCACGGAGCTGGGTCTCCTTCGCCCTGCAGGGCCCCATGTTTTGGGTGCTGGCTGACATCTGCACGATCTTCATTTCCACCCGATACCTGCGTTGCTGGAGCGGGGGGCATCTCCTGGTGTCCTCAGCGAATTGTAGCTCTGCTTTGCATTGATCCGCTTTGTAACTACCCGGCTTGGCTCGCAGATGCTGGTCCCTGGGCAGCAGCCAGGCTTTTAGCATGCTCTGAGAATGTGTGCGCCCCAGAGCTTTTCTCTATTTTCATATAAAACTTGTCATTTTGTAGTAGTCATCTGGAGAAAACTTAACTGACATATTCCAGTAGTGTTTTGTACCCAGTAACGGTCTATGAAGAATAGTGACCTATCGGAGATCCCACAAAGAAGGTTTTACTGCTTCTACACTCGGTGAAACGAGGAGAAAACTTGGCGTGATTGCAGCTGTTGGAGAATACTTTAGTATAGACCCGGGTAAGCCCTCACGTATAGATTGTGCCTGGGCAGGTAGGCTTGGTTTAAAGCTGAAGCAAGCTCTGTTCATCCAGGCAGAAGCTCTGGAGTGGTTGGTTCTGGGCTTGGTCTTCCCAAAGCCTGTGCTGCAAAGCTCTGCCCTGCAGCAGCGTTCGGTGACTGAGCTCGTAAATTGGAGTGTGTTGAGTCGCTACGGGTGGAAGTAAATGCTGCTAATACCTAGAGATGCTGGCAATCTACCCTTTAACGATTGCTCATCAGATTTGGGGATCTCTCTGGCCTGGTTCTTGCCGGCTGGCAGATTTATTACTGAAATGCCTTTCATTTATTTTTATGACACAGACAGGGAGTACGAGCCATGTTACATGATATTGTCTGCTGTTTATCATTGCTGCCAACATACTGGAAATGCATTTCCTCCTTGGTCCCCAGACTGGTTTTGATGTCCTGGATGAACACCCCGTAAGAGTGGAATTGGACCCTTGTCTGAGGGTTTCTGCCAAGTGTGTGAGTGGGAATCGATTCATACAATGAAATGAATTTTTTTTGACAGCTCTCCAGCGGGTTTCAGATGCTACTTGGGTGGTTGACAAGGACTGTGCTTTGTCCACGATGGTATGGTTCTTTGGGTTTTCTCTGGAAGGGAATGATGAGAGCGGAGATGCAATGATCCGGGGTTTGAGAGTGCGTTTTGGGCACTTCACCCACAGCTCTGACCAGGGAAACGTGGCAGAGCTGCGCTGAAGCTCCCCAGGTGGTGGAAGTGCTTCACGGAGAGCAGCGAGTTCGGAGTGGATTTTGAGGAGCAAAGTGGGTGGACCAGAACTGGCAATTTAGAAGATACTTACATTTGATTCATTAGTAGCTCCAGGCCCAATAAACATTAAAAAAGCAATTAAAGTAGCAGTTAATTTTTTTTTCTCTCAATAAAATTGCCTGAACTTGACAACCATGACCGATTCCCTCCGTTGCCATTGTCACGCTGCCAGTCTGCATGGGGAAGAAAATTAAACAAAAATGAAGTGGCTGTGTGCTAATCTAGGATTTATTGTAGGTTTTTGTATATGAGCCCTTTCCACAGTCAGTGCTGGGTGAAGAGCTAGGGCTCCCTTGTCGTGCCCTTAGCTAAACAAATACTTCTTTTCCCCTGGTTTCCACTGCACTGTCTCAAACTGCAGATACCGTTCAGGGAAGGCACGGAACCCTGTGGATCACGAGGCCAATTACAAGTATGTAGTCGTGTGACCAAGGGCTGGTCCCCTGGCTGTGAAATTGGGGTGTGCGGGTCCCGCCTTTGGGGTCGTCAGCCTGCTCCGAGATAAGCAAGCCACTGGCGCAGGTTTGTTGGAGGGGCTGAGCAGCCAGGGATGGCTGACAGAGCAGCAAGTATTCAGCATCGCCTGTAATCAAGGCTCTATTTTGGGAGGTTTTAGGGATTATTTTTTTTGGTCTCTAAAAGGGGGTGATGCTCTGTGCTGTCACCAGGGGTCTCGGGTGAAAAGCCCCCAAGCGCAAATCATGCAGATATACAGGCAGAACGCAAACTTGTTTCTAGGACAAGCTTATAAATTAGTCCATTAACGAGGCATTAGCTGTGCTTGTCTTGTTGAACAAAATATATTAGCGGGGCTTTTTACTCCCAAGTGCAGATCCGTACTGCCCCTTACGCGGTAAGGGGCTCAAGGCTGGCCAGGCTCTGTGGTGGGAGCCGGGCTGGGCTGGTGGCTCCCAGCACCCTGCCCAGATGAGTTTGAACACACAGCGCGAAGGGTCTGGATGAGGCCAAATAGGCCACCTCCGAGCCCTGCACGGGAGAGAAGGTGCTTCATCATTAACTAATAGGTTTGGGGAATGGGGATCTCGTTGCTGGCTGCGGTGGCTTTGTCAGCTCCCAGGAATACCTTCACTAGAGCTCATCTTTCTGCATTTTGCTGCCTTCCCTTGTCCTCGGGATGCTGGCTGAGGCTGCGGGGCTGTGAAGCCCAGTGGCTTTTTACAAGTCTGGCAGCAGGAGCACCCAGGAGCTCGGGCAGAGCCACGCAGGGCTCGCCAAATCGCCTTGCTGGGCATGTAATTGAGCCGGTATCTTCTGGACTGCAAACCCTGAACTGCCTGCTTGCATTAAGTTCCTGAAAGCTGCAGCTGGCTGGTACCGAGATGACCAAAATGAAGGTTCTTGATCCTTTTTTCACCTGAAAAGGAGAAATCAAAGTGGTTTTGAGGCTAAGGAAGGTGCGACCTCTGTTTCCAGGACTTGCTGCATATTATCCCTGTTCAGGCTGGGTCTGTGGTGAGCTGGATGCATATCCATCTCCCACATCTAGGCTTTTGGTTGCCATAAGTAAAGCAATAGCCATGGCAGCAAAATCCTTGACAAGATGCAAATTGTCTTGAATGTACTGAGGGGAAAAAGAAAGAGCTTTGTATGCATTTATCTAAGAAAAAATGGATGCTTTGGCTTATGCAGCTGAAGGCACTCTGCTGTAGATGTTTGCAGAAGCCTTTGTAGTCTGGAAAAGCTGTGTTTGGGTTTTGCATTTGTTGCTTTTAATAGCAAACACGTTCTGGTCCCCGTCTTCCCTGCAGTCCGTCGCCTGTCTAATACAGGGTTTAGTAACAGAGGCAGCACTTGTGTTAGTGCAAGCTTAGTGAGACAGTCGGGATTCATTAAACTGCATTGCTGGCTGGATAAGACTGCGCGTCCTATATGAAACTTTCTTTGCCTCGGGGCCCTTCCTTAGCTGGAAAGAGAGAATGGACCGAAGCCAGGCTCTGTGAAAGAAGCAGCATCTGAAAATTGGGTAGTTAAGTGCCTGCAGAGTGCCCTGCTGGAGGAGGATTGCTGGCAGATTTCAGCAGCTCTGATTTTGGCACGCTTGCCTTCGGGGTCACCTAACTAGCAGGAGGGGACGCTACCTTCCTACAATGTAACCTCTGACTGGGCTTTTTTTTTTTTTCTTTTCTTTTTTTTTCCCCTTTTAATGAGAAACCTGGAGCCTTGCAGGCTGTTTAATTACAGTGCAAGATGTGAAGCATGACTAAAGCAGACCCCTTTGTCTAAAAGCTCGTGTTTCTGCAGGCGGGTCGGCTGCACCAACATCCTTTGGGGCAACCCGGGGCAGCCCGGGTAAGGACACGGGTCACCGGCAGATCTCTGCCCTCCTCCGGGGCAATGCGGAGGGCAGAAATGGGGTTCAGAGGTGCCCCTCCTGGTCATGCGTATTTGTGCCTTTCCATGGAGGGAGCTCAGTTGAGCTTTGAGGAAGCTGAAGGCCAGGTTGGGGGATGAAAGCCCCTCCAGACTGTCTGGCAGCCAGTCTCTGCCAGTTTGGACCCAGGGAGTGGGATTCACCTTGCCCAGTTTCAGATGTCTGCGGCTGGGCTGGTTGTTCAGGCTCTTTGGATTGCAAGCGGGAGTGGAGGAGGACTCATCTGGGTGATGCATTTCACCCCAGTGTAGATGCACTTGCACTGGAGAAATATTCCCTTCCTCGACTTAACGCGCGTGTGTGCAGCTGAAGCTTAAGGGGGAAATTGTGCTCCTGTGTCCATTGCAAAGAAAATGTCAGCCTCTGCTTCCTGGTGGATTTTTTTAGGGATCATCCCAGCTCTTCTGTGAGTAAAAAAATCACCAAAGATTTTTCTACCAAGACTAACGCAGGTGTGCGCATGGTGCTGTACTGAAATCTGGATTAACCCAAGGGTGTGTGTTCTAGGAACAAACCACCTGCAGCGCAGGAAATGCTGAGAGCTAGTTCCTGATGCAAGCGAGGAGAAAATGGTGAGGTGCTGGGATGAACGGGGCTTTCAGATGTACCCCCCTCCATGAAAGCGAGAGCTCGGGCCCGGGGGCAGCCCTGAGCTGCGCTTGCTCCACTCAGCCCCGCAGCCGGGAGAAATGCAGAAGGTAAAAAGCACTTGTCACAATGAATAAAGTCTGAAATACGTCTTTGGAAGTCTCTTTGATTCTAATTGGCGTTTCTGAGGCTGCTGCTGGAGGATCGTAGAGGACCGGGCTAACAGCAGAGCGAGTCCCCGGGACCTTTCCTCTTCCCTGCCTTGGGCGTTTGCTGAATCCGTCCTCAGAGGACCCGGAGAGGGGCTGACGGCGAGCCTGGGGTCAGGCTGCCAGGATGGCTCTGCAGCCTTCAGTGGGGCACTTGGGCGATAGCATCTTTTGACCTGTTTGCTGACCTCTGTCAGCACCAAAGGGGACCTTTGTTTAGAAAAAAGCAACAAAAAAAACCAAGGAAAAAAGCCCTGAAAACGAGCAAACAAAAACCTGTATTGAGATATCGTTTAAAAAAATCAAAAACAAATTCCCCCAAAGAACCCTCACAAATCCTCACAGCAGTTTTTCTGAAATTTTGCAGCCCTCCGTCAAGGCACTCTCCCTTTTGAGCAGCCCTTTGTAACAAAGAGGCTTTGTTTCCTCTCGGTGATGAATGCCTTGTTCCCTTTTCCTCTGCGAGCTGCTGGGTGTGGACACGTCTGCGGTCATCCCCTCCTCAGTACGGCAAACACATGGCTCTTGCCAGGTTCAGGGACAGACCGAAGACCCTTCAGCAGCCCAGTGCTCGGCACGAGCCCATGGTGCGGAGGTCAGGAAGGATGGAGCTGGCGGGGAGAAGCGAGTGAGACGTGCCGGGAGAGGCAGGGAAGGACGAAGGCCGCGGCAGACCGCAGCTGGGTCTCCGTGGCTGAGAACCTTCCTTGCTTAGAGGGCTTTTAGTGCTAAGTCGTCAGTTGCTGGTTGAGCAGAGAGGTGGTTTTACAAGCGCAGGAGCCCGAGCAGAGAGCAGGGCACTAACCAAACCTGTGGCAATTGCTGCGCCGGAGGAGCGTGGCTCGGAAGCCGGTGGCAGCGGTGGCCCAGGCGGAGCATCTCTGCCCCTTGGCTTTTGTCTGAACAGTGTGTTAAATACAAACAAGTTTAAAGTCTGGTTTAAACAGCTCATCTGTTCGGTTGGCAAAGGCTGAAAGATCTCTAGTGTGTTTGCATTTAATTATCTATTTTAGTGGCAGATTATTTTTTTTCATAGGAGATGAAATCCGGACGGCTTTAAAGGACATTTCTCTAAGCGAAGGCTCATGCACAATAGACTGTAATGATTTATTCGGAGCTGCTATGCTTTGTCTATCCTTGTTAAGTACCCTGAGAATACGGGCTGGCACTGGGGGAATTTAATGTGACACATAAAAATAAGGAGTGTTGGAGAAAGCTGTAGGCTTTACAGTATTTAACTAGCTTGTATCTTGCTACAGAGCAAGCAATTTTCCTTGAATCTGAGATGCTAAAAGTGAGAGAACACCTATGACCTTGCTTTGGACCTGGCACTGGCCATGTCAGCGTAAAACAGGCATCCTGGGAGAGCGTGAGCTGCCAGCCCTGTGCTGCTAGTTTGGGAGCATGGCTGTGCTAGCCAAGTGGATTAGCACCAAAAAGGCACAACATTGGAAAATAAGCATGAGTAAAAATGTAAATAGGATCAGCAAGCTCGTTTAATTTTTATACGTGAAAATTACAGATCACCATTGTCGCAGCTCATTTGGCTGCGAACCATTCTTGATGTCCTGGTTGGTGCGTGAGGGGTTTGCTGTGAGCCCTTGCTAGCGTCCTCCTCGAGCCCCCGTGCCTGCTGCAGCTCTGGCACCCAGCTCTTTACAGAGGAATTAAGCAGCAGAGCACCAAGATGGGCAGGTTGGGGGAGCAGAGCAAGCCGAGGTGTCGGGAACTGCAGGTTTAGAGTACCCGAGGTGTGACCTTAACCTGCTGCAGGGACTTCAGTGGGTCACTCCCTGTGCTTCCCTTTGCCTCCTCCCAGGCAGGGCAGTAATGCTTTGCTCTCCAGGCTTACAGGAGAAATCCCATCCCTTGCTCCAGCCCTCTTCAGTCCATTTAAAAAAGCCCTTTAAAAGCCATCTCCCTCTAGGAGATTAATTCCTCACACATACGCAGCCTCCCAAGGACCTTCTGGCAGCCCCCGTAGCCGAGCTGTAGCATGCAAAAACGCCTGTGCCAGGTAAGGTGCATGGCAGGGGACTGAAGCTGCCTGTAATCCTTTCTCTCCTTCCCTGAGCTGAGCACACAATCTCCCGCTGTTACAGGAGCGCATGTTAAATGTGGCTCTGGCTTAAAATTTGTGAGTGAGAAAAGGGAAGGATGTTTTCATGGTTTTTTGTGGGATACTGCTGCTAACAAGCCGGAGTGATCACCGCCTCTGACAGCAGCAGCTTCTCCACTTTTCTCACGTAGGGGAGTTGCTGTCGGTGCAACGGAGCCTGCTGCTGCTTTTGCACCAAATGGGCACCCTCGAAGCTTTCAACCAACAAAAAGCCTTTTCCTCTAGTTGTGCAACGGAGGGGTGCGCAGAACAGCTTGCATGACGTAGTTACACCCTCGCACAGAGCTTTGTGGGTGCCATTACGGCTCAGGTGAGACCCAGGGGTTTCACAGGGCCTTGCTGCAGGATGGGGGGTGCAATCCAAGAAAGGCAAGGCAGGTATCGGTATGACCCCGTGCCCCTGCAGAGCCCACCCACAGTGCTGTCTCGAGCAGTGGCAGTCGCTCTTTCCAGCTGGCAGTGGCACCGCAGACCAGCGCTGCAGCCTGCTGCTATAAACTGACCTTTTGGAAAACAGGGAGCAAACCACCCTAATCGGCTGCAGGGTCTTTAGTCCCAGCTCTTTCTGCTTTTTAAACAACTCTTGGACAAATGCTTTTGTACTGCGGCTGTCTGCTCCGGATCTGCGGTCTCGGTCCCCCCATGGCGTGCCAGGAATTGAGGGCGTCGGGCATCCCTGCCTGCCAAGGGAGGATGGAGGCAGAGGGGCCTCGGTGCTGTGGGTGCTGGCGGTCACGGCGTGTCTGCAGGGCCCCGCTTCCCTGCCACCCGCTGCTTCAAGTTGTCGCCGTCGTTGGCTAAATAATTGTTTCTCTGCAGTCTGGCCTCTGAGGGCAGCTCTCCCAGTGACTTGGGCATCTCTTATCTGTAGCGTTAATTCGCTGTTTCTCTGAACGCTTATCTCTGCGGCGAGGGGAAGAGCAGCTCTCGGGGGCGGAGAGCCGCGTAGCATCCTACCCAGCAGTTATCACACCAGGCCATGGAAGTGGTGGGAGCGATGCTGCCCGGGCTCGGCGCTGTCGTCGGCCAGGCACGAAGCAAGCAAGTCAGGAGCAAAGCGGGTGCTGGCATTGCCGGGAGCGAGCCGGCCGGCGTTTGGCTGCAGGGCTGGCATCTGGCTCCATGAAATGCACCCGGTGACTCTCGTAAAGCCATCGCCAAAGGCAGGCTCTCCCTGCAGGCTGCCCTGGCTGCAAACAGGCCTGCGTGCTTGTCCGGGAGCATCTGAGAGCGGAAGGGGCAGTGGGAAGGGCTCTTCCTCCTCCTCTGCCCTTGCAGGAGGCAGCATGGCCCCCACGGGGGCACGCTCAGGTGGGTCGGCTGCTCAGAGAGCAGTCACTGCTTTCACGTTTGGCTGTTGTATTTAAAGCAGGTAGTGCTTAGCAAAACATAATGGGCTGACATACCACAGAAAGTGTGGGGCGGGAAGGAATGTAAAACATTTGCTGCCCTTTACAGAGGATATTTGGCGATCTTCCCCTTGCCTTTCCCTCCTGAAGCCCTGGCCGTTCAGCCTGCTGTTCCCACAGCCTGTGTGCCCCTGCAGCAGCGTATTGCCCAACAGCCAATTTTAATTAGGTTTCTCTTATAAAACCCAAATGTGGAACAGCAAAGCGCTGTCAGCTCAGACCTTCAGCTGTGACTCTCCTGAGAGCAGAGGGAGGCAGGTCCAGGGCGGGGGGGGGGGGCGGTCTGGGCTCGACCCGAAGCCCTTGGTCAAACAGCAGCGTGGCGCTTCCAGCGATGGGGAGATGTGCCCGGGCTTCCCGCGGAGCTCTCCCCAGGTACGAGGGGCAGGGAAGCAGGTTGTGGTGGAGGCTTTTAAGCGGGGGGTAAAGTCAGTGTGCTCTGCATGCATCCACTCTTGCTCCGGAGGGGGAAGGGGGACAGAAAATGGGCTTTAACAGAGTGGTGTGCGGCAACCAGACCGTCTCTGCCAGAGTGGAGTGGGCTGCCTCCTTGCCCGGGGGATGGAGGATAAATCTGACCTTTGCCAGGCTGCCTGCTCTCACGGAAAGAAATTCAGATTTCTCTGTGGCCGCGGAGGGAGGCTGAGCAGAGCCGAGTGCCCCTTCTCAGGCACCACGCGTGGAGGGGCCTGGGGTTAACCTGGGCGTTGTTACGCAGTGATTAAAGCATCTGTGCATCAAACAGGAAGGTTGCTGTAAGCGATGGCCTGAAATCTAACGGCTGGCGGAGGACGCTGCAGGGCAGGCTGCAGGGCGGGGGGATGGCAGTGCTCTGCCCCACTGATGCCATGTGTGCCGCAGCCCCTTTTGTGTCAGCCCTCTCGGTGCCCGAGGTTGGTTCGTGCGGCAGAGCTGCCATCCTTGGGAGCCTTCCTCCTCCTCCTCCTCCTGCTGTGGGGACATGCTGGGAGGTGAGGTCAGGAGGGTGCAGTAACGTACATCATCTCCGCTCCCGCACCTGATGTGGTTTCTGTTGCCCTCTGCTCCCATGTCGCTCCTTCCTGTCCCCGCAGGGCTGTAATGTCATGGAAGACCAGGACCTTCGGGACATCGGGATCGGTGACCCGCAGCACCGTCGGAAGCTCCTCCAGGCTGCTCGCTCCCTCCCGAAGGTCAGCACCGGCACCCCTCCGGTGAAGCACGGACCAGCCCAGCACGGCTGTGAAAGCAGAGGAAACAAAAGCCAGTCCCTGTGACCCCAGCCACATCCCTGTGACCCACGGAGGGATTTGGGAATAGTAGGGAGGAGGAGTATATTGGTCCCCCCAGCTGCATGGATGGGATGACTCCGTGCTGGGGAGAGGGTGGCTATCCCTCCTGCTGGTCTTGATCCCAAGTGCATTCCCTGCTTATACAGTGATTTTTTTACCTTAAAGCTACTAGTGGAGATGATGCTGGCCTTTAAACTGGTTTTAACTGGTGCTGTAAGCCTTAGGATCCCAGCCCCCTGGGGCTTTTAACCCCTTTCTTGTGCTTTTACAGTTGAAACCCCTGGGCTGCGATGGGAACAGCCAGCCTTCGGTTCCAGCATGGCTCGACTCTTTGGGGCTGCAGGATTACATTCAGTCCTTCCTCTCGAGTGGCTACAGCTCTATTGACACTGTGAAAAACCTCTGGGAGCTCGAAATAGTAAACGTGAGTATTGCCTTTCTCTTGCCACAGCAGTGATGTCCTGCCCATGTTCCATCCGGGGCTGTGACTTGCAGGGAGTCGTGTTAAATGGGAACAGCGCTGCTCGAAGAGGGGAAGTTTTGCTTCATGCCGAGTGCAGGAAGCCTACAGTGACCGTGGTCTCTCCTGCAGGTGTTGAAAGTGAATCTGCTTGGCCATCGGAAGAGGATCATCGCCTCCCTGGCAGACAGACCGTACGAGGAGCCACCGGCAAAGCCGCCGCGATTCTCGCAGCTGAGAGTGAGTCACTGTTTGTGTTCCCTGCCTGGCTGATACGTCTGTGTGGAGCGTGCTCGGCGGTGGCCAGGGTGCTTTCTTCTGCCCTGGCTCTCCTTCACTTTCCTACCTTTCTTTCAAAGAGCTAAACCCAGGTCTGTCAGGAATACTTGTCCCCTTTCTGATTAGCAGCTATCACCTCTGGGGGGACTCAGAGATCTGTAAAGGATGTTTATTTACTGAGAGCTCAGGTCCTGGATGGGTATCCAGGCTCAGAGAAGGAGGCACGTTCAGCCTTACTCTGCTGCTTTCATGCACAGGAAATTCTGCCTAGCAAAATCAATAAAAAAGGGGGAAAAAACCCCTTACAATGTCAGTATTTAAGTTAAAACTCCTTTGAAGGTAAGTGTTAAGAGTAGTAAGCATAGAGAGTGATCTTTGAAAATTGTATTGCTCTTTAAAAAAAGGAAAGGGTAAAACCGAAATGGCTTGTCTCTTATTAAAACAAATCGATTTGACCTGGAAGCTTGGGTTACTCCTGGTTCTCAGATACTTGGTGGTTTGAGAAGAAAGTTCTTGAAGTGTTGAGGCAACTGCACATCTGGCTGTGCGGAGGAGGGAGTGTTTTGTGTTAAACAGTTCCCATGGATTCACCTTGGCTGCTGCTGGAGATGGTGCAGTGCCCAATTCTCCCACTCCGAGCAGGGTCAAGCAGAACTTGGGAAATGTAACAGCCAGGCTGGTGCTGACTCGGCCGGAGCACCTGGAGCACTTGGGCAGAGTAAAAACAAATGACATACTTGATGATGTGCTGTACAAATTCTGCTATGGCTGGGCCCCACAGCAGCAAACATCACCCGTTGTTTGGACAGACGTGCTCTAGCTGAAGCGTTGGACGAGTTTACCAACTATTAGCTTTCTTCTTTGCGGCTCAAACTCCATCTTCTCTGTGCAAAACAAAGCTGAAGTGTGCGAACAAATCGGTGCTGGGAGAAATCTTAACGTGGCCAGTTGTACCCATTCAGCTTTTCACCTTAGCTCCAGTGACCCAAGCAGCAAATAGTCGCACAGGCGCGACCCTGCTATTGAAAAGAGTGGGGGAAGATGATACTCAGCCCTTGCAGGTCAAGTTCTGGATGCCTGCCCCATGGGAAATGTCAGGCAGCTCCTTCGCATCAGGTGCCTCCCTGCAAGGTGGGTGCCTGCACTGAAGGGGTAGCCGGGCGCTACTCCCACCTCTGTGCCCCGCACCGAAGGGGAATAGTGAGCTGACTTTCTTCCCCTTGTTTCCTGGCCAGATGTAAGGCAGGCTTCCCGCAGGCAGGAGTGTGACATGGCTCAGCTGGTGAGATGGGATGCAGCTGGGAGCTGGTGTTTTGATTGCTCCAGTTGGGGGTCAGATCTGTCTCCCTGGGCCGGCTGGGCTTCTCTAGAGCTCTTGCTCTCGCTGCCAAATAGCACTCGATGGGATTTGTGGATGTTGATTTTTTGCTGCGGGAGTGGGAGCCTGTGGATGTCAGGCCCTTCGTTATCAGGGTTGGCCGGGGGGGGAGCCGTCGCATTTGCCGTTCTTCCTGAACACCGACATTTGAGAGCTGAGTTTGGCAAAACCCACTGAGCTCTCAGCTAACCTGTGAGCTTGGGAGCAGGGCGGCCTGCCACGGAGGGTGAGCGTCTCGTGCTGCTTCTTCCCAGTGTTTGCAGATCAGCTTCCTGGAGCAGGAACTGGGAGTGATTGGAGTTTCCCCATCCCAAACATCTGGTCCTTGCCCTGCTGCAGAGCCCTTCCCTTTTGCCTTGGATTCCCAAGGCTTTTCAACCAAAAGAGTCTTAGCTGAAGCGAGTTGGGCTGCTGTGCCCTGCTTGCTTACGCTGGATTTTTTTAGGGACTGGGGTTCGGGTGCAAAAAGAGGATTCACACTAGTACTGTACCTGGAGAGCGTGCTCGGGAGCCGGGAGGGTGCCACGTACAAACCCCGCACCTTCGCCCTGCTGCTCAACCCGCCCCTTTTCAGACGACAAAAGCCCGGGCGGGCAGCATCCAGCTGAGGATCTGCGCTTCTCTGAAATGTCCTCTTGAGATCGATGAGACTAAAGGCGGGGTTGTTGGCGGGGGGAGAGGAGTCCTTTGGTGCAGCATCAACTGATTGATATGCTGGACGGGGAGGCTGTGTAAGAGAATGGGCCATTTGCAGCATTTCCTGGTGCTACAGCTGGTGCGATCCAGCGCCTGGCTCCGGCGTGGGGAGCGGAAGGACGTCAATGGCAAATTAAGCAAGTCCGTTGAATAGGACTAATGCGTGTTGCAGCTGTGAGCTTCCCGCATTGTCTGCTGGGCCGCTTGGCACGTACAGGCAGTGAATCTTGCCTGCAGTAAGAGCCAGGCTGTCAGGCATCTGGGCTGATCTCTTGCTGGGCTCCCAGGGCTCCCACTCCTGGGGTGGTTGATGATCAGCAGCTTTGAGTGCTTTGCTTAGTGCTTTAGCAGGGCCTGTTCCTCTATAAACACCCTGCCCGCAGCTCAGCGTGTCTCCTGCCCTCCGGGGATGAGCTCACAGGAGGCAGAGGCATGCTCGGCAGAAAGAGCCGCATACCTGCCTGAAACCGTCCCAGAGCAAATCGGAGGTATCATGCAGAAAATAAATGGTGTGATTGATGACACTGAGGCAGGGGCCGTTAAATCTGCTCGTTGCAGCCTTTGTGTTGGACACTGTAAAGGGGAGCGAGGGGTGGGCACGGCTGCAGCACAGGCTGACCGGGACGGTTCGTGGTGTCTGCTTGTTTCAGTGCCAGGACTTGATGTCCCAGACATCGTCGCCCCTGAGCCAGAACGACTCCTGCACGGGCAGATCTGCCGATCTCCTGCTGCCATCCGGGGACACCGGGAAGAGGCAACATGACCGTGGCACTGAGGTTGCTCCCTACTCCAGAGCTGAGCGCTACAAAGCACAGGTCAGTGGGTGCTTTTGTGTGTCCTGGGGGCCCCACTGCGCAGCTCAGTGCAGGCTCCCCCTTCTCTGGAGCCAGCGAGGAGTTAGGGCGATGGATGGGGAGCCAGGGAGCTGGTCAGGCACAGCTTCCCATGCTGTTGCTGGCGCAAGCATTAGAGCCAGCAGCTCATTTATGCCTCAGTCTCACCTTGAAAGCGGGTGACTCGCTTCCGTGAGTGCTGGCACCTTCACCCGCAGCGTGCTGCCTCCTCCCAGCCCCTGTGGGATTTGGCCATTGCAAACCTCCATTGCATCAACCCAAAGAGCCCCCCGGGGATCCGTGTTTCAATCCAGATTGGCCTTGTTGTGGCTTCACATCTATGTTTCTTCCCTTCCAGGAGGACCGTCGGGAATCAAAGCTGACCCTGCGCCCCCCCAGCCTGGCTGCCCCGTACGCCCCAGTCCAAAACTGGCAGCACCAGCCGGAGAAGCTCATCTTCGAGTCCTGCGGGTACGAGGCCAACGTAAGTGGCTTTTGGCTTGTGGGGCTAGCAAGGCTGAGGAGGCTCTGGGGCCAGGTTGTTGTGTGTGGAGTGGTCACACTTCCTCCCCAGCCACAGCTGTTGGCCGCTCACGGGGCCGTGGCATTGGCTCGGGTTTGGCAGGTTTCCTGCCTGAAGCCTTTACCCGTCTCTCCCTCTTCCAAACAGTACTTGGGCTCCATGTTGATCAAAGACCTCCGAGGGACAGAATCTACGCAGGACGCCTGTGCCAAGATGAGGGTACGGAGGCCACGGGGACAGCGGGGATTTGCTCACAGCCTGTGGTGTGGAGAGGCAAATGGGGGGGTGTCAGTGAAGCTGTGGTTCCCCAAACCCTGCAGGCTGCCTGTGCGCAGGGCAGGGGCCCAGGACGCCTAGCATGCGGTGCCGCTGTTGCTGGTGAACTGCCCCTCCCCAGCACTCTTCCTCGTAGTTGGAAGGTCTGTGCAGTGGGAGAATGGGTGTTCTCCCTGGGAAAGGGGTGCTGGGTTCACTTCAGGTCCCCATCCCTTCCCCTCTGCTTCCATCAAGAGCAGACTTCTCTCCTCCTAGTCCAAGACCCCCAAAGCCTGCCTTTGTGGGGCAGTGGCCTGGGGGTCTCTGGGGTGGGCTGGGGTGGTGGTGAAGAAGGGAGCATTTATTCACAACTGGTCACTTGAATGTTCTTGTTTCTGAAGAAATCCACAGAGCATATGAAGAAGATCCCAACCATAATACTGTCCATCACGTACAAAGGGGTGAAGTTCATCGATGCCTCCAACAAGGTGAGCTTCAGATGCCTCGAAGCTGGTGTCTGGAGGAACAAGACCTGCGGTCCCACCTGCCTGGGGGGATGCAGCTCACATTTAGTGGCTCCAGAAGCCACGGCTGGTCCTGAGGAGCTGCTCGGGCTATGGGATAGCACCGAGGTGGCGATGGTTGCCTGAATGCTGAAGGCTTGGCAAGACTGGCTGCTTGTGGACCGTGTTGCCATTTATTCCTACCGTGGGAGGGAGCTAGGACTGGTCTGGCTGGGAGACTCCCCCTCCCTGCCGTTACCTGTTTTGCTCCCTGACCCCAGTACACACTCGCCACAACTGCTGTTTGCTGGGTGTGTTTGCCATCCCCAGAAGGGTGACGGGTTCTTATGGTTGACCCTGGCAGAATGTCATTGCTGAGCATGAGATCCGGAACATCTCCTGTGCTGCTCAGGACCCTGAGGATCTCTGCACGTTCGCCTACATCACCAAGGACCTGCAGACCAGCCACCACTACTGCCACGTCTTCAGCACCGTGGATGTGGTGAGTGGGTGATCCCATCTCGTCTCCCAGCACGCTGCAGTCCTTCGCAGCCCACTTGTTTCATCACTCAGCTTTATTGGCAAGTCATAGACCAAGATTTGGTCTGTTCTAGGGCTCTCTTACCAGTTTCTACCCTAAAATACTCCTTTCAGAGTTCTGGCTCAAAATGCTTTTGCTTTGGAGCTCTGTCGACAAAGAGAATGTTTGTCTGGCTTTATTACTGCGGTCTCCAGTGCTGAATAAAGCAGGGCAGGAGTTTTTCCCTCCTGGGGAATATGCTGTGAACAAAACCCTAATACACTCTCAATTATGTTAAGCGTAATAGGCTGATTTAACAGCCTTTTAATTCACCGAGAGAATGGAAGCATAGCTTGCTTTTATTCGTGGGCAGAATCAGCTGTACAAGATGTTTTGGCTTTTTCTCTTTACAATGCAAAACGCTGCTAAACTGCGATGCTTGTGGGGCTGTAGCAGGCTTGCAGGTGGTCCTGCCAGCCACGGCTGCGCAAGCATGGAGGCAGGTCAGTGCCGGCTCCCCCGCGGGGCAGGAGCTCAGCGGCTTTGCCAGGGATACGGCAGGATGCGACCTGCTAATGGAAAGGTGATGGGCTCTGCCGAGGTCTGTGTCTCCAGAGCAAGCTGCTGAGCGCATGGACTCTGCGCAGGGTGAGGTAGCTCGCATGCACCTAATGGTTTTGTGTTTTCTTTGTTCTCTCCGAAGAACCTGACGTACGAGATCATCCTCACGTTGGGGCAGGCGTTTGAGGTCGCCTACCAGCTGGCCCTCCAGGCCCAGAGAGCAAAGCCTCTGGGTGCTGGAGCAGGAGAAATGATTGAAACAAAATCTTCCAAACCGGTGCCTAAACCGCGAGCCGGCATGAGGAAATCTGCAGTACGTATGTGCGAGCCGGGTGCGATCTGCATGGTCTCCGCTGGGATTTCTCTTGGGCACCACATGCTTAAACCTCCCCCTTGGTGGTGGTGGGAGCCCAGATGCAGACAAGGTGCCTGTAGCTTCAGGCACCGCTGACGTTGCGGTGTCTGTGGCTCTGCTGGCAGTCCTGCTGCGGGGTTAGGCCTTCCCCTGGTAGGACGAGGGCAAGCAGAGGTGGAAATAGCCCAGGTGGGATGGGGCTTAAGTGCTCTGCTGGGTCCAGCACAGCTTCCACGTGCAAACCCTGCAGAGCCGCAGTAAGATCAGTAGGTAACCTGCAGTTTGCGGTACAGGAGTGCCCCTGTAGCCAAAACCAGCCAAGACTGGAGCTGCTGAGGAGCAGGGACTGCTGCATAAGCCATTGCCTTCCTTTTAATGTCTCCTTTTGTCTGTGTTCTGCTTGCTCCCCCCGCTCAGGTGCCGCTCCCTCCCGACACTCGCTGTTGTTACTGTCACACCTGTACAACACACCGCCCCTCCTACCTGCCGCTGCAGTCTGTTAGTCCCGGAGCTAAGGTCTTTACCCTTCTTCCTGCCATCTTCCATTACGAACCGACCCGGGCTGCCCCAGCTGCCACCGGCCCGCCTGCCTCCCCGCTTCCCGCGTCTCCTGCTGTGGTCCCGTGTCCTGCCTCGCTGCTGTCTTCCCTCCCTGCTCGTTCCAGGGCCGTGCCGTGGGCTCAGATGAACCCCAGGGATAAACGGCTCATATCCGCCCCCGCTGATGTAGAGTGGCAGCTCTCAACTAACTGCATTGCTCTTTCTGGTGTTGTTAACCTTCCTGTAGGATCCTGATTTAGGAGGACAAGATGAAAGAGCCATGCTTGGTCAGGAGAGTAAATCACGTGGGAGCTCACCTGCCCGGAGCTGTCTCCCTCTCTCTCCCTCTGCCTCCTTTTTTATTTTATAGTGCCATCTTTATAGCGCTCAATTTTTCATGCTTGTTTGTGAGATGAAGTGAAGCTGTCGCTAACGGTAATAGGGGCTTGCAGGCCTAACGCAGGAAGTCATCTCAGGGTGCTGGGTTGAGACTGACGTGGCTAGACATGTTTTGGCTGTGAAGGACTCGAATGCCTCCTCAGCGAGAGCTGCTTCCCTGCACACGTGCACGTTTTTGGGATGGGCATTAGGCAGAGCAGCAGCCTCTCCGTGCTTTGAATCCCCGCTTGTTTGAAGCACGGGTAACCTAACGTGCCCTTTCCCTCCTTATTTTCTAGCTGGAGCCCCCTGAAGTGGACCAAGACTCCCAGTCTCATGCCAGTGTCTCCTGGGTCGTGGACCCCAAACAGGACTCCAAGCGGACCCTCAGCACTAAGTATGAGACCACTATCTTCTAAAGCAAACACACCCCGTGTCCACCTAGTCTAACCGTGCCTTTGCGATCTGATCTGTCTGCTGTTCTAAACTCCCTCTTCCTCCAGCTGCTCGCACTGAGCCCCGCGTAGGCACTACGTCAAAGGCAGCAGCACTTAGGAGACTGTAGACTTAAACGGCTTTTGTACCTGATCACTACTGAACACTGTGAATTCTCCTTACTCGGAAACAAGGGTAACACGCTGTTAGATATCTGTGAGGTGGGAGGTGCAGAGGGATGCAGGCTGGGGGGAATCAGAGATGTGGATCCAGGAAGCCGCCTGCCATTTTCACATCTTTCCCCTCGCTCTGGCACTGTGAATCCCTGGGGCAACGTGACACTCCCCAGGCCTGTTTTTCTATTTCACCTTCTTATCCTTGGACTGTTGGAGACCTCTTGTCTCTGCGGTGCACGCACTCCCTCCTCCTAGATCCTCTTCTTCCCGACTGAGCCACGGCTGCGTACTGTTCCAGTGAACTCACCCCTCTTCTTACCTGCCGTTCGAATCGACACTAACCACTGTGATGCTGTCTGCAAATAACACACGTTCACTAGAATTCCTCACGGGGACCCTTGCCCACACTCTTTCCCGTCGAAGCCTGGAGCAGAAAACGTGCTCCAACGGGAGCGCTGGTTTGGGCCGGGTGTGATTGTTCCCACTGTGAGCTCTGGCCCCTCTCAGAGATGAGGTGCGGTTTTGGTTGCATGCATTTCAGTCCCTTGTAGGACTTTCCCCCCCCGCCCCAGTCCTTCTGTTTACACTCACCGGACTTCTCGTGAGCTATGGGCGTAGTTCTCACTTGGCAGATTGTAAAGAGGTTAAGCTTTTAAAGGCACATGTTGTTAGCCCCGTGTTGGGAAGGAAAGGTGTTTGAGAGGGGCTGGTTACCGCGCTGTTAGAGGTCTGATAAAGCAGACGGAGCTCTGCTGTGCTCAGCAGGCTTACTGCAGTTGTACTTCTTTTGCCGAAGGGAGAAATGTGATTGAAAACAGTCTGCTGCTGATCCCAAAGCTTGTTTTCAGTCTGCAAACCATTGCACGATGAGGGCTGTAGGGATCTTGAAACATCTGTCGCCTTCCATCCTTGAGAGCGAGATTTTCACTGAGAGATGGCCCTGCAATGGGCAGCTCTGCCTTTTCTGGCTGTTTCTCAAGTGTGCATGTTTTTTCCTCTGGGAAAACGTCCCCATTTCTGTGTATCTCAGTAGAAGCAGCTTTTAATTCCAGGAAATGACTGGGAATCGTTTGCATGAGACCGCAGGGCACTTGGCAGAGGTCGGAGCAGAGATGGGACAGGTCTGGGAATGCTGTACAGCAGTTCACAACTCAGTGAAAGCCCCTACGAGCCATCCATGGCCCTGCCCCTGGTTCCTTCGCTTGCATTTGCAAAGCTCACTGAGATGAAACTGAGGAGGAGGAGGATCTAACGAGTAACAGCACTGGGAGGCAGGACTCCTTGCCCCAGTGCTGCTCCTCCCTGACTTTCTGCGTGTCCAAGTGACTTCGCCTCTCTTTACCTCAGTTTCCCTGTATCCAGGATGGGGACGTACTTACCTACCTTGGCGGGGGCTGTAAGGCTCGCTCCGTCTGCAGAGCAGTTTTCAGACCCTTTAGTGAAAGGCGCTGCAACTTCCACACCGTGGCAGCAAACCCCCGATGCTCAGCCTTGCTCTCCTGACAGATGAACTTGCGCAGACGGCCTCGTAAGCAAAGCTGCGCCTTGGACCCCGGCCAGCTCCTCGCAGACAGCGGCTGTCACACCTTTCCTGGGGAGAGTGCTGAGCAGATGGGGCAGCGGGAGAGGGGCTGCAGCCGTGCGGTAGTTGGGCTGCACAAAACTCGCTGATGTGCACCTTGCTGTCAGTGTCTGAGCTCACCGTGGGTTTTGCATCTTGGCAAAATCCCCTCGCAGCCCAGTTTTGGAGAGCCGGTGGTGACGGTGGGTCTGCGTTAGAGAGCTGTGAAGGAAGGTGGACAGCAGCTACCCACTCAGCTCTGCGTGATGTGTCTGGGTGGACATCTTAGCCACGAATGGGGAAGAGGGTGCACTCGGATCTCCAGTAAAGTTCTATTTCCAGAATTTACCCCAAATCTCCCTTTGCGATCACCAGTTGGCATCACTGGGGAGAGGTCAGAACAGCAGCCCTGGGTTATTTGCACCTGGTATTTAGGGGCTAGAAGCAGCTAGTTTGAGTTTTGTTGGGCCTTTAGAGCTGTTGCCTCAAGGCTTCTGTTTCCCCAGACTTGTGGTGAAATCTGATGTTTCAAAATCTTTACTTAGCCCTTTCTCAGCAATGAGTTTCATCTCCCAATTTGTGGCTTAATGGCACTGAGCAGCAAACTGACTTCAAAATAAGGGCCAGGCTAGTAAGAACCCAAGTGAGAGAACTGAAAAAAGGAAAGCTCAGTCTAGTACTTATATTTCATATGCCATGGAGCCAGCGCTCCTCTGCCTGAAGACCCCCGGAGCAGAGGTCACGCTGCAGTTGCCTGAAATGCTGCAGTGCCATCCTGCCAGGCGCAGTGTTGTGGACAGCAGAATATTGCTGTGTCTGAGGTGCTCTGAGAGGCTGGGTTTGGGTTTGACCAGCATCTTTCCAAGCTGTAAGAGTGCCCTGAGGGTTTCTATGTCCTTCAAAGAGAAACTGAACTAACGGTAGCAGTGGGAGTGCAGCTTGTGTGGAAGCATTTACCATGCAGTCACCCACACATATGCCTGACTTTCGAGGGTCTGAGCTCTTGCGTCTCCCCCTGCTTTCAGCTGGGAAGGGCAGGTTCCTCAGCACCTCCTAAAACCGGGTCACTAGAGCATGTGCCTTTCTAAGGGTGACCGTCCAAACCCAGCTGGCATCACAGGCAGCCCTGCCTAAACTACAGAGCTTCTGCTGTGCGTCCGTAACCCTCACGGTTGTGTCTCATCTCCTGGCCGTATGCCTCATCTTTCCCAGCACTTGTTTTTGTATGACTCGGAAATCATTCATTCCATTATCTTCCTTTCTGTTTGCCTCTGAAAAGCTGATCTCCGGGCAGCTGTCTCCTACCACGGAAATGTAGTAACGGGGCAGAGACCTAAGAAGCAGTGGCCTGCTGACACGAAGATCATCTCCATCTGGCACTGGTGTCTGCCTCGGAGTGGGTGCAAGGCTGCTCAGTGAGGGCTCCCAAAGCAGAGGGGGGAAAGGGCTCCCAGCCCCCAGCTGAGAAAAGCAGCTCTCTCCATTTCTAGCAAAGGAAAGTTGAGACTTCCGAGGCCGAGAGCGATGTCACCTTTTCTAGTTTGAGACAAAACATCTTTCGACCCGTTTCTTTTTTAACATGCAAAATGATACAGAGCAAATCCAGTTCACGGTTTAAATGTAGCACTGCAGTTTTTTGGTGAGGAAGAAAGATGTATATCCTTATTTACTGAGAATCCACGCAGTCCGGCAAGGAGTACAATAGAAAGTCTTAGCAGTGGGAGTGGTGTGTGCATCTCTAACGGTACTTAAATTTGCTTCAATTCTGGGTGAACAGTAGAGAACGCCAAATTCTTGGAAATAACTTCCTCCAGTGTGAGAAGCCTTGCAGGGTAAGTCTGCATCCCTCGTTTTCAAAGCTACTCCACGCTTTTATAGCAAATGGAAGTAACTTAAGGAAAAGAGTCTGCAAAGGATCTTTCACCCCAGAGTGGTTGTGGCCAAGTATTATCGATGGTACAAAGCTTGCTTCCCCGACAGAGAACTGTTGCATTGCAATACTTGACATTTCTATGGCAAGGACACAATTTCTTCCCATTTAGGCACTGAATACCTGGAGAGGACCCCCTTCTCCAGCCTCTTGTGCAACCTGTCTTGTTTTTAAATGCAGTTATGCCCTCAAGGGGTGGGGTTGTTTGTTTTTTTTCAATTGTGATTTAGCACTTTTTTTGATACTAGCTCATTATTTAATTAGTGCAACAGTTTCAGAAGATGAACAAATAAGGAGTTAAATTTGGGGCATTACACTGAAACAGTCCATACCTGAGGATAGATCATATCAACCGGAGGATGGCTTGGCCCCCGTCTAAGTCCAGTATCCCCAAATACCACCATTTCGAAGGTGCTGTGTGCTTATTTTTCTTTCGAATTACCAGAGTATCTAACAGTAGTTTTGGCTGTGACTGATGTGTTTTCACAGTACTGTTCCCCTCAAGGGAGAGGTGTTAAAATGGTTGTGATTTTAATTCTTCAGATGCAAAAATGTAGCGCAGCACATTTGTTACAATCTCGACAGGCATTGTAATGGTTGGGGATGTGGTACCCTGCTGCTTTACTAGAATGATACGCCCAAATAATTTCTGTTTAACTCCAGTTGCTGCTGTATGTCAGGATTTCATTTAGTCTCTCTAGCCAGTAAGGCTGGAAGAGAAGTGAACCATAATCCCAAGGGCATAGACCTGTAAATGATTAAGAGGGGGAAGTGGAGAATTTTTTTTTTTTTTTAAGTTGATGAATTTAGGAAACCGAACATTCCTTGTTATGCATATGTTGCAATTCATACTGGTGTAAGTGTAAATATTTGGTGTGTTGGCAACAAGTCTCTTTGGAGAGATTGCAAATTGAACCTCTGCGTGGGAGGAGGGACGCCTTTCTTTTTGATGCAATGAGCTCTTTGAAGGTTGGCTTGGAGGTGACGTGGTGATGAAGACTCCAATCTTCAGGGGACTGGGCTCGGTGACCCTGGTGGTCCTTTCCAGTCCTGCGTGTAATCCTATGGTTGTCTTTAGTGATCCAACAGTTCTTTAGCCAGATACTCCTTCTCACTTCATAGACAAAGCAGTTGTTTTGGCAGTGCATCTCCCCTTTTATCACGATGGGTTTTCTCAAGGTACTTGCATGCTGGAGACTGATCCTGGGCCATGCCCACCACTGACTCCCAGTAACCTGCTAGCCCATCCATCGCACAGTATTCTGGCTCTTCCTCTCTACAGGGTTTTGTGGTATCGGGAGGAAAGTGCCCTAAATTTCTGGTGCTGAATATGACTTTGAATCAAAATGCATCTGCTGTATTAGCTGCCTGGGACAAGGCGATGCTGCCCTGGGCCTTGTTCCCCTTTTTAAGGACAGATTGTATTTTACAGACTTTGCTTTGTGCATGGCATGAGTCCAGGCAGAGAACTCAAGATAGGTAAACTAAGATGCAGAGTTGTTGTCTTTTTTTTTTTTTACGTAGGAGGGGATGATTTTTTTTTTCTTCAAATTGAAGCTGCTTTATCCTTTTTAATTTTGTATTTACAAACAAACAAACAGAGCTAATCTTAGCTGTTCAGCTGTCTTTGAACTTGCTTTGAGATTGTTCTTTTTAGAAGAAATGATGCAACTTTTGCGGGGTACGTGCCTGTCCCCCTCCCAGGGAGAAGATACGGCACCTTCCAGGATGTACCTCTAGTGAGGAGTCTGTACCTTCACGAGGCTGCTGAGACACAGACCAGATGCCAAATAGTCCCTCCGAACACCTCCAGTTCTGGGCGCAGCTGAAGTGGAGTCAATTGCTTTAATGCTTCTTCCACCTCCCTTCAGAAGTTTGTAGCAGCAGGATTTCCCCTGGCTTTCTTCTGCTCGCATCATTTCCGTGCAGTCAGATCTTTATTTTAGAGCAAGCACAGTGTTCCCAACACTGTCTTGTTGCAAAAGGTCTCCCTTTTCGGTCTCCCATTGGCATTACTTTCTGCCTTTTTTTTTTTTGCCTTTTTTTTTTTCCCGGAAGAAAGTAACTGTGCTGCTCTTGCAAAGTCTATCTAGCTCAAACAAACATTTTTCTTACTCGTGGAAGAATAACCTGAGATTCCCTAACAGGGCAGAGAACAGTCGAGTTCAGTTTGCAATGTAGACAGTTTTGCTAATTGTGATGTACGGCAGTGGGACTGATTTGTAATACAAATGTTATTTAATCTGTCTGTATTTTGATACTTGAATTTCCTTTTATTTCCTGTATATACAATTGTTAATCTGTTCAAATTTGTCTGAATTTTAAACATCTTGTGGTACCAAACATAACCAATCTGTGCAACAACATAGACTGACCTCACTACAACAAGGCGAGATTGTAAATATTCCTGGGCTTCCAGCAGTCGTTTTGTTGTTTTCATAATTGTACAACTTAGAACAGTCCGAATTAATAAACAAACTTAGACACACATTCGCCCTGAAGTCTCCTGCTCATCTGTGTCAAAGCAACACTGTTGTCATCCTCATCTAACAGACCTGACCTGTGAAGGTAAGAGAAAAGGGGTGAAAAGGGGTGAGGGTGGGCGGCTGGGTGGTGTTGAATTAGCTCAGTCGAGCACTGTACCCGCGCTTCTCTGCTTTGTAAATCCGTGGAACGAGAGAACGTCGGAGGGTTGTGCAGAGATGATGTGCTGCGGTTGTGGAAGCAGAGCACGGGATGCTGACCCGCGGGGAGCAGTCCCGCTGTAGTTCCTCGGCAGCAGAATCAGGGGTTTGTGCTCTCCCGAGGTGGGAGAGCGCTGGCTGCCGTGTAGTCGCTTGGGTTGAAGCTGTTCCTTTTTGCAGTTAGTCGTAACGACCCCAAATACCGAATATTATTATTTTGAGACAAACTAGTTTGTGCATAAAAACACATCCACATGTTCTGCTAAAGACGGAACTACCTACAGCACGACAGTCACCAGCCGCTTTGTGTACATTCTCCACGTGATGGAGAGAAAAGCTCACTTTTAGCCCCATTAATATAGCTCTGCAAGGATTGTTCCGTTGGGGTCTGTCAGGACCCTAATTTACTCATGATAAACACCAAAATCACTTTTCTGCGGCACAGCAGCAACTGATTCATGTAACGACTGTAACAGTTTGAGCAGCCGTTGCATGTAATATTCAGCCAGCAAAGATTTTTGGCTTGCCAAGAAGTAGGACATTTTCGTTACGTAAAATTAGAGCAAGAAATCCAGACACTTAAATACAGGTTAAAGTTCAGGTTTTCACGTCAAGTAAAATATGGCTGATGTAAAATACTAAATACACCAGGGATTGCTAAATGTATACCATATGTTCCATTTCTAAGAATTCAGTAAGTCAGGTTTTCAAGCTAACATTGCAATATATTGAGCCGTTTTAATGATTTTAAATTCCATGTGGCTTTATCAAATGCAAACAGCCTCCCTGGGCTGTGACTAACGTTTCAGCAAAGTAGGTTACAGGCCCATGGCAGAATTAACACCTTGAATTAAAAAAAGCCTAAGCTGCACTGCAGTTTTATAAGCTTCACATCCCATTGACTTCCCCACCAAATAGCGGCAGGTTTTGGGGGAAAAAAAGCCACTACCTTTTGCAGTTGAGAGGTTTATTCAGATACTGACATTTCAAGAGTCACTTCCCAGTAGCGATGCTGGCCCCGGTGGATTTGTCCGATTGATTTTTACAAGCCAAGGCATGATCTGAGAAACTGTTGGAGAACGTGTTCTATCCCTGCCTGGTATGTGGTGAAGATGATCAGAAAGAATCCATCCCTGTGTCCGAGTCTGGTTCTGCATCTGGGAGAAGCACCTCCTTGAGAATTCCTGAGTAGTAAGGTCCAAACAGCTGCCTGTTGTGGTGGATCACGCTTCCAAACCTGCACCCAACTTCCAGCAGCTCTTCCTGAATGGTATCAAGGCCCTTTGGGAAATCGTTTTGAGAATTCTGTCCGTCAGGGGAAATGAAAAGGCTGAGGAAGGAATGAATCCGCTGCTCTGTAGGGAGCAAAAGTATGAAAACAAAAATAAATCAACAATCAACCTTTGCACAGAAAGCCAGTTTTGAGACAAGGGCAGATCTGAGGACAGCGGCGTGGTGGACAAGTAACCATGTGGCTGGATTCAGGGACACAGTGGATAACTAGTCCTCTTCTAAATACTAAGCAGATGAAACAGTATCCAGCACAGGAACCGAGGTGAAACTGTGACACAAGGAGAGTACTCAAGTATCAGGTGTACTTGCCTTGTTTTCACTTTGTCCTGGGTAGCTGCTGCTAACGATGGCTATCACTGGAATACTGGGACTTAAGAATGGTCAAATCCATCAAACCTAATGTTAGAGTGGAGCAGGTCACCAGTAAAGATTATTCACCCACTCTGAGAGTTTTTGTACTACCTTGAAGTGTCAAGAATCTTAGAAGCGTAGTGGAATATAGAACTTCAGAGCCTGGGATTTATCTTGCCTGCCACAGCAGCATTTTGAAATTGAAAGCATTCAGGAAGCCTCTCTGAGGAACACAGAGCTGAGATTCAACTACACGGCTGCTTCAGATGTTCTTGCACTTGAAGTGAGTATGTGGAAAATGTTGATAGTGGCCAAGACTGCAGGCAAGACACAGGTTTGATTTTTTTTTTTTAGACACTGAGCAGGGGAAGGCTGCCTAGTTCTGCAGCTTCTAATGCCACGCCATCAGTGAGTCACTGCCATCACAACTGCCCAGCCTGTAGTTTATCGAGGTTTGGTTTAGGCTATTAATTCAGCCTTCTGAATTACATCAAAACAAAATAGCCTGCTCTGACATGGAAAGACTAAACCCAAATAAACAGTGTGGTAGAATTTGCACAGGCTGCGAAGGATACTTAACTAGATGAAGCAGTGAGCAGGAAAAGCCTCACCTTATTTTCATAGCTGATAAAAGCTAGTCTTCCATGTGGAAATAATCTTTCCTGTAGCATACCAGCTGCCTGTGGCACTGCAATGTGATGCGGAGTTAGCGTTCAGAGTACTAATAAAAGGTCAAAATAACCAGCCCTCATCCAAACCATTTGAATAAATATTTTGATGGAGCAGCATTGTAGGGCAGCTGGTTAGCTGAATACCAAGCAGTGCACTCCCTAGGGATAAATATTCTTTAAAGATCTTAGCACGGTGCTTTACTACAGCCAGTGATTAAGCTCTCACTCTACATCCTAGCCTGAAGATTGCCACGCTGCCAAGGACAGACCTTGCACTTGGGCCTGTTTAGCATTTAGCAAGGATGGGAGGATTTAAGAGATTTTTCAAAGCAATTACTGTTTGGGAGTGTTTCAGGGTAGAACAGGAAAATCAAGGCAGTTTCTAAACCTAGCTTCCCAACCCTCCTCTCCTGTGCAGAGGATGTGGAGGGGCCAGGCACTGAACTCAGCTCCCACCCTCAAGCAGTAGTTCTGCTCAATGCAGGGAGTTTGCTTTGCTAGTACCGATCCTAGACCTATTCTGCATGCTGCAGGGTCATTAGCCTAAACCTGAGCTGTGGCCTATGAGTGCAAAGTGGCTTCAGGGTCAAGTTAGACATAAGCTCAGAGACTCACCGATGACATGCCGGACTGCATTGCTCTTGTCCGCAATGCTTTTTATCTGGCCTTTCAGGGAAGCACGTTTGTCAGCGGTAAAAGCAGGGTAACCCAGCTGCGAGAGAGTCCTGCTGACTTCCTGGAGCACTTGGTCGCCAACATCTTCTAAAGCTTCTTCATACCTAAATCATACAAAGGTACATGGACGCCCCCAGCCATGACTCGCATTGGCTGGGGAAGGGGGCTTGCAGGCACAGAGCAAGGAGGGAAGTCTCTCCACGTGCCTGTGGAGTGTCATCACAGCCAGCTAGCATAGGACAGCCGACATTCAGCCACAGCTCCGTGACCGAAGCTTCTTCCCTTCCTGGCTCTTTGGTAAGCAGGAGGCTGCCCTGCAGCTGACTCATGAAATAGCAATCAGCACTACTAATGTTCCCCTCTAATCAAGAAGGGACTATTGCTTTAGAGAGTTAACTCCCAGCTAAAAATGCTGGCTGGCTTCCCCTACTCCTTCCAGTAGACCTGGCTGCTATTTGGACCTCAGATACTCTTCCACTCCTGGGGGAGATTCCTGCTGCTCATCCCACAACCACCCAGTGCCTGCGTACTCACTCTTCTCCTTCTGGAAAAGAAAACTCAAAGAAACCCACCTGGTACAAGACAGCCCTTCCAAGAGGACCTTTGTTACCCGTTTCAGCCTAGCTACAAACCCAGGTGAGCCACATAAGGTGCTTCCACACATGCCACTGGTCACTAGCAGGACTGCAGCTACGATGGTAAGCTGATTCACCTGCGCTTGTACTGCCTGCAGTCGGGCCTGATCCATAAACAGTGTCTGTGAACAGAAACCAAATCAGCCTGTGGGTATAGAAACAGCAGCTGTGACAGCTCAGCAGATCTCAAGCCATGGAGCAGGGCTGTAACATCCCCATGAAGCGGAGTGGAAGGCAGCTGCCTGGCAGCAGGGAGGTTTAGTTTTTGTGAAAAATCCAATTTGTTTCACAGAGGGAAAAACCACATGCAATGACTTATGGTGTAGAGGGGACAGAGAGTCTGACCAGTTCTTTCTATAGATGATGCAGAACCGGTACTTGCTGATTTTATATATCTTTATGAAAAGGTGTCCAAGCACTTCTCCTACCTCAGGGTATTCCTTTTGCCCAGGCTCCCAGCAGAGCAGATTCATGTATCCTCGATTTAGCACGGACCCGAGACTCAGCACAGTTGTGCTAGTGCTGGTTGCCCCCAGCAAGTGTGCAGCAGCTGAGCCGCCGACTGCGAGGCAGGGTGGCAGCTGCGAAGAGGACGCAGACACTTCTGCCGCTGCTTTGCGCAACCACTCTCTCGTGCGATCCAGGCTGTCTGCAACGGGGTAACAGAAACAGACTGGTCAGGCTACGTCAGTAAGAAGCGGGTGTGCTATACTGCAGGCTGAAGGGGATGTGCGTTTGGAAGGCGAAGGCATCGTGCTGACTCCTGGAATGGCTTACACCATCACTAACATACAGTATTAATGTCCTGTTGCCAGGGCACAGGGTTAGACTTCTGAGACTGGTATCTGGAGAACATTATATTGGATAGAGGATTTCAGTCTCCAAGAAGTACCTTTAATGGAGTCTGATGAAGGAGAGAGGCAGCCAGAGAGAAATCCTCTACAGCCCAGCAGAAAAGAGATGTCTACATCAAATGCAGGCTTTCCTCTTTAAGTATGCCTCCTAACGACATTTTGCTCATTCCTCTGAGGACCTCAAAACACTTTAAACTTGTGAGAACTTACAGTTCCTCATGAGAGAGCTATTAGCTCTGTCTTACGCATGCAGAAACTGAAGCACACTAAGTAACCTCTTTTCTGCAAGGTATGTCAGTGAAGAGCCTTGAGGAAGGGACCCAGGAGGAGCCGAGCTTCTAGATGCATTTCTCTCATCTGTTACTGAGCACGTGATGAAAGCATCAGCTTTGGAATACTCAGGTTCCCTTTTAGTGCTCTAATAGCTCTTGCAGAAGTAGCAGTTCTCCTCTCCCTTCCCCACTGACTTACTAGGCAGCTTATCCAAGAGCTGCTGGAATTTCTTCCGTTCATACTGGACGGTGTGCTCTTGCAAGTGGGTGCGGAGGCTCTGGATGGTAAAATTCAGCATATCCATTTTCATCAGGCCCAGCACCCGGAAAATCTCCCTGGGATGAGACACAGTGAATTGAAGGTTTAATGCTTCAGTAAATGCTGTATTTGGGGCCATTTTAAAATGCTGAGAAAGAGGAATTCAGATCCTCTGACTTGATTCCATTTTGTCACAAAAGGTTGTTTAGTCTAATTGTAGTCATCCCTAAAAATTACTAGATAAACCAGATAGACAGTAGAAGAGTCTTTAGTGAAGTCAAAATTGCAGCTGGGCAACAGAAATAATGTTGTCATGGTTTAACCCCAGCCAGCACCTCAGCACCACGCAGCCGCTCACTCGCTCCCCCCCCACCCAGTGGGATGGG
>JAVKLA010000052.1:4862675-4878604 GCA_034782735.1 Sagittarius serpentarius
AAACACGACTGAGCAACAGCCGAAAACATCAGGGTGTTATCAACATTCTTCTCATACCGCACTGAAAACACAGCGCTCTACCAGCTACTAGGAAGACAATTAACTCTATCCCAGCCGAAACCAGGACAATGTCTACACTGAAAAAAATAAGGAAGTTGTAGCCCAGAATGCACAAAAGAGTCCTTGGGCCATAATTCCAAGGCAGCTTCCTCTTAATTCAGTTTTACTGTTGAAGGTTTTCCCAGTCTGTGTAGGCCAAGGCAGAGTCAGCATCACCCACCTGAGAAGTTGAGCTGGGTCTGTGAGGCTTTGCAACCCCTGTACTTCCTCATCTCGAATGGGCGCACACAGCCTCGCCATTGTACCAAGGACATACGTGGTGAGACTGTGGATATCCAGAGCCCCATGCTCAGCCTCCTGTCTAATCAACTCCACGTCCAAGGCCTCTTCGATCTGGCTTCGCAGTTGGTTGTGCCGTGGCAGCAGCAATGACAGCAGGGCCTGCCCAAAGAAGCAGCAGTCTCTTTTTGTTCTAGGAACTCGACAGTTCTCCAGAGTCGCTCAACAGGAATCAAGGATAGCCTTGTATTGAGACTAAGGTAACTACTCAGTTACTACACAAATTCTGGGGCACACAAGCGCTTTAAGGGAATGTTCAACTCTAATGACTCACTTAAGGATGTCTGGCTACTGATTCAAATCTTGCAAAACCTCCTTTACTGTCATGCATGAAAGAAGGGAGTTACCTGTCGGGAGTCTAATGGGAAAGCATAGACTAAAAAAGCAAACTACACACAGCTTGATGCCCTGGCTCAGAAGTCATGTCATGCTAAACCATGTTCTTATCCACTACATTGTACACTAAAAATAGTAGACACAGCTCCTCATATACCTAAAGAGATGTCTTTGTACAGAGAACTGCAGGTTTTGTTTGGCAGACACTGTACCAGGAATGGCCTACAGCTGTAAATATAACCAACAGTTCAAGCAAAAGCTTTCCATCCTTTTGGTAGCTTATATGTTTTAAAGATCTGGGACCAGAGAATGAGTTTCCTTCTCAGACAGGTTTTAGAAGGTGCAGTTGTGTAATTTGTGTCTCCCTATAAACTAAAGGGAGCCTATTTTCTCCTCCCTCTTACACGTGTTCACATAGGAATATTGGATGTAAGGGGTGAGGTGATGATTCAGAAAAGACTAATTCTAAGGTAACATACGTTCACTGGTTCAGGAAAAACTCACCTCTTTTATCTCCTGCAGCAGCTGGATTGCCTGAGTGTAGTCTGGGGGACTAGCAGAGAGCTGTTCCTCCAGGCTGTCCCAGAAGGCTTTGTGCAAGGTCTCCTTCACTCTGTTTTCCAAGCTAAGAAAGAAGAGAGGAGGGGAGGGGTTTTCTATTAACGTCAGACAAACACAGCCTCTTGGCTTTCATTGTGGTTCAGGTCTTTGGACATTTTCTTCCCTTAGTCTTTACTCCTATCTGGCAGCAATGTACCTCACCTTTCTCCAGCTCATGGAAATCTCTCTCAACCTAGATTTCCTATTCTTCTAAAGTGGAACTCCTTCCTTTCAACCCTGTTCATAAAATGCAGCACTTTTAACCTGTCTTAAAAGAACATAGCATTTTTCAAGGAAACTCTCCAAGCCCTCAGAGAAGATCAACAGAATGTTTTTTTGTAGCTAGCGCTTGTTTTTGCAAAGTCACTTAAACAGATCTTCCGCTAAAACACAGACACCTCGGAGATCTCCACTGAAAAGTCTGCTTTGTTCATGCCAAAGTCATGCAGCTGAAGCCTCTAAATCTTTCAAATGTTAGGAGTCATATTTGACACTCATCGTATTTAAGAACTTCTTAGTAAATCATGAAGCAACAAATAAATAAAACAAGCTCCAACTTTTTTTTTTTTAATTTCAGGAGCTATCTTATTTTCTTGTTACTTCTAGAGTCAGATCCAAACCCACCTCCTTTCCACATTCTCACATTTTCTGTAATGTGACAGAGAGAAGCCAAGCCTGAACATATATATGTATATATACACACACACCTGTCTGGGGGGAAGCTGGACGCTTGCAGTTTGAAGTCACCGTTGAGCACAATTTCATGCACAATGGTCAGTTTGGAAATGTCATCAGTTATTTCCTGTAGGTCGTTCAAGGAGAGAGCTTGTGGAGGGCTGGCTGTAGAAAAGCAGAATAAAAGTGAGCAAGGGAAGGAACTCTAACCATACTCTTGTGAGAGAAGAGGGTTTAAAATATTACTGAACAACTTTTAAGCGACAAAGTGAAAATGCGCAATTTTTTTCATAGACAATATACCTAATTTTCCGTACGTGCAAAGGGACCCTCCTCCTCACCGACGCTCCCCACACCCGCCCGGCAGCGGCCGAAGCCCCGCGGGCCGGTCCCACGGAGCGCGGCTGACACCTAGTGACGGCCGGCAGCGGCCGTGTGGACACGGAATTAAATATCCAAATATTAACATTCAACTCTGAATATTGGCGGCAGGGCAGTGGGAGAAGCCCCGAGGGGCCCACACGTACGATGGCCCCGGCAGGTCACCGCTTCCCCGCTCCGACCCCCCCCATTTCTCGTACCGGGTGGCGGCCCAGCGGCCGGCAGCTCCTCGCCGCGGGGCCCGCCGTCCTCCCGCGGGGGCTGCTCGTCGCCGGGCTGGGGCTTGGGCATGGGGCTGCTCCCGCGGGGCGACCGGGCCCGGGCCGGCGTCTCTCCCCTCACAGAACCGCCGTTAGCCTCGCGGCGCGTGCCGGCCCCGGCCCGCCACACCTTCAAACGGGGCTAAGCCACGGCGCGGCTGGCGGGGGGGGGACCGAGTCCGCTGCCGTTGCCTCGGTGGGCGTCCCGCGCCCACCCTTAGGGCGACCGCACTTCGCCAGGACCGGAGAGCCCTCGCCGCTCCTCTGGGCGCCGCGCAAAGCCACCGACTCCCGGGCGTGGCCTCGTTGGCGGAGCCCGGTGGGTCGAGCACCCCTCCGCGCCGGCGCCGATGGGCCGCCCCGCAACGGGAACGGCCGCAACGACGAGGTTCTGTTCTCCCCCACCCCCCGCGAATGGAACGCGCCCGGTGCTGTGCCGGAGCGGCGCGGCGGGGCTCTCCCATTGGAGGCGAGGGGGGACGGCGGCCGGGCGACGCCTCGGTGTGAGGCGTTTCCACGCGCAGCCGGGGCCCGGTCTGCGAGCCGGGAAGTCGAGGCCGCCCGCCTTTCTCTCTGAGGGAAGGGGCTTGCCCGCCATCCTGTGATCCGCGGCTTGCGCGTCGCAGGAAGCCTGGCCTTCCCTGCCCGTCCTCGCCATTGCAATGCGTTTCGTAGGCGGGAGCCGCGAACGATTTGGGAGGCCGCGGTACGCTGAGCGAGGCCGGAGCCGAGCAACGGGCAGGCGCTGTACCCGGCTGCCCTTGCTCCCTGGGGAGTGGCAGGAGCTCCTCTCTGCCCTGCCTTCCGCGGATCGTTTTCGTATCTGAAGCATGCGAGGGGCCGCGGATTAGTGCTGCCCGTCAGCCGCCGGGGTGTTAAACTCAGACCTGTCAGAGGGAATGAAAGAGGGAAAGAATGAAAGAGGGAAAAAGACGCCTCTGGAGAGCTAGAGAGGCTCCGGGGAGTGCTGCTGGGTTTGCAGCAGCTGCAGCAGCCTTCCTCCTCACTTTATTCATCTGGTTTTGTCCATTTTTCTTACTGGTGGGCGCAGAAAGCAATGGCTGACTCCAGCCACCTACTCATTTGCTATAACCTCCCCTTGACTTTGCCAGGATTGGGATTAAATCTTCTGTGGGGCAAAACACCCAGCCTAGGATGAAGCTCCTTGTGCACCAATAAACAGTTCGCAGACTTTGGAGTCTCCCTCCAAGCGTTTATTTCCCTTCTTAATTTATTTCCTAAGCATCCAGTAACACCCACCAGCTGACACCTGTGCAGTCGGGGGCTGGAGCTGGGAGGTTACAGGGTGCCATGGGGCAGGGGATGGGGCGTCTCAGGGTCTCGCCATCCCCCCCCGGCTCCGCACATGTACGAGGGACAGGCACGAAAGCCAGCCCGTCCGGGAGCTGGGGCCTTGATCCGCCCCTCGTAAAACAGCCCTGGCACAGTTCTGTCCTCCAAAGTCTGCAAAATGCGTAAGATGTCTGGGTGTTGGGGCTGGAGAAATGCAGAGGATGAAAGGCGCAGGGCTGGCACGCCGTGTGGGGACGGACAACTCCGTTACCACCTCTAATTAGTTACAGCTTGACAGCTGGGCTCTCTTCGCCTGCTACCTTTGCAAAGAAAAGTATCTCGGGTGGGTTTAAAGGTGGTTGGAGCTGCCACCATTGCCCTGGGTTTGCAGCAAGCTACGAGTGCAATTAATGCAGCTAGCTGATGACTTTTAACTGGTTTAGCTGTCATAAAGGACTGCACGCCAGGGGTAGCCATAGCCTGAAACCACGTCTGTCCTGCTGTATGTCTGCAGCACAAGGCTGTGTTGGAGTGATCTCCTTAAACTGTCGGGGTTTTCCTCAACCCCCTGGGGAGCTGTAAAAATCATCCCATCAAAAAGCAATAAGGCAAAACTGCTTGGCTTGGGCAGCACTGCAGCTGCATCAGGCAGAGACTGGCCCTTGGCTTGGAGGTGGACACTGCTGAGAAAAAAGCTGGGAAAACCATCCGCTCCAAAGCACTGACGGCTCTTTCCTCTCACTTGAAGCACCCCAGGTCCCGTCCAGCATGTGGGGTTTGCCAGGTCACCTGGCCCCAGGGGGGAATTCACCTCCTCCCAAACAGAGGGCTGTGCAGGCAGGTGGACACAGTTTCGTTTTGTTTTTTTTTTAGTTTAACTTTTTGCAAGAGTGAATGCATGTCTCGGTGCAGCAGGCTGACCCTGGGCAGAAGCAGGGCTGTCTGCTCGCTGTGTGCAAGCTGACAATTATTGTGTGAAACTTTCCAAAACTACACGATGCGCAATGCCTTGGTAGCTCCTGCATGGAAAACTCAACACCAGGAGAAGGTGATGGTACATGCAATGCGAAGGTCGTGTTTGCACATGGAGGAGCATCCACGCGGTGGGTTCATCCCAAAGAGCTCCTGCACCCACGAACGGGGGCACAAAGAGGCTTTCGGGGGTGATTGCTCTGCTCAAAGCCACAGAAAGGGGCAGGCAGGCAGCTTATGGGCAGAAAAGCAACTGGTCATGAGAAATAAAACCAGTAAAGCTATTCTTGGGACCAGTCTGGCCCAAATCCTGTACAGGACTTCCCCCTGTTCAGCTCTGTGCAATGCCTTTCTGATCCTCAGCTTTGTGTGATGAAGCTGAGGGTGGGGAAATAGCATTTCTAGAGAACAAAACAGCACAGTGCTTGAGGTGACTTCAAGTTGCTCTTGTCTCTCTCTGTTTCAGAGCAGGACCCACCACTCCCAGCCTATAAATCCTAATCCCAGAGGATGCAATTGTATGTATTTAAATACATATGCATTTGCCCTGCATTCATTTCCTTTGCCAGGTGACTGGTGACATGAAGAATTGTAACAGCAGAATGTATTTTTAATGCATTTCCTGCAGAATTCTGCAAGGAAATCCAATTCCTGGATGGCTTTAACTTGCCACAAAGGCAGAAGACCTCAGGAGCACTGGTAATAGGCAAGGTGGGGTTTTTTTATCTACTGTTTTAATGAGCTCCATCCATCTCTCTGATTAGATTAATCTCATTTATTTTAGCCAAGCCATCTAGCTGAAATCCCAACAGAGGAAATTGGGATTTTGAGTATTTCAGGGTGAGTGCTTGAGTGTCAGGCAGCAAACTCCACAGGGACATTTCCAATTTGCCCTTTTATCGCCTTAGAAATTTGTAACCCTGATGATCACATTGGAAAGGGACCATCTGAGCTGTGAACCTGTCTGCATCACCATCAGCATCAACGATGTGCCGTGGAAAGCCGGTGCGTCGCTCCTCTGCCCTGTTTCAAGCAGCTCCCCTAAGAAAGCAAAACCAGTCCTGCGGGAAGGGCTCAGCTTTCCAAAAAAAGCTCCTATTTTCCCAGCACAGGCAGAGAGAGCTCCATGGCTGGAGCATCCTCACCAGTGGAGGGGCTGCGCTTTTGCAAACCCACCGGCACAACCCTGCCAGGCGCAGCAAGGCGGCAGTGGGTGGGAAGGGCCCACTTGTTCAAACAGAAATACCTTCGGCAGAGGCCGCAGCTGATGGAAGGGGAAATGGTTTTTTTGTTTAAAAGATGGCGTTGTTTTTTCAGGCCTGACAAATGTGAAAGTCTCCATTTAAAGGAGTCGAACCGGCAGTGAAATTGGTCACTGTTTGCACACCCACGCGCCGACGGAGGCAGCCGAAAGCAAACTTCCTGGTGTATCCTGATCCAAATCACCTGGGAGCGAAAGCTTAGCGAGCACAGTGCACCAAGCTGTGAGCAGCCAAGCTGTGAGCAGCCGCCCGGCCGCGGAAGGCTCTCTTTGCAAAAAAGCAAACCCTGTCCCCACGGGAGAGGCAAAGCCCACTTGGTGTTACAGCCCCCCACTTCCAAAAAATGAGGGAATTTGGAGCCTACGAGCTACAGCTTTGGTTCTGTTAGAAATTCTCCTTCTAGGAGGAAGGCAGACAGGGCGGAGGGCAGAAAGCATTAGCAGGTGTTTTGGGAGGGTGTGGAGGGGAGAGCTGGGGAAGCCAGGAGTTTTCCTCTGCCCCATCAGCCAGGAAAGCTATTTTTGCAGGAGCTCCTGGGGCACCAGGCAAGGTCAGGATTGTTTCTGTGCTGGATGCTCCTGCAAATACGTGGGCAGGCAGCTGGATCCTGAGGAGCTCACAGCTTCCCTGCAGGCAAATGAAGTGGTGTTGTCCGCCTTGTCCAAGTGAGAGGATGTCTTGGTGTTGGGTCTGCTAGCCCCTGATTTTGGTTTAGGAGTCCTTTGCAGAGGCGAGCGTCTGCTGCGGCGATGGCTCTGGCACGGGTGTGCAAGGTGTGTACATGCCTGTAACACACCACATGCTTCACCAGTGACTGCAGCGTCTATTAATTCCCTCCTCCTAAGGTGGTGCGTGACCTTTTCCATGAGACTTCCCATATGCTTGAGCTGACTGTGGCCACCTCAGTCACGGTGCACGTGTCGGAGCTGTGGGGACTGGCCACTTCGAGCAAACCCTCACCCATCCTGCCTAACCTCCTGCGGCCAGCACCCAGTCTTGGGGCATTTCAGACTGATCTCATCATCTGCGTACTTAGGGGATGGGTTGGTGCTGGGTAAACTGAGGCTTGGAGGGGTTTGGCTTGTGGTCACGTAGGCAGCCTGGCCGGAGCCCAGCCGTTGTGGCCAGGAGACGTGCAGGGAGTCGGGGAGATGCTTCTCGTGCTGTCTCGCCCTGTTGGACACCCCCAGACCCAGAATCAGTTTTGGGCTCCACGTGAAAATCGCCAGTTCGCTGCCGATGCCACTGGCTCTGGGTAATCTTCATATTTGCTGAATTTACTTAATTATCGCTTGGTGGAGAGCTCAGCTCTGGCGAAGCTGCGGTATGGGGAGGCCCAAACCACACACAGCGCTTGGGGAGGGATTTTGATCCAAAAAAAAAAAAAAAGTTCAAAGGTGGTTTTGGCTTAATGCGGTTTATCTAAATTGCTTTATGTTCGTTAATCTGGATTAATACAAATGCTCTTGGAATGGCTGGCTGGGGAAGGGTTTGCTCAGCTATTCCAACGAGGACAGACTTTTCCAAAAATGAAAAGTTTGAGCTAGGGAAAAAAAAAAAAAGGCCAGGTCCTGTCTGGCGTTAAGTACGTGCGAGCCCTGTGAACAGAGCAAGGCTGTCTTTATCCCTGCTGCCCGAGTCCAAGGGGTCCCTTCGAGGGTCGTCCTTGGCACCCACGTACCCTAATGACTGAGCTGCTTCCCCCGCTGCCAGTGGAGGATTAACCCCCCCCCGTTCCGTCTGGGGTGATGTGAACCCCGTTTTCGGCTGGCGTGCCAAAGCGGTTGGCACGATTAGTTAGTGAACTTCAAGGTAAATTGGAGGTCAAGCTCAGATTTGAAGGTGGTGGTGGCGGGCGCGAGCGTGACCCAGGAGCCATGTGATGTGGGCGACATCCTGGAAAAGCAGGTGATCTCCCCGTCCTCTCCTTTCCCCGGGCTTGGGATTAGGAGAGATTTTGCAGCTGGGTGGCCGACCTCATGTTAAGATTCGGTTTGCAGTGGCTCAGCCCCCCCCGGCCCCTTGTCGGGAAGGACCTTTTAGGTCTTTTACGGCCATTTTGCATGTCAGCAGGGCAGTTCGTGCCTGCCAGGGACCTGTCCCTGGAAGGGATCACCCCTTTGCATCCGTAGGGCCTTCCCACCTTGAGAACAGGCAGAGAAACACCCAGTGTGGAAACTGGGACTCATGGAAGAGGGTTGCAAAGCCCAGCACTTTGGAGAGGGTCGTCTCATGCTTGTGCATTCACCTGGGATCCCGGTGCACTTTCTTACACTGCCAAAGGCTTCTTGTGCAGCCTCAGGCAGGTCCTTGCACCTTGGAGCTCGGTTCTTCCCGTGCAATGGGGAGAGCAGCCCTTTCCACCAGCTGTCTGTGATCAAGGATGGTTGGGTGCCACGGGGAGGGGGCCAGAGACCTGTTGGGGACCGACGGATCAGCTCCACGAAGGACTTGGCTTCAGCTTTCGGCAGCCACAAGCAGCAGCAGGAAAGCGAAGTGCTCCTGCCGAGCTGAAATGGAAGTTGTAAGCGGGACCTGGGCGCTGCCCAAAAACCAGGGGACTCCCTCCGCCCCTTGCCCCAGCGCAAACAGCAGATTAACAATTTATTTGACGTGTTGCGGCTGGTTGGTTTCTTCACCCGCTCCCCTGATCAGAGGGAATAAATGTTGCAGTGTGCAATAATGTTCATTTCAGGTGAGGGTAAATATAGAAAGGAAAACCTGCTGAGAGCAAGCCATTTATTTCTGCGTTTGGAAGCCTCTGCTCATAAACAGTCAGTCATACCCATTTGGAAAATCCCAGCGTGGTTTTCTTGGCCATCCTAGAAGAACGTTTACTTTCCTGTAGGTTAAGAAGTTCGTTTTAAATTAAAAAAAAAAAAAATGGCATCTCACTTCCAGCTGCCCTCGGGTGTTCAGGGCTTGTTGACACACTAAGGCCGCTCTGTTCTCGTGCAAAACTGGTCTGGTGCAGGATCACGGAGGAGATCCTGCAGGGCTTTCCTGGCTGGCGGTGCTGGGGGAACCTTGTTCTTTGGGTTCCCCTTGTTCCCCTGCTTGTGCTGGGCTTGGGATTTTGTCAGACCTTTTAGCCATGTGCAGGGTTAAAACACCCAGCTTTTGGGGGTGCTGGTGGGTGAGGATGCAGGGAAGCGCTCACGGGGGGATCTCGAGAGCCCCGTGGCTCGGGAGCTGTGCTCGGGAGGCTGGGGCAGAGGGATGAACCCGCTGCGCTGAGCTCACGCCGGACCAGAAAACGTCCGAAGGTTTTCGGGAGAGCGTGCCAAAGACAACAGGACGGTGCGGACTGCAGGAGCATCCATCAAACAAGTCAATGGCCAGGGTAAGCCTGTGCCCTGCTGCTGCTGCAGCAGCGTAGGAGAGACACCCCGAAACAGCATTGTAGGAGGGGGCTGAGGAAGGTGGGGACCCCCTGTCTCGGCCGGGCTCTGTGTCCCTCCTGTATCCCAAAAGTGGCACCAAGGAACCGTGCGGGAGAGAGCGAAGCGACCAGCTTGAATTGGACGGCTGCCCTGTGTTGGTTCTCTGTGGCTGGCACCGGCCGAGCAGGAACCAGCTCCCGGCTCTGAAGTTTTCTGCAGTCAATAAGGGTCTCTCCGTGTTTTCCGACGGGCTTTGGATTTGGCTCGGGTTTGCCTTGGTTTCCGAAGGCAAGAGGCAGTTAAGTCTCTTGGAAGAATGAATTAATTAGCGAATGCCTTTGGTCAGGTCAGTGCCCTTGAGTAGCGTGCTTCATGCTTTAAAGCAATGCCTCCGCACCCAGGTAAGCCGCTCCGAAAGGCTTCTATTATCCTTGGTATTTTAAGAGCTATACATACATCATCCCAGAGGAACCCTTTTTTTTAAAAAAAAAAAAAAAAAAGCCTCCCCCAAAATGCGATGTTGACTCTAATGGTGGCATTTGTGTAAGCAACAAAATATTGACGCAGTTGGCTGGGGTCTGGCTGGGGCTTCTGGAAATAAACTGCTGCCTTGTTAAATTGTAGATGGAAATGCAAGTGGGAAAATGACTGACATCTTACACAAGGCGGGCAAATAAAATCGCTGCTTTACTACAGTGTGAAAAAACTCAGGAATTAATAGGTCTCCTTCTGCTCGGGGGTGTTGGATTTATCCCCGAGTAAGATTCATAAACTATTTTAAGGAGAGAAGTGCTACTTTTAAACACGCGTCTGGGTCCTGGAGTTAAAGTGGTGTCACTGGTGCCGAGTTAACCCTTGCCTTCTCGTGGCGTGCTGGACCCAGGATCAACAGCAGGCAGAGCAGGCAGAGCAGGCAGCCGCGTTCTTGGCAGATAGCGCTCTTGCCGAGTATATAGACGTACCAACACCTGATAAATGCTATGAGTTTATTTTTGAAGGATATTAAGTACGATGTGTTCCAACACCTTGTGTCAGAAATGTGTTTCAGGCCTCAACCTGAACTCTGAGCTCAATTTTACCTGTGTGGGACATAAAGTGCATTTAAAATAAAACACCTGCTCCAAAGCTATGCCTGGGATGAACTTGAAGCAGATGCACAGAGCGTTACTGAATCCATCTGGGGTGTGATCCAGCACACCCCAAAAGACTCCTTTTGACTTCAGTAGCTCTAAGACCTATTATCAGGGTATCTTCTATGGGAAATACAATTAACAGAGCTTTAAAGAGTGATGTATCATTTTCCTTTCCACCCAAAGCCCCTTCCTTCTCCACCCACGTCCTGACAAACTGCCAGTTGATGTACACATGCTCGTGGAAAAGCAGGATGAGATAAAAGCTGTACGGAGCGTGCAGCAGGTCTGCCGGCGGCACAGGGTCCAACTCAACCAGCAGCAAAGACACCGGTGTAATTATACACACTCCAGTACGATTTCCCACTAATTATTCTGGAATAAAAGCCTGCCTATTTCTGTAAGAGCTTATGTCACTTGGAAAGCTGTTACAAATTCAGCTGGAAAAAGGGACCCTTATTCTGGGATAAGTGTGGTTAGTGGTTAGCTGGGAACGGGGCTATTCCTGGCGCTGCCATCGACCTTCCCGGTGACGCTGGGTAAGTCACCTCACCTCAGCGTGTGTCACCTTCTCCTGCTGCAAACTGGGAATTACAAACAAGGGTTTTCTCCGCACGCAGCATTTTGGGAAGCTTCATGACACTGGAAAAAAGGTGTCACAGGGTGACAGGCAGTCATTTAGTGGGACTCGGTGCTCTTTTACCCACCTTGGAGGCATCTTGATAAAATTGTAGGTTGGGGAGATGAGGGATGTAGCTGGGAGCTGGCGGTGGGGACTGGCTGAGTTGCTCAAGCCTGGGCTGTTGGCGTATTACTGGGAATACAGTGTTTTCCTCTCTGTTTTTAAAAATAGTCTATTCTGTTCTGAGTTGTAGACCACACCCCTCGCTAGGGCATCAAAATGCCTTGGCTGCTGTTTTCTCGAGCCAGGTCCTTCCAGTGTGCAGTGTTGGGGTACGGTACCAGCATCGATCGCCCCAACTGCCGGGTGCTCTGGATGCAGCAAAGAGGTTGGGTCCTGCCCTGGACGGGCAGCGTTGTGCCTCTGGTCCTCATGGAACAAAGGGGAAGGGAAATCTCCTGATTTGCAGCGTTGTGGCCTCCTCTTCCTCCAGTATCCCTGCCTGATTCAATAGCTGCTTCTGCAAGCCCTACGGTCCTTTACAGGAGTTTTGCTTCTGCCCGTTACTTCTCAGCAGCTTCTTGCGCAGCCTCAGAAACCTCTTTTGGCTCCAACGTCATGCAAATGTGCACAGTCAGAGCTGAAGATGTGGCTTGTTCGTAGCATATGGCATTAAATTCTTGCTAGAGATGGGGAGGTCTAGTTTCAAGGTCTTTTTTCACTTGCGTAGATAGTGCAGGGTGGCTCACAAGCCAGAATTTGTCTGCTTTGACAAAGCGGGCGCTGCCCAGGGAGTGGACGATGCCGAGAGGCGAAGGGAGAGTTTGCCCCGGCACGTTCCCGCGACCTCCATCCCTGTGCGAGCACCAGAGCGGGGCACACTGCCGCTCCAAATTGGGCTCGAGCCAAGGAGGCAGAGGGGAAAAAGCTTTTTACAGCCCATTAGTGCTCCCCAGAGCCGTTCAGCCCTTCTTGTAATGAAAGTGGTGGAAGCGACAAAAACATTACGGCGGGTCTGCAGAAGATGCCGGTCTGCAGAAGATGCCAGCCCACCTCCTGGCTCCATGTCCCTTCCCAGTGACTTTGCCGGAGCCACTCACCCTCCCGGCAGCCCCGGCTGCTGGAATTCCCTCTGGGAATGCAATAACAAGCTGGCAAGGGCTGGTCCCCTGTCTGTCCCGAGCTCCGCCGGCAAAATGTACATGGGAGGGTTCCAAGTGCAAATGTGTGTGTGCTAATGGGAAATGAATTGCCTCTTGCCCCGAAGCCTTGCAGCTTGAGGAAAACAACGCAGGGTCTAGGAATGACCTCATATCGCCTCCCAGGGAATGTTTTGCCAGATGAAGGGGGGAGAGGCAGCATCAAGACAGCACAATGTATGTATCTCTCTCCCTGTGTAAACATCCCTGTAGCTGCAGAAACCTCTTAAAACCCCGAATGAGAGGAGAACAGCTGCTTTGATCTGTGGATGTGGTTGTTATTTTCTAAGTGCGGATCCGTTCTTTTTTTAATTTTGCTTCAAATTAAAAAAATGCCTGTTGTGATCTTTTGCTTTTATTTCTTGGCTAGGGACCGGAGTAGGGTACAGTAAATTTTCATTACTCCCCATGTAACCGTTTCAGCATGGTTGACAATTCCTCGCCGGCTCTTCAGCGCCGCAGCACAATGGACCGAATCTTCTGGCCCTACATGAAGCCAAAGCAAATGGATTTTGCCCAGAAGTGCACAACAGGGAGTGGAGGCAGCAGGGAGGGGAGTCCTGCCACCTCCTTCTCTGCCCGAAGCTCACACACACACACACACACACACACACCCCCCACACACACACGTGCACACCCAGCTCAGGCTGGCAGGGTTGTCCCAATGCCTTTGAAGGGCTCTGGAGAGGGCTCCCAGGGACGATCCGTGCCAGCCCCGCGCCGCGGCAGCAGGAGCTGGTAAGGAGCCATCAGAGCCGAAGCGCGGGGCTGTCTTGCAGGCGATTTAAGTGTGATTCATGGCCCTCCCTCCAGACTCCCTGTGTGATCTCGGGAATCTCCATCTGCTTGACTTTCCCCATCTGTGCGCCGGGCAGGGGGACGGCCCTGCGCTTGGAGGGGCACCGTGGCGTGCACAGCCCTGGGACCTCCATCGGCCCTTCTTCCGCTCAACCAGGCGGCTTGCTTTTGGAAGAAAGCAAGAATGTGTATATATATGTTTAGGGAGTTTCTCAACATCAGCATCTCACCCTTACCCCACTGCTTTGCTGTGGTGCTTTGCAACCCCTTTAGAGGAGCAAGACGTGGGGCTCGGCCCCTTTGCTCCCTGTGGCATGAGCGATGCTGCTGTTAGCCGAGGACCTGCCTTCAAAGGCAAGATCCAACCCCTAGTCCGAGGCACTGGTTTAACTGGGATCACTTGGCTGGAGACCCGTCCCTGCCGAGGCGGTCCAGGTGCGAGCGAGGAGTTTGCTCGTCCCCTTGTGCCGTCACGTGGCTGCCCAGTGTTTTGGCGTTTTGATTACATACGATACTGTGTATTTAAGACTGTTTTATGGGTGTTTATACTAATGCGTAAACCTGTAATTTAGAAGCTCAGTTATAAATCAACATTGCTGAAGTTCTTGTCCCTCTTGCCTTGAGATCAGTCTCCAGATTTAGAAGACAGGTTAGAGAAAAAAAAAAGAAAAAAGGAGGACTGCTTAGTTTTCCTCTGCTTATGATGATAAAGGATCACGAGATGGGATGCGAGTGTGTCCCGCTCCGAGGTGCAGCAGCCAGGCGCAGGGATCCGCTGGTGTAAGTGAGTGGAGAGTTTCCATTTTGACTCTGCTCTTACGACAGCCGTAAGAGAGACTCGTGTTCACACGGCAAATTCCAGCCTGGAAAGTAAAGCAGTGCCGTGGCTGCCGAGCCGATCCCCATGGCAAGGTGGTGGCATCCCACTAACGATGTTATCGGCTTATGCCAGGACACGGGCTGCAAGGACCAGAGCCCCTTCCCACTCGGCACCGCGTGCGAGGAGGAGCAGCCTTCGTCCCCAAGAGCTCCTGGGACAGACTGGGGCTGGCAGGAGAGCCAGGAGACTCCTCCTCCAGCGACAGTGCCGAGTGGGATAGCACATTCCCACTGGTGGGTCGTGGTTCTCTCCTGATACACCCTAAAGATGACACCTCTGCATTCATGGTTTTATATATAAAATTCTTTTACAGCTTTAATAATTGTTTCTGCACCTTTGCCCTTTCCCAGGCTGCCCTGGAGCCTGGCTGTGCCGGGGCTGGTTTTGCGTTACTGGTTTGATTCAATATAGCTTAGCCAGATGTGCTGTGAGTTATTGGGGCTGGTCAGATCGGTGCAAGTGCTCTTCTGCTGGATTTCTTATCCGACTGGGCTGTGGCAGAGCTGGTTGTCCCTGTTGAGAAACCCCTTTTAGCTGCGGTGGGCTGGAAGCTGCCTTGCCCTGAGCTGCCAGCCCAGGCAGACAAAAGCCCCACAGGCTCCCCTGGCTCCGGGTTCACCTGCAGCCACCCTGCAAATGTGAATTTGAACGTTGGAGATTTGTGTTGGGTATAACAGGCATGTCTGTGCATCTGTCCTTCAGCTGATGCGGGTCTCCTGCTTCCCTGGAAGGGGTCGGTTCCCACATGGGTTTAGGTCCCCGACACTTTGTGTGGGGGACCTGCTGGCAGCAAGCAGAGCTGTGTGGGTGCAGGACAGCAAGGCGAGGCCAGGAGGGAGGGCCTTGCCCTTGGCCTCTGCCTTTGGGAAGACCCAGCATGGGGATGAACTCCCCGTTTCCACACCTGCTGCTCTCCTGGGCCAGCCGCGCTGCATCTGTCCTGTCTAAAGCAGACCTGCTCTTGCAAACCTCCTCTGTCAGGAAAGGTCCCTGTCCCACAAAGGCAGCCCAAGGGTTGTGCGTTTTTGTAAGGAAAGCTTAACTAGACCCAGGGACTCCTCAACATCCTCCTGTCCACCTGCGGTCCCTCCCCTCCTCTCCGCAGTGAGACGGCAGCGGCGGATGTCTTGGCTTAGCGGGACATTTTCCATCACCTCCAGCCCCCTTTTTTTATCTTTCAGGGCTATTGGGACAAAAGGGGGTACAAGAGGCCGCAGGGGCAGCACGGTGGGCTGGGAGGACCCCGTGGGCAGGAGGACCCTGTGGGCAGGGTGACTGCTGGGGCCGTGGGACCCCATGTCCCTGGACAGGTGGGATCACCGCACACCTTCCTCCCGGCCCTGATCCTGGCTCCCAGCCTTACCTCCTGCTGCAGCTTCCCGGCTGGCGATGCCTCTCCTCACTCAGGGAGCAGAAACAGCCTGGAAGAGAGATGGTGCCAGCGGCTCCCAGCGCAGGGGTGGTCACGGGGTGAGGCAGAGGGTCCCCCTGCACCCCTGGGGTGCCGGCTGCAGGGGGCCAGGCTGCGAGAGGCTCCTGCAAGCAAACCACCTCCCCCGAATATTTCAGAAGGGTCTTTTTCTTCCCCCCTCCACCCTTATTTCCAGTCCCCCCCTCCCCCCCTCTCCCTTGCAAACAGCAGAGCTGCTCTCTGGTCCCACTTTCTACGGGCCCAGCACCCCAATACGCTCCTGCAGCTTCCGAGCCCAGCCAGGTCTTGCCATCTGCCAACTCTTGGG
>JAVKLA010000052.1:4879090-4953424 GCA_034782735.1 Sagittarius serpentarius
TGCTCTCTTGCAAAACTGGAATTGGCTGGGATTATTTAAGGGCAAAAAAAAAAAAAAAAAAAAAAAAGAAGGAGAAGGGATCAGAGCAGCCGCCAGAGAGAGGGCGATAGAGTCCACTTTCCTCCAACTGCCCTGGGTCTCCTTCCCTCACTCTCTCCTCTTTAGCAACACCAAGAGCCCCAAACTGAACCCAGAGCAGCTTTTTCCATCAGTTCAGTTCCCTTCCCTCCCTCTGTCTCACACACGGCAAGAAGAGAGCCCCTTCCTCCTCTTGATTTCCCTTCGCATGCTCAGCCTCTTGTTTCCTTTAAAGCACTAGAAATCCCCCCTTCTTGCCCCCACTTCTCCATGCAGACTGGGATTGCAATGGGAGCTTTGCAGATTGCTGGATTTTCCATCCTTTTCTTTCTCCTCCACTCTGGAAACACGCTGGCAAATAAAGCCAGTCAAGGTAAGAGAAAATCTTCCCAGCTCGAAGGTTTGCTGTTTGATATGTGATGTGTGTGTTAGGCAGCCGGACCTCCTCTTTAGATCTGGGATTTCATATGCAGGCTGGAGGAATTAGCAGCAGAAACAAAAAACAGTGGAGGGGATTTTAAATGCTGCTTGCAGATATTCTTGCCTCCTGCCTTTGGTTGGGGTTGGGGTTTTGTAAACTCTTTAACGAGTTGCATTTCTTACACTTTATTATTTTTGGTTCGGACTCTTTATCTCAAGGCAGGGGGTGCAGAGGCAGAAAAAGAGAGGGGGTGCCAACAAGTCTGCACCCATCACAAGGAAAATGATGCTGTTTGGAGGGGTTTGGGGGGCTTTTCTGGTTTTCGGGTTGCAGTGTCTGTGAGATGCGGATAAAACCCACGGGGGTGCGGGCGAGGAGGGCTTGTTTCGGGCTGGGTTGGAGGGAAGGGACGGCAGAGCGGGTATCTGTAATGCTGGGAGGCTGCCTCTGCGTTTGTGTGTTTTATATAGGCGGGGGTTGAATCTCAGATGTTGTGCTATGGGGGAGTGGGCTGCACAAAACTTCGGGTAGCTGAACACAGCAAAGCTTGAAAAAAACTGGGACTCTTTCCCTGTCTCTAGAAAAGAGAGGTATGTCCCATCGTTATCAACTTCAGGCTTTTCTGTTTCGCCACTCCCGTATTAAGCCAGAGGTTCTCTTTCACAAACGTACACATGTAGCTTTATGTATGGTCTATCTATACCTTAGTTTTTCTATAGCACCTCTATATTTAGCTCAGATTTTTCTCTACACACACGCGCAGGAGTGCGCGCGCACACACAAACACACACAGCCCTATGTGCATGATCCTGTTGGCTGTCTCGAAGGGCTTTTTTTCTCCTTAATTCACCACTATCTATACAATCTGTTGGGTTGTCTTTTTTTTTTTTCCATAGCACTTAACAGTATGTAAGATTTATCAAAACCAGCTTTGGCTCTTGCTATTGTAGTAGCTGCGTGTTTATGTGTACGGCGAGATTAAATCGAGTGTGAATGAAATATAGGAGCGCAGGATATAATTAAAGATCTCTTGCAGGCATTAGTAATAGACGTATTTCAGCCACGCACATGGTCACCTCGAGCCCTGTCACTGACAAAGTTAGAAGGAATTTCAAGGCTATTGTCTTATCTGGCTTAAAGTGTTTTTAAAACAATAGGCGACTTTTCGGGAGTGCAGTCTGGGCAAGCACGGGGGAGATTTTCCAGGGCAAAGGTTTGGTAAGAAGGCGTCCAGCTTCACGTAAAGCTTTATGATTTAGGCTTAGAAAGGAATGCTTAGGTTTTTATCCCCCCTCAAATTATCTTGAGTGTATGCATTGCTTTCATTTCTTATCATAATATTTATTTATTAAGGCCTTTTGGTTTCCAGTTCCATTTAAGCCTGAGCCAGAATTGCATTAAAATAGCAAAGTAAAATTCCATCGTGCAGAGACTTGACAGATCCCTTCGGGGAAGTAGAGGGGTGGAGTGGGGGTGGAGAGAGGTGAGCTCAATCCTGCGCTGGGGTAAATCGCCCGCCGTACGCCCAGGACGGTGCTGGCTCCTCCCGGCCCCCGGCGAAGGCACCGAGCAGACCCGCTCTGCAGCCGGGGGGGTTTGCAGCCGAGAGTTAATCCCCGAAGCTGCTGCTGGGGGGGGGTCTGCGGGTTGGTGAGGGGGAGGCGACCGCGGAGGGGTGAAGGTCGGTGCCCGCGGGGATGCGAGGGCTCTGGGCAGGGGTGGACGCGGTCCTTTTTGGATGAGGCTGAACTCATGGACCTGGCACCACTGACGGCAGATAAAACCCGTGCTTTTCCTAGGAACCCACTATCACCTGTTTTTTCTGCACGCACAAGCGCCGTTGAGCCCTTCGAAGCCACCCTGTGCACCTGGGGCCTGTTTTAGTCGGATACATCTGAAAAGCATCAGGCGTCCCCTGCATCTGCGGGGTGATGGCCCAAGGATGGGGTACCCATCACCCCTCCGCCCTCACCGAAGCCTTTGCCCTTTCAGGGGACAGCCACCCTCGCGAGGTGACTGTCACAGGCTGGGGATGGCTCCTCTCCCGTCGGATGGGCTTGTTTTGCTGTGATAACGTCGCATCGTGGGTAGGGCTTGCTGGCTCATTTCTCACACTGAATTACCCCAGAAAGTTTAGTCTGTAGGGAAGGAAGGATTTAGCAGAGCCGTCCCCCGGGCCTGGAGGGTGTCTGCCAGAGGACCTGCCTGTCTGCAGGGTTTATTGGGTCAGTTTAGGGCTAGGAAAGCTTTCAAGAGGAGAAATGACAATATAAATCCAAATAACCCTGGGGAGGCTCCCGACAGGCACTCAGCTGGGATGAAGTCTCCCCGCCGTCCCCGTGCCAAGCTGCCCAAACAGCCCCAAGCTGCTGCCGTACCCACAGCTCCCCTGTTTTTCGGGCAGATAAAGCCACCCCCAGTCCCGTCCTGTCATCCCTCACTTCGTCTCACAGCCTGCCGGGCAGAAGAGCCTGTCCTGAGCTCCCACTCTCAGCGGAGCAGTGCCCTTGCCCATCGTCTGCCGGCACCCGTCTCTCCCTGTGCCCTGGGGAGGATGGAGCCCGAGGGCTGGCAGATTTGCACCCTCCTCTTGTACCAGGCAGCACCCGGATCCGGCCTTGCCACGCTCCTCTGGCAGCATCCCCATAACTGGAGACGTGTCGCAGGATTCGCCACTTTTTCCTGGATTCGCCACTTATTCCTGGATTCGCCACTTTTTCCTGCGACCGAATTGCACGTCCCCTCGGATGGGGCTGGGGGAGCGGGGCTGCGAGGGAGATGCAGCCTCTCCCTGGGGGACCCCGGCACCCCAGTTTGCAGCCCCTGGTGCTCCCGCAGCCCCGGCCAGCCACCCAGCGCGGGGTCCTGAGTGGGACCACGGCCCCAGCTCAGCTCGATGGTCACCTGTGGGTAAAACCAGCCCTTTTGGCTGGTGCTGCACGGCCGCCCAGGGACGGAGCCGCCATCCCGCGCGAGGGGCTGGGTTCCGTGGGGATGCACCTGCAGAGCCTACGCCGCCAGGGATTATTTTTTTATTTTTTTATGGTTTTTTTTTTTTTAGGAGTCTAAAATTTTCCAATTGCAGCGTGGAGATGCTGTTTGATTCCCCTCCCATCTCCGCCGAACCTCCTCCCCCTTGGCCTCCGCTTTCCTCCCTCTCATGCATTCACAGTGTGCGACTGTTGTGCCTGTCCCCTCCACCCCTCTGAAATATGAAATGTAAAACTGTAAACATTTCAACATACAGCAGTTCAAAGGAGATCTTTGACTGAGGGCGTCTAACATGCCTGTACCGAGATTAAAAAGGGGAGGGGGGGTAGGAAGGAGGGAAGAAGAGTTTTTTTGTAACTGCCAACGGGAGTATAAATATTCAGACACCTCGAGTCTTCGAGTGTGGAGATGTATTGCTGTCTCCAAACTGCTCAGCAGTTTTTATTTTTTTTCTTTTATTTTTATATAGATTTTTCCTTTGCAGACGGTCACACCGGAGTAATCCATTTAGGAAAAAAATATGCATGAATAACCTTAACCTTCACTTTCAAAATTATAAGTCCCTCGAGAGGCTTTAGGAGAAGCCTGGGACGGCAAATAAAGTTTGCTCTGTCTCGCGGCGCCGGAGGAAGCCCGGCCGGCCGCGTTTCGGCAAGGCCGTCTTCCCCGCTGGAGATCTTGTGATTGTTGCTCCCGAAGCCAAAAACAAACACACACTTTTTTTTAAGGCAAGGCTTGGTCAGCCTGATAAGCCGAAGGAACAACAACAGCAATGACAATTCCCGGGGGAGATGAACACGCTGTTGGCGTGGAGCATCGAACCCTCGTTGGAGAAATCGCGGCCGAATTGAGCCGAAGCGACCGGGGTTGGCACAAGGAGGTGGGATGGGGGTGGAGGGAGCGTTTCCAACCCAGGGGATGCCGGATCTGGTGGTGGATCTGGGATCCATCGGGATGACCCAGGCTCGTGCAGGGGATGGGGAGCTCAACCTGGCTCTGCCCTCGCAGGAGTGGGAAGCGTCGATGAGGGGGAAAAAAAGGCCTTTTTGGGGTGTTGCCAGCTTTGGGGAAGCAAAACCCGGGGCGAGGGGTGCAGAGCAGGGTCTGGGCATGGAGCAACCGGGTCACCAGGCTGGGAACCCCCCCAGGTCCTCGCTGCAACTTGTGGTTCCTCGTCCTTCATCCGCGCTCCGTCATTCCGCAGGGCCCAGCACTGTGGCTGCGTCTACCGGGGTCGGGTCCCACCTGCTTTCGGGAGAGCTGGGTGGACGTGTGGGGCGTCGGGCTCCTGCAGTGGGGCTGGCGCAGGGGTCTCCAGCACGCAGCGAGATGCAGGTAGCCCCTCTGACCCAACCCGAGCGCGGGTACCCGCTGGCACGGCATCCCCGGCACGGCGTCCCCAGCATGGCACCCCTGTCCCGGCAACGAGCCATCGCCAAGTACCTGAGTTAGGAGCTCGAGCTCGGAAGATGCGTCTTCGGCCAATTTGCAAAAAGCCACCCCGCAGAGCATCTTCCGCCCCTCTCGCCAGCCCCCGGCCCCCATCCCCTCCCGGCGGGATGCCGCCGCCCGCGGCCGTGCCCTGTGCCTGTCCCGCCCTGGCGCAGCACGAGTCGCCCTCGCGAGTTCCCCGGGTGAACAAATGATTAATAAACTGCACCGCAGTGTCTGAGGTGGTTATTAATACCCTGGTAAAAAGAGCTACTGAAGTTATAAAGCTTTAATTTGGCATTAAGGCCGAGTGGAAACTGCGCTTGCCTGCCAACAGCTACACACACATCCCTATACAGACAGGCTGTTAATATATATGCCTATATAAAAATAAAGAATAAAATTAATTTGAAAGAAAAAGCTGAAGCGCTTGCAGAAGAGAGAAAAAAGATGGTGGTTTTGTTTGTTTAGGAGTTTTCTGGTGGGTTTTCGCTGCCCTGTCTCAGCCCCCTCCTCAGATTTTTTGGGACTTCCAGCCTATGAATAAAACCATCTTTTATTATTTATTATTTGTTAAAAATCAAAATAAGGAAGTGAGGAAAGAGTCTCAATCCAGGCTCTAAAAATATACGAGCTGTTGCTTTATCCCCCCACTCACTGTCGCATATCGCTGGCGGCGTGACGCCGCAGGGCAGGGCACAAGCATGACACCCGGATGCCCGTTGGCTCCGCCACCGCCTCCCCAGCCAGCCTCGGTCAAAGCCCTTCACCTCCCCGGTGGGTGCATGCCGGTCCCGGGGGGTTGGTGGTCCCCCCGCTTTTGGCACGCTCGAAATGGCAGTGGCGTTGAAACTGTCTGCCTCCGCTGCCTTTGAAATGGAGAATAAAGCTGCAGCTGGAGCGGAACGGGGCCCAACAGCCAGCGCTGGAAAATCCCACCCACAACGGAATAAAAAACATCGCCCGAGGGGCGGGGTGAGTGCCGCAGCCTCCTGCCCTTCGCCGCAAACCCCCCGGCACGGCGTGGCAGCGATGCCGAGGATGCTCTTGCCCTCTGACGAGCCCTAATTAGCCCCAAAGTGTGGTGGGATGGGGAGGTGGGGCTCGGCAGGGAGCGGGGGCTGCCGGACGTGGGCGAGACCTCGGGTCCCTGATGGGACCCAGCGTCTTCATCAAAATTAAATTCTCCGCCTGGTGCAAAATCCCCTGGTTCTGAGGATTTGGGGCATGACGCACCCGTCCGTGCCATCCAGTTTGGGCCCTTTTCAGGCAACTTTGGGTGAAAAAGGGCATCTTTGATTGTTCGTGCAGGTCTGCAGGGGGTCCTGGCTGGCACCCCTCCCCCCCCAAACCCCACCTGGATTTGGGACCTGGAATTCAAAAGGTCCCCCTGAGCAGGGGGATCAGCAGGGCACACCCCAGCAAGGATTTTGCAAGAGCAAATAGGGACGGGAACATCAATAAAGATTTTTTTTAAAAAATCTTCTCTTCGCTTGGCTTGAAAATGAAATCCCTCGTGCCTTGGCGGCGGCTGGGAGCACCTGCAGCGCGGCTGCGGGCAGTTTTTTGGATGGAGAAAATTCTTGTTGCAGGAAAAGCGGGCTGTCCCAACAGCAAACCTTCCCTTTCGTGGGAAAACGCTGCTTGCGTTGACATAAATGCAAAAATTTAGTTTTTCAGAGGGTTATGTTTTTTTTTAATTCACTACATCATTTCTGAAGGATACTTCTTAGGAGCCAAAATTTCAGTATTCTGAAATCAGGATCTTTGCCAATCTCGGGATGGCTCCTGGGGTGCCGAGGAGGGTATTTATTCACTCTTCCCACAACACACACACACACTTTTTTCCCCTCTTTTTTTCCTTTTTTTTTATAATCCTGTAACCTTTCAGAATGTCTCCAGCTTTGGAAAAATTACAGAGTGGCAAATTTATAATGTTTTCTTTTGTACTTTTGCTGCTGTGTAATCTTTCCAAAGTTAGAGAAGTTTTGAAGTTACAGAATGGAAAAAAAAAGATAGAAAAAAAAAAGTATACATGTGCGAGTGGGAAAGGCACAGCATTGTGTTCAGCACCGCGCAGACGTTGTTCATTGTCTTGAGTTTGAGGGTGCAGGAGGAAAAAGAAATAAAAAATAAAGCCCCCCAAAAAGTGAGATTTCTGGCAAAAGGCTAGGAAAATGTCAGTGATGTGATGTCTGATGGATGCTTCACATTTGGGGTGTTTTTAGGGGAAGGAGATGGGGGCTGATGGATGGTCTGTACTGTTTGGGTGCTGGTTCCCACCTGTACATCAGGGTGGGTGCCCGGGGTGCTGGGACCCGGCAACTCTCACCTTGAGACCGTCGACTCGAAGCATCGAGAGGGGATTTGTAACTCGGAGAGGGAAGAGCCGAGTGAGGGCTCCGAACCGTGCAGGGTCAGGACCAGGATTTGCAAATTCCGTAGATCTTTGGTTCAGCATCGGCTTCGTTGCTGTCGAGTCCCCGCACCCACCACTGCCCGCGAAGTGGCGAGCGCTCGACGTCCCCCCCGCCTCCCCCCGCTCCGGTGCCGCGTCCCTCCCGCCACCCACCCGAGAGCCCTGGCGAGGGATGCTGGAGCCGGAGGCGAAGTCGCTGTGATGCCGAACGGCGCTTGTTGGTGATGGAGGCGCTTCCTCCTCTGCCAAAAGGCTCTTTAAGCCTGAAAATGTGGTTGGGAAGGAGGGAGCTCTGCACTCCTGCGGCTTTTGCAGGTTTTTTTTCCGCCGGTGATTATTTGCACACGCTTTTCGGTTTGTAGGATGGGGCCTTTGCAGGTGGGTCAGGGGTGCGGTGGGGCGGCCGTGCCCTGGGGCGGGGACAGGGTTTGCAGCCACATGTGAAGTTTGGCTGGGGAGGAACCGAACCCAAACCACGCTCAGCTCCCCGAAGGGAGAACAGCCCCCCTCGAGCCCCCGCCGGACCCCTGGCACAGGGCGGGCTGCGAGCCTCTCCCCAGGGATGCGGTCGGGTGCTGGGGTGGTCGCAGCGTGGCAGCACCGTGACCGGTGCCATGGGTGCTGGAGGCGACGGTGCTGGCCGGGAGCGGGGTGCCGATCTCCCGTGCAATCCCTCCGTCGTCCCCGCCGTGGTGGGCCAGCCTCCAGCCGGTGATTAATGGCCCAAGGGAGGCCGTGGTGGCCGCGGGCCATGGCTAATGTCAAATAACAAATATGAATGCGGGCTGTAAATATTTATACAATGCGCAGGCACGTGCCGCCTCCCTGGTGCAAAGGCAAAGCTCTCCTCCCCCCGGCCGGGTGACTCACATCTCCCGGCAAAAAACCACCGGGGTGGCCGGGAGAAGGCTCGGGCCGGCGCTCCTGCGGCCGTGGCCCCCGTCCCAGCAGGGCTGGTGGGGCTGCCCGCCCGCCCGTGGCTCGCAGGGATGTTTCATGTCTTTGGAGACATTCTGGAGAACTTCTGTTCTTGGGGTTGCTGAAAAGCAGCTTTCTAAAGGTAGCCGAGAGCTTCGCAGCCTCAGGCTCCTCTTTATGGGGTACAGGGAAGCTGGAGGGACCCTCAGATCCCCCTTCCCTGGTGAGACCGTCCCCATCCCCATGGGAGGTGGTGGAGGCGAAACACACACACACCCCCCGCCCCGGAGCAGCACTGACGCTCCCAACGTGCCCGTGGAATTGGAGCGGGGAGCCCCGGGTGCTCTGGGAGCCCTGCCCGTATCCAAGGGGCCGGGGGCGATGCTCAGCCCCCACTTCCCCCGCGGGGGCACCCAGCTGCCTTACACCACTGCCAGGCACTGACAGCCAGAGAGAGGGACGTGCCCGCTCCGGGGCGCCAGGCAGGGAAGGCAGAGAGCAGCCAGGTGAGGAGTTTCTTGCTCATAAACCTCCACCCTCTGCGCTCATGGCTCCTCTGTTTCCCAAATACCATGAAAACCTCTGCTCCTGCAGCCTCCTGCCGTGGCAAACCCTTGGGCATCGCCGTTTGAGGCCATCGCTGGCACCCAGTGCTCTGGACGCGATGTCCCGGGTACCGTGGTGCTGCATCCCGGATAAGTGGGCTGAGGGGCAAAGGGAGGTGAGGGGTCTGTGGATTTTGGCTGTGTCCCCAAGGAAGCCTTGAAGTTTTTCCCAGTTCTCCCTCCTGCTTCCTACTCCCAGCTCCCAGGTTTATTTCGTGCGGTCCCTGCTAATTCGTGCACATTCCTCCGCGCCTAAGAATAGAAAGCGATGACGATTATTTGGGTGACTGGTCGGCTCAGGAAACAGCTAATTGGAGACAGAGACTTTCACCTCTGCCTGGGCTGGCTCCAGCCTGGACTACGGGCGCCTGAGTGGTGTTTCCTATCATCAGACACGTGAAAGGGTCCGGGAGTCTCAGGGTGGCTTGTATGAGAGCTGGGACGCAGGGAGTGCTGTTCGGGATTGGACCCAGCGGCTCCCCGTGTCGCACGGCGAGCCCATCACCCGTTGCGTCGGGGCTGGGTGCGGTGAAGCCACCAAGAAGCAAAGCAGCAGCGTTGCTCCCTCGAGCCTTTCTGGTTCATGGGCTGGTTGAAAAGCCGGAGGGCTGCTTGGTTTCCTCGCCTGGGGCGAGGGCTCCCGTGGGGAGGTGGGGGAGAGCTCTCCCCATCGCTCCCCCTGCCTCTCCCCTTGCAGATGTCGACGAGTGCGTGGAGGGCACCGACAACTGCCACATCGATGCCATCTGCCAGAACACCCCCAAGTCCTACAAGTGCATCTGCAAGTCCGGCTACACCGGCGACGGGAAGCACTGCAAAGGTAGGGACACGCCGCCAGCGCCGGAGCCCCTCCGACGAGCGACAGCCCCGGCAGGTCAAAGGCAGGCGGTGGCTCGTCAGCAATGTCCCCTGCCCTTGCAAAAAGGCCGCTTGTTTACCCCAGCCCATTGCAAACCTTTTATGGCCCTTTTCTGCCCCGGACTCCTGGCCTGTTGACACTGCAGTGCATGGGGATGGAGAGGAACGTGACCGTCCTTGCTGGTGGTGGTGGTGGCAGCCGTCGTGCTCCCTCCCCTGCTCTGCAAAGAGCCACTTTTGCCAGGCTGGGGCTGCCCAGGCCCAGGAAGGTCACCCAGGGCTTGTTTTAAACAAAGCCGGGCTTTTTTCCCTGCGGGATTTCCAACCCAGAGGCTGCAGAACTGGGTTAGCAGCTAAAACATGAGAAGCTTAAAAATAAGATATAGAAATATAGATGATATAGATGTAGGTGTAGATATAGATATAGATGTAAATGTAGATAGATACAGATATATAGGTATAGATAGATAGATATAGATATATGCAGCTGAGTGAAAGAAAATGGGCTCCTTGGAGGAGCAGCAGCAGAAAAGCAGGAATGGGGCAGGGGAAAAATTCCCGGCTCTGCTCAGAGCGGGTCCAGGGTTGGGATGGGTTGAGTACAAAGAGAGGGATTAAAGCGCGCTCCAGGCACAGCAAGGCTTCGCCATGGAGACGGGCTGCTCTGCCCACCACTGTGGGGAAATCCCGTGTGATTCCCAGTGCGCCGCGCTGTGCCGAGGCTTCAAGGCAGCGGGTTAGCTGGAAGTCCAGCGTCTAGACTGGGGAGGACAGGGGTGTTTTTGCAGGGTATGGAGGGATGCTGTAGGTGATAATGGAGCTGGGGACCTGCTGGAATAAGCACAGACCCCAGGGCACGATATCAGCCGGGTCACAAACATGCTGGAGATGGGGAGCAGCACCCATGCAGCGAGTTGGCCGTCCTCGGCCGGGGCAGCCCCACGGCTCTCCTGCCCTCCTCTCTCCGCAGATGTCGACGAGTGCGAGCGGGAAGACAATGCGGGCTGCGTCCATGAGTGCGTCAACATCCCCGGCAACTACCGCTGTACCTGCTACGACGGCTTCCGCCTGGCGCACGACGGCCACAACTGCTTAGGTGAGGGACGGGCCCCCGGCACGCCTTGGGGTGGGATGCCGGCGCGTTGCAGCCGCTCGACAGCTCTGGCACCTTGGGACCAGCCTGCTGGCTTTCTTTGGCAGGTACCTCCCGAGCTCTGACCCCGCCAGGCCTGTTGCAGAGCTGGGGGACGGCGGTGGCACTCCCAGGGCAGCAAGCCGGCTCCGTGTTTGTCCCATGCCGCAATGGCTTGCCAAGGGACAGGCTTGCTCCCCGTTGCACAGGGGTGATGCCGGGGCAGGATGCGCCATGCTGGGAGGAAAACTCGCTCCATGGCTCCATCCATAGACTGGGGGATGCTGGGGTAAGGCAAGACTGGGAGGCTTGGGTTTGGGGATGCTGGCCGCGAGTTGCAGCCTCCCCGCGGCCGCATCCTGCTGCGGCAAGCGGCCGGGTCAGCAGCTCTGCTCCGCTGCCGAAGGCAGGACCAGCCGTCGGGGCTCACCCGGGCCCTGCCACTCGCTCCGCTCGTGCTTGAGGTCAGCCCTGCACCTGCCAAAATAGATGAGTTAATAGCAAATATGGTGGGGATGGGAACCAGCAAAGGGACTGGGTAAATAATCCGTGAGCCAAGACAAACCCGGCATCTGCCTACGGAGCGGCCGTGCATCCTCCCCGCCACTTCCCACCGCCCCAAACTCCATCCGGCTGCGGCGAAGTCAAAGCTCCCGGCAGAGCCCCGGGGCCGGCCGGGCTTCCCGCACCACCCGCGGGTGGGATTGCCGGGGCACTGGGCCGCCTGCCGCCCGCCTCCCCTCCGCCTGGAGCTCATGCTATTTTCTAATTAGTGTCTGCAGAGAGGTCATTAATGAGCTCATCACTGGGAGGAGGAGGAGGGGGAAGGGATTATGGACACATACGCTTTGCATTAACCACCATCACCGGGATCTTTGCCACCTCCTTGGGGAGGGGGGAGATTTACACAGCTGGGAGGAGGCGCGGGCGGGCGGCTCTGCCTTCCTCTCCCGGAGGAGGATGAGCCCGAGGAGAAGAAAGAAAAGCTGGGCTCTGCAAGCCGCAGACGTCATGTGTTTACGGAGTTGGGCGGGAGGGGATGGAGGTAGTTGGGGAGCAGCCGGGCAAGGGGGTACCTGGAGGCAGGGGGGTAGCCCTGGCTCCCCCCTCGAGCCGTTTCTCGGCTCGTCCCAGTGAGGCATCTCGGCCGCCTTGCTTTGCTATAGGGATGGTGCAGGTTTATCCCCTGGAGCCCATTTTACAGATGAGGATGTTGAGACCCTCTGTGCTCCAGCTGGGTTTGCTCAGCGGCCGCTCTCGAGGGGCAGCAGGGATGAACTCTGATGGGTATTTCCCACCTTCCTTCCCCCCATCCTGACTGTGCTTTGCCCAGCCTGCAAGCATCCCCTCTTAGCCTAAAGAAAGAGAAGCAGAACAAAGCGGAGCGTCGTGCCCCATGCTTTGCTGGTGCCGTGGGCAGTGGCCGAGCCAGAGGTGGGTCGGGGTGCGTGCCCGCCGGAGCCCACCGGCCCCCCCGCATTGCCCACCCCCGCTGACCTTTTGAACCAGGACAGGAATTTGAGCCCCTATCCTGACATGGGCCCTGCTGGCTTCTGCCCATCTCTGTTGTATTTAATAAAACAGGTATTAGAGCAGCGGAGTCTCATTTCAGCCATCGGGTTTGAACGGCTGCCTCCTCATTTTTGTGCGGAGCTTGAAGGAGAAGTCGCAAGACGTTAAGCCCTTGTTATAAGCAGGGGGATTTGAGGAGAGTTATTGGCATCTGCAGGACATAGCTTGGCTGGGACGAGCCTCGGAGGAAGCTGCAAGCCTCCTGCCATCGCAGAGGATGTCCTTTTTGTGTCTGGCTGCAGCCCGGCTCTCAGCTCTAGCGTGCCCCACAGGCACCCGGCTGTGAGATGATGTTTTCAACACCTCCTTTCCAAGGTAGCGGGTTTGTGGGGTGCTCCTGGGCTCTGCTCCTGTGGCAGTTTCCAGTTGGAGCTGCAGCCCTGCTTTGATTTCTGGACGTCCCTTGGGGGTGCAGCATCCCCTGGGGCTCGCCCGGGGCTGGGGCACAGTGCAAGGCACCCACGCTGGTTGGGCATCCATCTGTCCATCCGTCTCTTTGCCCAAAAGCAAGGGGTTTCAGTGCGTACCGCGCCGCTCGGGGAGGAGGGCAGTGCTGGGGTGGCCGGGGCTGGGACCCCCCCCACCCCCGGCACGTGCCGTCACCGAGACGCTATTCCGGTGTCTCTGGTGGCCGATGCTGGCGGGGCTCAGCTTTCCCCTCGGCCGCCGGCTCTGCAACGCTCGAGTTCACGGGAGGTTTTCTTTGGCATGGGGCCCCTCGCTCCCCAGCCCGATGCCGTCGCCCAGCCCCGGGACCGCGGGCGGAGGGGGCAGGGGCGGCCGCCGCGGAGGTTTGCCTCCCTGCCTGAGCCCGGCGTCCTGGTTGCTCTGGCACCTTGGGGCACTGGCGGGTTCAGCTTGGACCACTGTCCCCAAAAACCCTCTGGAGAGAGCAATGGGCTCCTCATTAACTGAGGGATTTGCAGGGATGGATCAGGAGCAGCGCGGGGCGAGGGCATTGCCGCTGCCGTGGGTGCACGTCTCGAGCCCCTTCCAGCCTTGGTTTGTTAAACCAAAACAGGCACAAGGGCAGCAGAGCTGCCAGGGCTTTGAGTCTCCTTACAAGTAATTATCCCTGCTCCGGGCTAAGGTTTCCCAGCTCTCCCTAATGAAGTGCAGGCATCCCCAGCCGGCGAGGGGGTTGGAGGGGCTGGGAGCGGGGGGGGGGCTGCAGCCGGCATCCCGGCCGAGCATCCTGGGTGCTTTGGGGAAAGGGGTCACAGCCTGCCTGGGGGTCCCAGGACAAGGAAAATCCATTTCTTTGTGGTTTGGCGTTCCCATTTGTACAATGATGAGACCTTTTTTGCCCGTCAGCTGGGGAAACAGTATGGCCCCTGCGACCCACCCCTTGACATGCTTTGCCTTCATCCCCTGCGGCCCTAAAGCATCCCGTTTCTTCTAGCTGGGGGATCACAGCTGTAAAGCAGAACTGATTTGCTATGTAGCAAATCTGTCACGCCCGGTTCCCCATCCCCTCGGCATGCCGCGGTGCCGTCCTCACCCCCTGCCACCTTCCCTCTGCAGACCTGGACGAGTGCTCGGAGGGCAACGGCGGCTGCCAGCAAACCTGCGTCAACATGATGGGCAGCTACGAGTGCTTCTGCCGGGAGGGCTTCTTCCTCAGTGACAACCAGCACACCTGCATCCAGCGCCCTGAAGGTTAGTGCACGGCGTCTCCCTGCCCCGGGGCACCCTCCGTCCCCTGCATTTATCAGGCAGGTCTGTCCCCCCATTACCCCTGGCCACCCCTGCGGGGTGCCTGGCTTTGGGTGCTGGTGCCGGTTCATGACCCTCCTTGGTGCTGCAAATTTAAAAGCAAATTTATTATGAGCACATTGGGAGAGGATGCTGCAGGGCTAATCAACATCTCCGTAACAAAACCCTCGCAGGCCCTTTATCAAGCAGAATAATACCAAACAGAGGACGTTAATCCTATATCCAGGGTGATTTATTAAATAAAAGGTACCCAGAGATCCTCACGCCACACTGTGAGACTCGTCTTCTCCTGCCAGGTCTTGCGCAGCACCGAGCCCTTCCTCTCAATATCAGCTCTAAATTGCTGCCGTCTGGAGCAATTCCTTAGCCAAAATAGGAGGAAATGAGAGATTTTTGCATCTCTGCTGATTTTTATCTCCGCTGCTTGGCAAAGCCGGCCGAGTGGTTTTGCTTTCTTCCTTCCCCCTTCCCAGCTGCGTTGGTCCCTCCAGCTCCCTGGGGGATCTCGCCCAGCCCAGGGCGGCTCAGCGGCCGCGGTGGCATCTCCCATGTCCCCGTCCCCTGTGTGTCCGGGAGGGACAAGCTGGCTGCTCCTTCCTCCCGGTGACACAGTGGGTGGCCCCCGCTGGGGACAGGGATGCAGGTGCTGGGTTTTGAGCCGATTTTTTGAGCTGAACATCTGCAGTGTTGTTGGCCCGAGGAGGTCTGTGTTGCTTCTGCACCCTGAGATTGATCTTGTAGCTGCTACGTGGTTCCCGAGCTCAGGCTCAGGAGCGGCTGCTGGGGGGGTTGCAGCTGGTCCCCAGGCTACAAGCCTGGAAAAAGCAGAGAGCTGAGGACAATTGGGGTCCGACGTTAAAGCCTGTTCTGACTTTGCTCCCGGCTCCTTGGGCACGGCCAAGGCAGAAGCATTCAGTATTAGAGAGCTAAACCTCAACGTTATGACTGCTTCCTTCCTTCTGGGGTCCTTGCCAGCTCCTTGTCTCTCTTCTCCTGCTCTGGCAGGAGGCTTTCTTCTTTCCCTCTGCTCTTTCTCTGTTTCTCAATCTCCCTCTTGCTTTCCTCTCTCCCTCCTGACGCAGAGGGGATGAAATGCTGCTGGGTCAGGAGACTCAGGAGATGGATCCCAGGACCCTCCTCCTGCAGCACCACGACCCTCTCCCTCGCACTAGCCAGTCCCTCCCAGTAAGGAGAGGCCAAGGGTTGGGGCTCGCTGGGTATCGGTGCCTTTAAACCCCATCACCCTCAGCCCGACAATGACAGCGGAGCCACCAAAAGCAAAAAGGGCGAGCAGCGTCCTTGCGCCGGTGCAAGAGCAGATGACGATGTTGCAGGGAGAGGAAGGATTAAAGGGGGTGCATCCCTCCCCGGGCGGTGGCTGTAGGCACCGAGGGGTTGCTGTGTCCTGGCACCGTGCAGCGGAGGAGGATGCCGTGCCTGGGTGGAATTGTCTGGGGAGTCTTAGGAAAACAGTGTGCGGCCATCCCGGCCTGGATGGGAGCCAGGGCGCACGGACACCAGAGCTTGTGTCTCTGCTGGGATGTGCTGGGGGATCTCTGCAGACTGCTGGCCATCGGGATCTGGCTTTTCTGGAAGGTGGCATCTCCGGGGGAGCAGCAGCGCAGCCGGGCAGGGTCAGCCTCGGAGGTCTCTGTGTCCGCCGTGGTACCCGGGATGCAGCGGAGATGCTGCCAGGTGGTAAAGAGCAGCAATAAAAAAAGAGGAGGAGAGAAAAGCTGCTGTTCGGAGGAGAGGCTGAGAGCCCTTGGCTGTCCCCGGCATCCCTGGGGCATCGTGTGCCCCGGGGGGGTCCCAGGACAGGGCTGGGTGGAGCGTGGGGGCTCGCAGCAGCCTCCCGGCCCTGGGGCAGGCTGGAGGGTACTGGGGGGATGGAGCGGGGCTCCCCGCCGGTTGGGGGATCCCAGCCCCAGTACGGAGGTCAGGGAAAGGAGGGCTGGTGTGGTTGGAGACGAGGACTGCCACTGCAATTACAGATGATCACCCTGTCCTGGAGCCAAGCCAGGCAGGATCTGCCGGGCAGGTGATGGGGAGCAGCCTGGGACACCCACAGGCTCCAGCCTGTCGTGTTTAACCCTTCCCGTGCATACTTGGTGCATTTCAGCATCCTCCTTTAAGGTGCCCTGATCCCATGAGGATCTTCCCTCGCCCTTCTGGCCCAGGCTGTTGGCAGCCCGCGGGCTTGCAGCTCTGCCCAGTGCCCCATCGTGATGCTGGCACTGCTTACCCCACGGTGGGCTCAGCACGGGGTGCCTGGAAAGGAGCGGACCCCCTCCCTCTGCCAGAAAAAGGCCTTGAGTAGGTGGTTGCATCTCCTGGAAGGCCATCCCCGGCTCGCTGTGGGTTTTATTAAATGCCTCATAAACTCCTGTCTGTGCCCCGTTCAGCACCCCCTGAACCCAGCTTTCTGCAGCTGAGTGTCCCTGCACCCCAAGAGCGGCTGGGGTAGGAGGGGGCTGTGGGCAGGTCAGCGAGGGCGAAACGGCAGCTCTGATAATGGGAACCAGCAGCTCCCCAAACCCTCATTCCCCAGGGGCTCCCAGTGTGTGGACCCTTCCCAAGCTGTCAGTGCATCCCATAGCTTACGGGCATGACCCCGGGGCTCATCCCAGCGGAGCAGCTCCGTGGCTCTCCCCAACCCGCAGCCGGCTCTGCCCCCCCAAACCCTTCCTTGCTCAGCTGAACAATGCCACGACTGCCCACCCCGGGGTCTGTAATCACAAATATGCTCGCCTCATCCTCCTCATCTTCCAAAAAGGAGCTGCATCACTCCGTCCCGTCAGTGCCAGGCAGGGCTGGTGCCAGCGGCAGCTTCTACGCCCGCTGCTTCCCCCAAGGTGTGGGAGGGGGTCTTGGCCAAGGCAATGGGAGGGAATCAAAGGTTCAAAGCTCCAGGGTGGCTTTTTCTACCTTCCCGAGCCGCTCTGTGCCAGGAGGTGCTGCCCTTCGAGGCACTGCACGGGGTTATCCTGTCCTCCCTTGCAAGGTTTTCCCCTCGTTGCCCCCGTCTCCCCGTCCCCGTCCCACCCCAGACATCCTTCTGCCGCCGCGGACTGGTGCCGGCAAGCTGTTGGAACTTTTCTTTGCTTCTTTCTCTCTTTTAGAAGGAATGAACTGCATGAACAAGAACCACGGCTGTGCCCACATCTGCCGGGAGACCCCCAAGGGGGGCATCGCCTGTGAGTGCCGCCCCGGCTTCGAGCTCACCAAGAACCAGCGCGACTGCAAACGTAAGGAGCGCTCCATGGATGGGGATACGGCCTCCCCGGGACCACTAACCTTGTCCCAGTGGTACAGACCCCTCCTGGCCCTGCTGCAAAGCCCTGACCCCCCTCTGGTACTAGTTGGTTTATGGAGCCTGAAGCCCTCTGGCTTCATTTTCCTCTGGCATGCCTGGCTCTGCTTCTGTTGCCCTCGCAGACGATGCTCCTGGCATCCCACTCTGCCATGTCCCCGTGAGACGTCGTGCCTTTACACTGAGCAGGCTGAAATGGCAGCCGAGGGGGTACGAGAGGCACAGCATCCCCTGTCCCTGTCCCACCGTTTCGCTTTCCCAAGGGGAGATGAACAGGGAGAGTACGATCGGCACGGGAGGAGCGCAGGAATCCTCTCCCCGGGGGTCGTGGTGCTCTCAGCCTGTCTGATCTCCTGCCAGCATCTCGCTGGCACTGCCAGGGTTATTAAATAGATATGTATGTGTTTATGCAATTATTTTTATTTTGTTTCTCATTGCTGTCTGCGGCAAACGTGTAAAATTGCTGATGAAATGGAGTTTTAATCCTATGAGCCTATTTTCCCTCCAAGCTAAATGAGCAGTACGCCTTGCCCCCCGGGGAGGGCTGGCAGGGATTCCCAGGAGCACCTGAGTCATTCCAGAGCTCGGGAAAGTCCCACCCTTCCCCGTAACACCAGATCCAGGGTCAGGGGCAACCAGCCCATTGGTCCCCTTTGCTCAGGCTCCACCGGTTGCATTTAGCAGATATGCAAAGGGAAGACGCGAGAAACCACATAACAGTTTGCATCTGCCAAGACCCTGCAGGGAAAGTCAAAGGGCTTTAGAAATTATCCAGGAGGGAGGGATCTCTCCAAGGGTACAGATGAGGTTTTTCCAAGCCGGCTTTATGCTACCGCTTGGGGATGCCGGGCGGGGAAGAGAGGGGCCGGGGCCCCGAGTGACAGCCGGTGCTTTGCCTCCCACAGTGACCTGCAACTACGGGAACGGGGGCTGCCAGCATACCTGCGACGACACCGACCAGGGGCCCAAGTGCGGCTGCCACGTCAAGTTTTTGCTGCACTCCGACGGGGTGACGTGCATAGGTAGGTGCGAGTCATCGCCTGGCCGCGGGGACGTCAGTCGGGGTGCGGGATGGCTCGTCTTCCTCCCTGGGCAATTTGCTCTCGGCCTGATGAAGGGGTTGGGGGTTTTTTTTTCCACGCTTTGGGGATGCGGCGTTTCCTTTTGCCGAGATCAGAGAAACTTGGTGCGCGTTCAGGGATGCTGCGGGTACCTGTGGGGCGCAGGGATGCGTCGCTGCTTCAACCATGGGGAACAAAAGTGGCTGCAGGGATGCTTGAGGGGACGTTTGGGGACAGGTCGGTTGTGCTGGGGTGCAGGCAGGGGTCCCTGCCTGCCTCCGTTCTGCTGGAGAGCCTGGGGTGAGGATGTCCCCACGCTAGAAATTGTTACTGTCGCTGTCACCGGCAACATTCAGGGAGGGACATGGAGGGGACAGACTTGGCCACGGCCATCTGTCCCAACTTGGCACTGTGGGGCCTCGGCTCAGGAACAATTGTCTTGCAAAGAAACCCCAAAACCCCAACAACCTGACAACTCAACCACCCCCAGAATTGTCCTTTTCCTGTGTGTGTTTTCAAATCGTAAAACATCAAACAGAGATAGATGTTTTACTGGTTTCATATGCTTGTGCTGTTTAACAGCTGATTTGATTTAAAAAAAATGTTACATTCGGGGAGTGATTAAGTCCACAAATTGCTCTAGACATTTGAGTTCTTATTGCAAAATAAAAAAGAAAAAGGAATTGAAAGCAAGAGAGAGGTTTTGGCTCCCCACGTCCCCGCTGCGCCTGAACAGAAAACCCTCTGCGCTTTCCAAAGATGGCTCCGTCCTCGGGGCGAGCGGTGGAGGAGCCCCCCAAACCCCTGGCTGCTCCCCACCGGCTCGAGGGATGCTCGGGGCTGAGCCCCCAGCAAAGCCCTCCTGCCTGCCAGCTCGGCTGCCTGCTACCTTCACGTCACCGCTGTCACCCAGCCCCCTTCCAGGATTAATCCCAGTCCCTCCTGGCTGCCGGCAGGCCCTCGCAGCCCCTTGTCCCCGCCGTCCTCGCGTTTGCTCCTGCGGCCGCTGCATCCCGTCCCATCCGCTGAGGACGCTCCCGTGGGGTTATCGCTGTGCCCGGGGTGGGGAGCGCTCCTCCGACGGGGATTTTGGGACCCCCCGGGTGCGTCGGCTGGTGCGTTCTGCCTGGACGGAGGTCCCTGTGCGTGTGATGTCTGTGTTGGTGCGAGGACTTGGGGAGGTTTGGCATCGAAATGATGCTCCTGACCTGCTGGGTGCAGGGGGTGGGAGAGCAGCTCTCCGAAGCATCTTCTGATTTGGGGGATGCTCGAGAGGGGTCCGTTTGCCGGTGGGTCTCAGCACTCAGACCCCGGCTACCACAGGTGTGAGGGTGGGATTTGGGCGTTTCCGGAATCGCTCATTCTCATGGTCTTGGCCAAAATCTCCCCCTCCATCCCCACGCCGTGCACTGTATCTGCTGGGGAGGCATCCCCAACCGGAGCCGGTACATCCCCGTGAGCTCTCCCCTCGCCCACCTTCCCGGGGGAAATCAAACACCACGATGGAGGATTGTAGGAGTAGCACCAGCCCAAAACCCACCGCCGTGCCTTTCGCATCCCTTTCGGGTCTGCAGCCCCCTCTCCGCAGGAAGGAGCCCGCTCGGCTACCGCATCCCCTGGGGGATTCCCGGCCCCCCAGCCCCGCCACGGGAACACTGCGGGATTGTGCTCCGGCCGCTGGGAGCCGGCGGCCGCCCCACGGCGATGCCCGGCCGGCAGATTTACGGCCGAGGTACCTGCTCAGATATTTATAACCACCCTTTCTTGTTTTACAGCTGGGGCTCTCAAACAGCCCTTCCCCCTCCCCAGTGCTCCCTCCGCCGCCCCTTCCCCATTTCCTCTGAAATATTTCATCATTTCAAGGGGAATAAAGTTTCCAGCAAGGGGAAACGCAAACTCGCTCCCCGGGCCATGGGCTTTGAAATTGTACGCTGTGCGTTTGATGGGCTGCCGGGACAGGCCCCTGGTCCAGGTTCCCTTCAGATCACACCACGCGGCAGGAAGCACGATCAGCCCCTTTGAATGACAGTTTCATTAGGCCACGGCCGGTGTTTTTCATTTTTCCGCTTTTTATTGCTGCTTTTAAAAATGCAGATAATGAATAACATGCCTCTAAGCAAAGTGGGGCCAGCCCTAATGGCTCCCAACATGTCTGCAGGCTCGAGGGGGAGGGGAAGCCAGGAGGGGAGGCCGATGACCTTATGTATTTATATTTATGCTCAAAAAGCAGCCTTTTTTTTTTTAAAAAAAAAAAAAGCACACAAAATCGCCCTCCAGCAGCCCAGGGTGCAGCGCCTGCAGGGAGATGCAAACCAGGCTGTCGCAGTTGATGCAGATTTTGGCTTTCCGGGAAGATTTGCAAGCCAGGGCATCAATGCAGCTCCCTCCCAACGATACCTGGGGTGCAGCAGGGCTGTCGCTGTCCCCCCGCTCGCGGCGAGCTCCAGTGGAGCGGGAGGTGGTGGATGGGAAGGAAATACGATTAGATGGAGAAGGAAACTAAACCAGCTCAAGTTTTATGGCCGATTTCCTGACCCGCGCCGGGGCGGTTTGCGGCAGCACCGCTGATGCTCCCCAGCTTTGTGAAGCCGGCGGTGCCGGGAGCGGTGCCGGGAGCAGGGGCTGCGCCGGACCCCGCTGCCGGGTCAATGCTGGGGACACAAGAGCAAAGGGAATGCGGCGTAGGAGGGCTCTGGGAAGGGGAAAGCGGGGCACGGGAACACGAGGCGGGTGGCCGTGGGCATGCCGCGCACGCTCCTCCACAGCCATCGACCTCCCCGAGGAGGACGCGGTCCCTGCAGAGCCTCGGCACCCCGTGTGTCCCGGCCGCTGAATCCCTGCCCTCAGCCAGAGCCTCCCAGGATAGCGCAGGCACAGCCGGGGGCTGCGTTTCCCCTCTTTTCCCCTTCCACCGTCCTCCCCTCCGCACGGACCCGGCGTCGTTTCTCAGTAAGCGGGGATGCACTCGTCTCCGCTCGGTCCCGTGGGCGATGGGCTCCACATGCCCTGAGCACCCCAGCCCCGCGCTCGCCCGGAGGCTCTCCAGCTTTGGTCCAGCGCTGCCACAGGGCTCTGTCCCCACACGAGAGAGCAAAAAGAAGTGCTGGGGTGCCTTGTCCCCTCCCCGGAACGACCGGGATGAAGGAGGGACGTCTCCCAGCCACGGATGGGTGGTGCCAGACAGTTTCTTTTGCAGGGCAAAGCTCAAGCTGATTTTTTGATGCAATCCCCAAAAGTGATCCCTGGGTGTTTTAACACCAGTTTTGGGGTCTGCAGCTTTGCCCAGGCTGTTCTCAGCCCCTGCTTGGCCATTTGTCCCCCCCAGGCTCCCGTACGCTCTCCCTCAGGTACTCGGCACCCCGGGGCTGTGCCGTGCCTCGCCGGGGCTCCCTGCACCCAGGTGCACCAACCCATGGGTGAGGCTGAGCAGCCCAAGCACACCCAAAATCTGGGCTCACTGCTGGCTGGGCTGCTAAACCCAAGCGGTGCAAGCGCCACCGACGGGATGCCGGCGCCTTCCCGAAGCCCATGGCCGTGCTGTGTCCGTACAGCTCCTCTCGGGGACTGCAACCCACCCCGGCATACGCTGGTTTTGCTCCGGCAAGGGCAAGGACCCGATTCCCCAGACTAACGGGCTGCACTAACGCTCCTCGTAACGCGCTTCCTCCCTCTCGCATGGGGCTCCGGCCAGCCCAGGCAGAGCACGAAACCGGGGGGGGAGAGGCTGCGGGACACGGGATGCTTCAGACAGGGCTATGGAGGAGTGGATAGCACCAGACCCAAACCTCGGGTTTTGGCTCTTTTGGGAGGTGGGGGGGGAGAAAAAAACCCAAAGGGACAATTTCCACCAGGCTGGAAAGGCAGCAGAGTCAAACCCATTGACGTGTGACACCAACCGAGCTCCTTGCTGGACACTGTTTCTAAATCACTTTTTTATAATGTTAAACAGGGGAGAGACACTTCCAGCAACACGTTATCCTTGAGACGTTTTCTAATGGTAAATATTTTTGTTCTCTCTATCTCTACGAAGGGGTCTAACCGTAGATGGTCTCTCATCTCGAGATCATAACCGGGCTCGGGGGGCTGAGCTGTCGCGCTAACCGCATGCCTCACTAACCTTGTCCCTCGCTGCTGCTTTTAAACCCTGCAGAGCAAGCCTGGCCTCGGGCGGCAGGCGGGCTTTGCTTTTGGGGACAGAGAAAAGAAAAAATCCTCCCCTGGCTGCGCTTGCATGAGGCTGGGGCTCTCGCGCTGCTTTGGTCGATCCAGCCTGGTGCAGGGGGTGATAATCCGCTTTCCAGTGGCTTTGGCAATGGTTATCCCCCCGCCGCCCCCCGCTGCCGAGCAAGCCCGAGAGGCTGCCGGCGGCTGTGTGGTGGGGAGGGGGATGCTCGTGCCCATCTCTGCGCTGTGCGCTCCCGAATTTTCTCCTTCCCGGAGCCCACCCACCCATGGGTGGTCCCCTCTGCGGGTGCGGGGACATTCAGGGTGTCCCAGGGTTTGGCCCAGCAAAGCTGCTAACCATGCTCCGAGGCACCCAGCCCAGAGCTGCAGCAAATTGCAGAGCTGCAATGACCCTTTATTGGGCCGGGCACCTTGGCTGCTTCCCCAAGGATTTCTTTGCAACCTCTGTCGGGTCTCTAAGCCCTTCACGAAGGTAAGGCGATGCCTCTGCTCCGCCAGCAAGGAAACCGAGGCAGTCTGAAGGTGCAGTGACTTGTCTGCGGTGGGGAATCTTGTTCATGGATGTGCTGGGTGCGTGCAAACTCCTGGCACATCCAGGAGGAGCTGTGGGTGCACGGCTTCCCGGTAGCAGGCAGCACTGACCGTGGCTTTCAGGGGGCTCTGCAGAGCCTTTCCAACAGAGGTGGGAGAAGGGGGGGACCCCCAGCTCCGTGCCATCACCGCGCTCCGGCCAACCCGGCTGTAATCCCTCCGATTACCGCGCAATTATCTCCTTAGGCTTCTGGGATCGCAATCCTGCTTCGATTGCCGCTTCCCGGCAGGTGGAGGCGAAGCCGGAGCGTGTGCGGGCAGGGCGCTGGGGGGAGGGGGCACAGGCAGGGGCTCCGTCGGTCCTCGGTGACAGCCGGCACAGTCAAGGGTGCCGAGCGGGGTGAGGATTTCCATGGCACGGCGGTCAGGAAGTGAGACCGGAGCTGGGATGGAGGAGGGTGGGAAAGAGAGAGAGAGAGAGAGAGAGAGTGAGTGTGTGCGCGTGTGTGCGTGCGTGTGTGTGTGTGCGAGCTGCTTTGTCTTCTCCCTCCCCGAGCGATGGAGGCCCTTGCCAAAGCCCTGTGTGGTTGGGTGAGTCACGCTGGCTCGCGCCAGGCTGGGAGCAGCTCCCGGGCTGCCGGCACCGCCGAACAATGCCGCTCTCCCGGGGCCCCGCTCCAGCGCCTGGCCCCACGCCACCCCACCTCCGCTGCCTCGCAGGTACCCCAGCAGCCCCCTCCAAGCTCTTTGCGAGCCTGGGACATGGTCCCTCCCGCTTTGCAAAGGGGTTTTCAGTGGTGTCCCAGCCGTGCCGGCTCAGCTCCCACCCCATGCATGCCCCAGGCAGCGGCCGCATCCTGCATGGCGTGGCGGGTAGGGCTTGCTTTACATCTCAGCCGAAATTCCTGAAGGTGCAAAGGGGCTGGGAGGGGAGGTGAATGCCGCAGCGCTGGAGGAGGCTGTGAGCATGGTGAAGCATGCCCAGAGCACCGCGGTACCTGGAGAGCCCCATCCTCCCTGGTGCAGCCGCTCCTCCGGCTCCTCGATCCTGCCGACGGCAGCACCCGCGCCGAGCCCATCGTCTCATCTCGGCGGCGACCCTGTTAAATCAATCCTTCCTGGGCTGCTTCTGCATCAGCTGCTGGAACAAAGGCTGGCGTTAAATAATTCATCGGGCTTCCAGAAAGTTTCCCTTCCCTTTGGCACGGTGTCACCCACACCACGCTCTTCACCCCGATGCCGCGGGGAGGAGGGGGGACGGTCCCGGCATGGCCGGGCTGCATGTGGTGCGAGGACCTGGCTGGAGGAATAATATCTGCAGAAATCCCTCCCTTGCCGTTAGGTTTTGTAATTGTGCTGGCTATTAATTTCATAAAATGGTCCCTTTTGTTCTCTTATTATGGGACATCATAAAAATAGCAGCGGCAAGACGAGCACAGAGCGATCCCAGCTCCCTCGCCCTGCAGCAAATGGTTGGATGGTTCAGTCATTCCCACCCCATGCAGCGCTCGCAAAGAGTGGGAGAACCTGGGATTTGCTCTTTCCAAGGAATTTCTTCAAGGCGTTTTCATCTTGGGTTCCTTGAAGCCCAAATGCCTCATTTATCCAAGCAACCAGCCTTCTGAAAGGAATATTTTATTATCCTTTGTGAACAACTTAATGCACTTCAAACCATTGTTCTGGTGGTTAGGACCGAAATTGAGGATTGATCTCACAGGGAAGCTGTCAAGCTGAAAATGCTTCATTTAAATTAGTGTCCCTTCTAGTCCTACCAGCAACAGCTGATTTTGATAATACTGAAATAATTAGCCTTTTTTTTTTTTAAATTGGATTTTTTTTTCCACTGATGCTGCCTGCCTCTGTGTGTGTGTTCTAATTATACAAAGTGTCTCCCAAATTAGCCTGCGACACTGGACCGGCCGGCATGCCCGAGCAGCGGGTGACGGTTAGGGACCAGCGGCGCGGGGTCACCGGTGGCTCTGCGACCCGGTGGCAGCGGTAGCAGCGAGGCGGCCAGGCCCCCCCGCCGCCATCCCGCCGGGGGACCGGGGCTGTGCACCTGCGTCCCCGGAGAGCCACAGCCTGGGCACCCCCGGCGAGACCCGGCTCCGGTTGCATTTTGCACGGCAAGTGCTGTGACTTGGTCGCTTGGAAATGCAATTCCTCCTCGTCGGAGCTGCCAAAGCTGGACTCCGCCAGACCCTGGTTTTGGGGAACACGCGGCCCCGATGCCAGCGTGGGGGCTGAGCGCGGCGGGATTAATCCCATGGAGCTGCTTTTCCCTCCGTCAGCTGAAAAGCCGATGTGCTTCAGGAGCGTAGAGCCTCTGTTGAACCACCTCCGCTTTTCCCAGCGCCCTGAGTGTTGGCTGTTGCACAACAGGCAGCAGCTCTGCCTGCACGTCCCTGCCTGTGTCCCTGACCCCGTCCTCCCCGGGGCGGCTGGGTGCCGCTCTCCTCCCTGCCTGCAATTAATAAAGCATCCTCTAACGAGGGGACAGGGCTGTCCCCACTCCCCTCTCTGCCTTAAATGCAGATACCCAGTATATAAGAGCAGGTTGTGGGAAGGTGGGAGGTTTGGTGCAGGGGTTTGGATGGGGAACCGGGAAATCTGGGTGCTTTTTCCTGCCTTAGCGCCGCCTGCAACCCGGGGTGAATCACAGGCACCCTTATTTCACCTCCGAAATCCCCGGGGAGCAGCAGCCGGGGGCGCGGCGGGGCAATGGGAAGGCAACGAGCGCTGGGTCGCCTGCAGAGGCGGAAGAGGCTGCGGGATCACCGCGCATTAAGGCCTTACCCCCCGCCCCAGCCCTCGCGCTCTGTGTCCAAGGTGTTCATTAATTCGGGGGGCTCCGTGACCTCGTTACAGCTGCGTGAAAAGCCAAGGGTGGTTTTGGTGGGCTCTGCAGGGAGGTTTGCACCCGCTGCCTCTCCCAGGCTGCGGCGTGGGGACGACTGGGTGGTGTGGGAACAGCTGGGTGGCATGGGGATGTTTGGGTGGCATGACACCCCCCCCCCCCGACTTTTAAACACCGGTCCCTCACCGTGGCCTCTCTCTCCCCTCTCCGTGCAGAGACGTGTGCTGTGAACAACGGGGGCTGCGACAGCAAGTGTCACGACGCGGCTACAGGCGTGCACTGCAGCTGCCCCATGGGCTTCATGCTCCAGCCTGACAGGAAGACGTGCAAAGGTAGGTGGGTGCGAGCGGGGCCGGGGTGTTCACTGCTCACCCGTGGGTGCCTCAGCCCCCCGCCTTGTGTCCTCGGTGCCCTTAGAAAGGGTGCAGTTTTAGCTCGGCTCGACGTTGCCCGCGGTGTTGGCTTGCTCGGTGTTTGCATCTGTGGGGTGGGGACGGGGATCACCCCAGGCACGGGAACACAGCCGCCTTGCTGAAGGCACCACGGGTGGCCCTGCCCCCCCGGGAAGCCTATGGGGAGGAGGAAAGGGGGGTCAGGTCAAGTCAGAGGCGATGGCATGGCACTTGTGGGGCTGGAGGGTCCCATCCCGCCTTGCTCCACCCCGCTGCCTCAGTTTCCCCATGGGTAGGGGCTGGGTGCGCAGGAAATCCACACCCTCTCTGGGAATTTGGGATGCATTAAGTCCCCCTGCAGTCACTGTCTAGCCGGGTCCAAGCACCGTCTCCCGCTTCGGGGAGGACACCACGGGATGCCACGTGCCTCTGCACGCACCCACCGACATCCCCATCCACCTGCCTCTGCCGGGGGGAGCAGTCCAGACTGGCTACCCCAGCCACCCCAAACCTGCCGCACCCCCCGGCCAAGGGGACGCCGTGACCCCGGGGCTGGCCGGTGCCTGCATTGTGTCTTTCGGCAACTCCGGGAACTTGACCCTGGTTGACAGACAAGCCTGTCCCACTGCCGGCTGCCTGTCTACCTGCTGACTGCTTCCAGAAACCCCCTGCCCCGTTATTTTATCAGAACATACCCCCCCGCCCCCCCTTCTCCAGTTCTGCAGTTTCCAGGAACGTGCAATAACCCAGAGCCACGTCCCCTGTGTCTGGGGGTTTTATTGCGGCTGCGGGCTGGTTTACAGCTCGCTCCCTTGCAGTCATAAAAAGAAAGCCCCAGCCCCAGAGAGGCAGAGCTGCCGCCCCGGCGCTGGCAGCTGGGGGATGGAGGGATGGGGAAGGCGGCTCCCGCTTCCTGGTCTCCTTCCATTTTACAGGTCATTTCCTAGCAGTAAATTTTGTGATTAGTGGAAAAAGGAAAAAAAAATCCAACCAAAAAACCCAAGTCGCAGCCTCTTTCCAAGTTGTTGGGGCTCTTTGCAGTTATTGTCATTCTTAGCTTTGTTTATGGCAGGAAGGAGATGGCAAGCAGAGAGGTGAGGGTTGAAAAGTATTTTGTCGAGCAGCTGTTTTTGAAGGCGGGGGTTTCCCGTCCGGGCTTTCTCTTTCTTCCTACTGCTCCTGGTCCCCAAAAGTAGCCCCCGGCCCAAACCTGTGACTCTGGTCTGGTGCTTTCCCCCAGCTGCGAGGCTCTTTCGAAGACCCTGGCTCCTGGCTCTGCTCCAGGGGATGCTGAGACCTGCAGCAATTACGTGTTTTGCGCAACTTCCAAGAGGAGCCAAGCCCAGGAGCCCTGGCCTTCCCCAGTGTCATGCACCAGCTCCAAACGCACCCAGATAAAACCAGCAGCCACGTTCCCCCGGTGACCATCAGAGCCCAAAGCGTTTCCTCCAATTGCCGGCTCTTGGTGGGGATGGGGTCCGGAGGGGAGCACCCCGCTCCCCCGGCCGAGCACCCCAGCCAGGGCATAATGCGTGTCCCCTGTCCCCACCAGACATCGACGAGTGCCGGCTCAACAACGGCGGCTGCGACCACATCTGCAGGAACACGGTGGGCAGCTTCGAGTGCAGCTGCAAGAAGGGCTACAAGCTGCTCATCAACGAGAGGAACTGCCAAGGTAAGGGGCAGCGGGACCCTGGCACCCTGCCCTGCCGGGGGCCATCTCCTCTCCCTGCCCTCCCGCGTTCCTCAGCCCTCCCACGGCTGCTGCTGGAGGAGTGCTGGCCCGGTTACTCATTCCTCTTTGCTTTCCTCTGCACCGCGTACATCCTTCGGGGGATTAGTGTTGGATTTGGGCTCTGGTCTGGGGCTTAGTCCTTTGATCTGCAGAGCTGGGCTGCCGTCCCAGCCCTGCTCCCGAGTTGGGGATTTCTGGGCTCTTCTCGCGGCAGAGTTAAAGCCAGCACTTAGGCAGATGCCAGGTGAAATCCTCTGGCCTTGCTCAGGGCTGGGATGACGGTCATGGTGTTCCCGGCAGCCCCGTGGGCTGGGACGCAGCCCTGCCCGGGCGCTGGGAGCGTCCCCGCCGGCAGCCCTGGCTGCGAGGACGCCCCGAGCCCGGGGCTGTCGGCTCTGCTCTGGAGCACCCGTGCCAGGGGACCAGGGACCCCACCAGCACCCCGTGTGTCCTGGGAGGGCGCCCTGAGCTCCGCACCCACCCTGGCACCTCTGGGCTTCTCCCAAGCTTCTCCACTTTATTGCACAAAGTTTTTGCCAGTGATCCCGCAGCAGCACGACCGTAGCTCCCTGCTAAATCACACGCACTGACACACCGGCGGCCACCGTCTTCCTGGGCTGGGTGACGGGAAGAGGGGTGGGATGTATCCTGCCTCGCCTCTCCCCCTGCCACTAGCCGCCCCGTTGCAGGGGCTGGATCCTGCCCTGCTCGGGGATGCGCCGTTTTTTGCAAACCCTCAAGGCAGAGCAAGGATTTCAGTGGCTTTTGCAAAAGGATTCCTCCTTCTCCCGCCTGTCAGAGGACAGGAGGGGAGGAGGAAGATGCATCCTGCTTGCTCCGGAGAGAGCTGGCTGCTCAGCGCTGCTTTTCCCACCTTTTTCTCCCTGTCCCGATGTCCTCCTGCACACCCCACCTAAAGCCAGCAGGTTTAAACGAGCCGACAGGTCTCTGGGCCGTCCTCGGGGGGGAGCACAGGGCTCTGCCCCCCGCCCAGCCCGCGGCTGAGGCCGGCGTAGCGGGTGTGCATGAGCCCAAGTGTTGCCTCCCAAAAGTGCACGGCCAGGGAAGGAGGGGGCTGGTGCGCTCCAGGGCTGCGACCGCTTTCATCTCTGTCCAGGTTCCGCGCTCTTGGGATTTTGATGCGAGCACGGCAATTAACTTAATGAAGCCAATGAAATGATGCTCAAACCCGCCAGGGTGGGTTCACCCACCCAGCCAGGGCCTCCCTGCCCCGGCGAAGTGCCCCACAGGGCCGAGCAGATATCGCTGGCACCATCCCCGAGGCAGGATCTGCCCGCGCAGCGTCCTTCCCTGGCACGGGGCAGTGCCCTGGCTGGGCCACAGCCAGGGGCTCTCACAGCCACCCCGTGCCAAGGGCACGGCGCTGGCCCTGCTTGGCCCGTTTGAGGTGCAGAGGGGCTGCAGGGGCTTAGGGCGGGGGGAGGTGCTGGTGCAGCGGGCTGCTGCTTCCATGTGGCAGCAGCTGGAGTGGGTGAAGAGGGAGCTTGGGGGCAGGCAGGATGGGAACACAGGGTTCCGGAGCATCCCAGTGCTGGATGTCCAGAACAATCTGGTGCTGGGTCTCAGAGCATCCCGGTGCTGGGTCCCTGGAGCATCCTGGTGCTGGGTCCCAGAGCATCCCAGTGCTGGGTCCCTGGAACATCGTGGTGCTGGATCCCTGGGGCATCCCAGTGCAGCCCCCAGCTTGCTGGACCAGGTGGAGGAGGAAAGGGAGAGCCCTGGTGCCCCGGGCTGCCCCTCCGCCACACCAGCCCTCACCTTCCCCCCTTGCCTTTCCTCCAGATATCGACGAGTGCTCCTTCGACCGGACCTGCGACCACCTCTGCATCAACGCCCCCGGCAGCTTCCAGTGCCTCTGCAACAAGGGCTACACACTGTACGGGCTCACCCACTGCGGAGGTAGGGCCGGCTGGATGCTGGCAGGAGGAGCCCATCACCCCGCTGCGTTCGGGTCCCGGGGAGGCACACGGGGCACCCAGGGATGGGGCAGCCCCACGGCATGGTTGCTGTGGGACCCCTGGGAATACCGCTTACCCCAAGGGCCCGCGGGGAGGGTCGGTTCCCTGCATACCCCAAGCTGGGGCCAGGCAGGGAGGGGGCTCGCAGCCAGACGCTGGTGTCTGCAACTTCAAACGGAGCGACAGGAACAATTTGCGACTTGTCTGCAGCAGGAGAGAGGGAGAAATCCCCGGCGTTTTTGGCAGGGAGCTGGGACGGGGTGGGAAAGGAAACATCAAAAGGGTTTGATTTAAGTTTCACAAGGCAGATAGCTCCCAAGGGCAGGGGCGTGCAGCACCCCGGGAAGCGGGGAGGCAGATGAAACATGCTTTGGGGAGGGCTGCTGGAGCGTGTCGCGGCAGCGGTGCCGTCGGCTCAGGGAGACGGTGGCACGAGGCAGGGTGCTCCGGCGCTGCCTGGCCGGCGAGGGCGGGCGACCCTCCTCGTGCTCCCGAAATACGCAGCCAGCGTGAGCCAGCGCGGCCCCCGGGATGCTCTCGGTGTGACCCCGCAGCAGAGGGATTGCTGCCTCCCACTGATGCTCCCAAGGAGGGGGAGCCGGGCAGGGAGGGGTGTCTGGGGGGGGCAGCTCCATCCCTGGCCGCTCCCCACCTCCACCTCTGCTTCATGCCAGACCTGGAGGATTGACCCCCCGTTTCAGGCCGGGGTGGAGGGTCCCCGCTGCCGGGAGAGGGGCCGGGGCTGCTGAGCAGCTGCCTTTTGAATTCAGCTGCTAAGTGGTTCCATGTCGGCTCTGTCTGCTGCCCCCCGCAGCTCCCCAGCCCGCCGCGGGGCCCGGGCCGGGCTCAGCCTGGGTGGGCTGCACCCGTCACCACCCGGCCCTTGGGGACACCGGGAGTCGGGGTTTCCCTCGTCCCCATGGCTGCGGGGAGGAGGCACGGCTGGAAGTGCCCTGGGGCGTACGTCCCTCATCTCCAGCTGGGCATGGGTCATGCGATTTGTCTGTCCAAAACCACAGCCCTGAGACAATGCAGTGTCAGAGCCCGGGGGGGGTCCCGCTGCCCCTCGCCCACCTCCTCTCCCTTCTTCCCTGCAGACGTCGACGAATGCAGCATCAACCGAGGGGGCTGCAAATTTGGCTGCATCAACACGCCTGGCAGCTACCAGTGTACCTGTCCCGCCGGCTGCAAGCTGCACTGGAACAAAAAGGACTGTATAGGTACGTCGGGGCAGGACACACCACGGCTGGGGATGCTCCTGATGCCCCATGGCCCCTCCGTCACTTGGGGCTGTTGGCATTAAGGTCAGGGCGGGGGGAGCACAGGGGTTTTGGGGCATCCCAGTGCAGGGATGCTCCAGGGCTGGCTGCTTTTGGCTGGGGCCCTGTGTCCATCTCGCGTGGGTCCGGATGGGAAGTGCTGTGAGGTGTTGCCCTGCTCCCTCTGCCCTTGGTCATCTCGTTGCTTTTTCGACCGTGCTTGGGGCTGGCCGTGAGCTTTTGCACCAGCGAATGTCCCTAAAGGAGCTGTTTTCACGGCCCTGGCTGTGCCCTGGTACCCGAGTACCTCCCCTTCGCTGGGGACAGGCTGCCCCCTCCAAAAAAGTTGAAATCCCAGCAGTCACATCTCATATCTCCAAGCAGGAGCTGGGGGGGTTGGGATGCTTGTCCGGGGTCCCCATGCCACGCTCGGGCACCCTCTCCTCCCCGGTGAATCCCGCTGTGACCTGGGAGAGTGCAGGGGTCCCTCGCGGGGCCCTGGGCTGTGCCAGCCATGGGCATCCCCGCTTGTCGTCACCAGCCGGCGCGTGTCCCTCAGAGCTGGTGAAATGCCTGCCAGGTTCGGTGCCACCGCGGGCCACCCTCACCTGCAACAAGACGGGCAAGAAGGACAGCTGTGCCCTCACCTGTGCCTCCAAGGCCCACTTTCTGCCAGGTACCGATGCCGGTGCCACCGCCGGCATGGGCAGGGGGGTCCCCATTTCCCTGCATGGCCCAAACTGGAGGTGGAGAGGAGCGGCTGCACGGCCAGGGTGCAGAGCACCCAAGTAGTGGCTGGGGCAAGGGAGGGAGGTGGTTGCTCGGGAGGGCTCATCGCTGGGTGTAGATCCATGGGGTAAGACCCTGGTGCAGGATCCCCATGGTGGGGTGCTGGGCATCGTCCCTCCTCGGCGCGGCCGTGCCTCCCTGCATCACCCTGGCAGAGCATCACGGGGACTGGGCAGCCGTTCCGGCATCCCCTGACCCCCCGGTCCTCCTTCCCGCAGAGTCTGACAGCAGCTACACGGTGAGCTGTGGGACCCCCGTCCTGCGGCAGGGCGGCCAGCAGAGACCCGCCAACGGCAGCCAGCAGTGCCTCGGTAAGGGGGGGCTCCGGGGGGGCCCACGGCCACCGCCGGCCAGGCTGCCCCACGCCGGGGTTGTTGAGCACCGGCCTTTTCTTTTAGAGACTGTCGCTGCGCCAATCAAGCAAAAGGCTTCCTTCAAGATCAAGGATGCCAAGTGCCACCTGCACCCGCGGGCCAAGGGCAAGCAGGATGAGGCCGGGAAGGCTGGGGTGCAAGGTGAGGTGTGATGGCAGGGGGGCAGCGGGGCTGCCCGGCCCCCCAGGAGGGACGGGGCGCTGACTTGTCCCCCCGACGTGCAGGCGGTTCGGCACCTTGCTCCGACTGCCAGGTCGCCTTCGTCAACCTCAAGTGCGACTCGTCCAAGAAGGGGAAAGGCCGCCGGGCTCGCAACTCCTCCAACAAGGAGGTGACGCGCATCACGCTGGAGTTCGAGGCGGAGATCAAGCCGGAGGAGATCACAGGTGGGCACGGCGCTGGCTTGGCCCATCTGGGGCGCAGGCAGGGATGGCGGGACCAGGGGGACAACGGTGGTGGGACCGGGGAAACAGTACCATCCCCATGCAGCAAGGAGAGCCAAACCAGTCCTCATCCCGCACCAGACTGGGGTGTGCTGGGCAGCACTTGCAACCGAGCATTTGGGAGATGGTTTTAATCCTGCTGGGTTTCCCTCTCCATCCATCCTTTCTTACTGCATCCCTCTTTCCTCCCCTGCACCCCCATTCCCCCCCTGCACCCCCAGCCAGCTGCAACCTGCACTGCCTGCGACAGAGAGTGGAGAAAAAGCTGAAGTCGGCCATCAAAGCCCTGAAGAAATCCATCAACCAGGAGCGGTTCCTGCTCCGCTTCGCAGGGATGGAGTACGAGGTGGCGAGGAAGCTGAGCGTGGCCCCGGAGCGGCAGGAGAGCTGCGGGCCAGGCCAGCAGCGCCTGGGTGGCAAGTGTGGTAAGGAGCATCGTGGGGTGCCCGGGGTGGGGGACCTGCCGCGTTCCCCCCGCCGGCGGTGACAACCCCCGCCCTCCCATCGCATCACTGACGTCCCCCGCCGGCTCTCAGTTAGCTGCTCGCAGGGAACGTATTACCACGGCCAGACGGAGCAGTGCGTCCCCTGCCCCCCCGGCACCTACCAGGAGAAGGAAGGGCAGCTCTCCTGTGACCTGTGTCCCCGCGGTGATGCTTTCGGACCGGTGGGAGCCACCAACATCACCGGCTGCACAGGTAAGGGGGGCACGGAGCGGGGGCTGGGAGGCACACTGCGGGGATGTCCAGGGCTGCGACTTCAACCGTCAGCTGTCAGCCTCCGTCCGGAAGAGGGGAAAGCCCTGAGCACCCCCAGCACCCACGGAAGCTGCTACTTGGGCATTTATCGTTTAGAGGGGACCCCGGGAAGGGCAGCGCTTGCTCTGGGTATATTGATGCTGTCAAGGCTGGCGGGGAGAGGAGCCGGCCATGGCGCGGGAGAGCCCTGGGCACCCGGGATGCCAGGACTGAGCGATGCCTGTGCCCGCAGGTCAGTGTCCCCCCGGCCAGCACTCAGCCGATGGCTTCAAGCCCTGCCAGCCGTGTCCCCGTGGGTCCTACCAGCCCGAGGTGGGGCGGGCGCTCTGCTTCCCCTGCGGCGGGGGGCTGACCACCCGCCACGAAGGAGCCCTTTCCTTCCAGGACTGTGACACCAAAGGTAGGTCGGAGCTGGTCCCTGGGGAGGGGGGCACCCAGCGGGGCCGTGCCAGCGGCCCCTTTGCTCTCTGACCACCCCCCCACTCCCCCCAGTCCAGTGCTCCCCTGGGCACTACTACAACACGAGCGTCCACCGCTGCATCCGCTGCGCCGTGGGCACCTACCAGCCCGATTTTCGGCAGAATTACTGCATCACCTGTCCTGGCAACACCACCACCGACTTCGACGGCTCCACCTCCGTGTCCCAGTGCAAAAGTAGGCGAGCCGGGGTGCAATGGAGAGGGGGACAGGCATGGCGTAGATGGGGGTCCTTCCTCAAAAGTATTTGAAAATCTCTTAAAATAGAGTTTGGGGTCATTTCTGTGCTTTATGCATGCAGGCAGGCATGGCGGGATGCACGGAGCAGTGCTAATAGTGCACTCCCCCACCTTGCCCAGTAAACCCCCTTGTCCCATTGCCCATGCCACTGGTTCCCAGTTGAACCGGCTCTCCATGCCTTGCAGACCGGCAATGTGGGGGAGAGCTGGGCGAGTACACAGGCTACATCGAGTCCCCCAACTACCCGGGGAATTACCCCGCCAACGTCGAGTGTACCTGGAACATCAACCCACCGCCCAAGCGCAAGATCCTCATCGTGGTGCCAGAGATCTTCCTCCCCTCTGAGGACGAGTGCGGCGACGTCTTGGTCATGCGGAAAAACTGTAGGTAACCGAGCGCGCCGCGGTGCTCACGGGAGAAGCCGGGGGAGGAAAAGGCTGGGGTTCGGCAGAGCGGCCTTGTGCAAAGGGAGAAAGCCACGTCCCTGGGTGGCAGGAGGGGATTTTTGGGAATTGGGTGAGCAGGGGGATCGGCATCGCCTTGCCACCCTGGTGTGTTGCTGGATCAGGGAGATGTATGTGGGCTAAGCGTGGGCTGAGTTGCACACCCAGGTCTCGGCACTCCTTTTTGGGGTTAAAAAGCCCCATTTGGAGCTTTCCAGAGCAAGGAAGGAATAACAACATTCCTGGTATGTAACGTGAGGGTTGTGGGGTCTCAGCCTTGCCGAACAGACGATCCCCATCCCTGGTGCCCCTCTTCACCCTGAGCATTTAAGCACAGTAAGGCTGGGGGTAGCTCTACCGACGGGCATCTGGCATCACACATCCCCTCGCCGTTCCCCACAGCCTCCCCATCTTCCATCACCACCTACGAGACATGCCAGACCTACGAGAGGCCCATCGCCTTCACCGCCCGCTCTCGGAAACTGTGGATCAACTTCAAAACCAGCGAAGCAAACAGCGCCCGGGGCTTCCAGATCCCCTACGTCACCTACGACGGTGAGCACAGGGCGCAGGGGGATGCCATCCCGGTGTGCTGGTGCCTCCCTGCCCGGTTGCGGTACCCAGGTCACCCCTAATTCGCACCTCCCATGTATTTGGGGGGAGCAGACTCAGGGATGGGGACCAGAGGTTTGGGGACAAGTGACGGCTGATGCCCTGACTATGTTTTTCGGCTGGGTGTTGCAGAGGACTACGAGCAGCTGGTGGAGGACATTGTGCGGGACGGCAGGCTCTACGCCTCCGAAAACCACCAGGAGATCCTCAAGGTGAGCGTGTCCCCACCGCGTCCTCGCTGCCCGGGGCTCCGGGGGATGCTGGCAGGCAGGAGCACCCTTCCCTTCGGGTGTGCCCCCATGCCCCCGCAGCGCTCACGCCTTCGGCTCGGAGCCGCCGCGGGGGAGGACAGGGTGGGATGGTGACCCTCCCTCTGGCTTGGCTTCCCTGCAGGACAAGAAGCTCATCAAAGCTTTCTTCGACGTGCTGGCGCACCCCCAGAACTACTTCAAGTACACGGAGAAGCACAAGGAGATGCTGCCCCGCTCCTTCATCAAGCTCCTCCGCTCCAAAGTCTCCAGCTTCCTCCGGCCTTACAAATAGCCCCCCGCACCCCCGCTGCCCCGGGCCGCCCCGCAGCCAAGGAAACCCTCTTCTCCCTTCCTTCTCCTTTCCGATTTTCTCCTTCCTCCGTTCGGCTCTGGCAGGACTGCCACCTCTCACCCCCGCAGATGTCCCCCCACGATTTCTCCGCTGCTCCCCGCAGAGTTGTACCCCTGGCCGGGGGGGGGGGATGCTCCAGTCTCATCCAGCCGCCGGCGAAGCCACTCCTCTCTTCCGAAGCAGCTTCTTCGTTTTAGGAAACCGAAGCGCTGGTCCTTTCGCCGTCCTCTGTCCTCCCTTTGGTTTCCTTTACGCCAGGTCTGTCCCCATTCCCCGGTGCCACCAGCAGCCCGGGACGTCAGCGGGGTCATCGTCCTTCCAGCCCATGGAGCTGGTGCCAGCTGCAGCCCCACCGAGCCCTTTCACAGAGGAGTGCAAGAAGGTAACGCCGCATTTTCCGCAGCACCTAGGTCGTGGGTATCGGCATCGCTTTGCAGAGATCGGGGGAAGAGAATTTAAAAGAGCGTACTTGATTAAAAAGAAAATTTAAAGGAGAGATCGGCAAAGCACGCCAGCGAACGGCAACCGTGGTGGCTCCAGTGGCTGTCCCGCCGGAGAGCCGCGCTGGCGCTGGGAGGAAAGCACAGCCAAGCCACGTTCCCGGAGAACAATGTCTGGCTGCACGGGAGAAAACAGGGAGCAAAGGAGAAGGACTTTCAGCCGGGTTTGTTTTTTTTTTTTTTTAACCCCACCCCAGACACTTGTGCCAAGAAACCAGACTTTCTTACAAGCTCTGCCAAAGAGTAACTCGGAAAAGCAAGCTTTGTGAAGAGCAGGAGTAAATGTTTGTGCACTAGGATATCCTCTCTACCTTTTTCATATGTATTAAGTGCAATCATTTGAGTCTTCTTTATATTATTTAGAGGGAAGTGTTTTTTTTCTACTAGAAACGACAATATTTATACCTGCCTGAGAAATGAGAATGTGCATTTGTAACAAAAGAAAAACCATCCACCCAAAGCAAACCCAGCCCTGGGCTGCCGCTGACCGGCGGGATGGCGTTTTCAGGTCTTGCAACCTTTTTCTGCCGCATTGCATCCCCGATAAAAACCCCTGTTCGGGGGGGGAGATGGTGCCTGTCCTGCTCGGCGTGCGATGGGGTGAGTTTTTGCAGGGGGTTCGAGGCGTCTCGGTCCGTCCGCAGAGGAGATGGAGCAGCTGGGGTGGCTGGGTGCTTTCGGGCTGATCCTCCGCGGTTTGAGGGTTGTTCAAGCCCCGTTGCGAGGAGGATGCAAAACTCAGCCCCATCACCTGCTTGTCACAAACCGTTTTGCTTCCCTGCAGGGGCTCAGGGAGGAGGCGAGACCGGGGGCAAGTCCCAAGGCAGGGTCTAGGGGGGCACGCTGGGAGGAGAGAGGAGCTGCCCCTCCGCTCAGCCCCGAAATCTCTCCCCCAGGTATGGAGATCCCTGGAGGGACAGCCGTCCCTCCTCCGCTCTGGGGAAGCTTTGTGCTTCCAAGTCCCTTCAGACGCTTTTGGCTCCGTCCCTCCGCATGTGCTCATCCCGCTGGGATACTGCGGGAGCCCCTCCCCAGGGAGCAGAGTGCGGATCCTGGGGGGGGACACCCCATCCTACCACCCCCCGCCCCTTTCACTGCCGCCTGCCTTCCCCCAGCTTTGCAGACAGGTACGGCTGGGGACAATGGCCGGGTGGATGTCACTGGTGGGTTTGTCCCCCCCCCCCCCGGCATCTTCACGTGGCTGGACAGGACCTCTGGTGACAGGTGACCGCTGCCAGTGGTCACCCCTCTTCCTCCTCCCCAAGCCTCGCTCCCTTTCCAGGCCTGCCACCGGCTCTCACCTCCCTGTGCCTTCATCCCCCTCTTCATCCTCTCGAAGACCTGGAGCTGCCAGGACTAAATCTGGTCAACTTGCCTACAGCTTTCCTCTTGGCAGGTCCCCTCCCATCCCTGTCCCCGCTTGTATCTCACTGTCCCTTTGACCACATCTGGGGCAAGCCCTGCTCTTAATGAACCAATTATTTATTGCTCAGCACGTTCCCCCCCCCGGTCAGTCCTTGCCGAAACCGGGAGGCAGCTGCTCATCCGTGTCTCCTCTCCTCAATCCATGCTGCTCCAGCACCCCGAGAGCTTCTTCAGGGCTCTGTTAGGGGCTGTGGGCTGGGTGAGCGCTGGCAAAGGGCGGGGGGGGGGCTGAGGTTTGTCCCCAAGATGCATCGGTTGGAAAAGTCTGTCCTGATTCATCCCAGCTGTGGATTTACCCCTCCTGCCGCCCGGCTCCCAGCCTGTTTGGAAGCTCAACAGCTGTGGGCTGAGCTGTTTGTGACTTGGTTGGTGTCTGGAAGCAGCCGCTTTGATGCACAAAAGCTGTTGTAGGGATTTGGAGGTGGGGGGGGGTTATTGCTCTGGGGCAATCGCAACAGAGCAGTGACCATTGAAAGGGTCTTTCATATTTAGAAGGAAAAAAAAAAAAACAACAAAACACAACAGCAAAAATAAAAACAACCCGGGAATGACTAACCCTGCTGTGGTGGCCCCACTGCGATGCAGCGACTCGTGCTCACAGAGGAGCTTCTGAAGTCTTTGGGATTTAACGGCGGGGTTGCTGTCGCTCTGACCCTGCGGGGCACGGGGGCTCCCGGAGCCTCAGGGTGTCCTGGTTGCCACCGTTGTCACTGCACCGACCACCTCCGCTCCCCTAAAGCAGTTTTGGAAGGGTGAGGTGGGCAGCACGTCCTGCTGTAATGGTCAGACACCTGATAACGTCTCCTCCTCCTCCTTTCACCAAGTATCTCACATAAACCCCCCAAAAAGTCCACAGGGCCACCAGAACCACCCCACTGCAGTTCAGTCCCTCTCTTCACCCACACCCACGACTCAGAAAGGGTTTGAAAGGCTGAGAACAGCATCATCAGCCACCTCTCGGATGTATTGAATGTTTCCACGCAGCGAACATAAATAAGGGCTGTTGGTTATTTTGTTTTTTTCATGTTGGAATATTTATATCTGCCTTTTGCAGCGGGCCACGACTTACCATCTCCAGCAAAAATGATTAATGCAAAAGATGTAGTTCATGAAGTTATTTGCACTTGATTAAAAGAAAAAAAAATGTATCTGAACTTTGTAAAAAGAAATGTTTGCATTTTGTATTGTCTTTTTTTAATTATTAAATGGAATTTCTTGGTGTTGTGTTGATCTTTCAAAAACTGGCTCTGATGCTTATTTTAAAGGTTTCTAACAGCAGGATCCAAAGCTATTTTCATTGTTTTGTTCCCTCAGATGCTAAGACAAGCTCTTTTCAAGCGCAGAGGGTTTTTTTTCCCCCAGAAGCTTAAAAACCTACACACTTCCATAAGCTCACCAGTCATTACACAATGTATTTATTTATATACATTAATTAGATGCAACATATCTCTTTTTTAGCCCAGAACATGGAGTTGGACAGGGACCAGAAAGCACTCTTTATCTTGGCCCCAACCCCCTTGCTGAGCTGCAGCTCCCCCCCGCCACGCCCCCCCAGCACCCTCCATTCCTCAGGATCCTGTGGGTAACTGGGCCCAGCTGGAAGACACCCATCAAGTCCTCATGAGCTGCTGCTGGGCAGGACCCCATGGCCCCAGTCATTGGTTGTGGGGGCAGCAGAAACCAGTGCCCCCTGGCCTGCTCCCCCAGAGCAGAGAGGCTTGCCAGGACAGGGCGCAGCCCTGCACACAGGACAGCTTCAGGTGACCACAGCGCAAGGTAAGGGTCCTCTCGGGGTGGGGGGGTGGATCTTGGGGCTACAGCATGACTGCCGAGCGGTGCTGCCTGCACCACGCACTTTCAGCTGTGGTAGCCACCTCAGTTTTGCTTGTTCTGGAGGCCGGTGGAGCTGTTCCCCCTCCCTGCCCTGCTCTGAATGCAGGATGATGAGGCTCCTTCCCTCGAGAAAGCTCTGAGTCTGATACTCCACTTGAATTCACGTACCCATCAGCTCAATGCATTTGACACCTTTCTCGCTCCAAGGAAGCGAGCTGCTCTTTAGCAAACCTTTCCCAACAAGTTTTGGAAGAACACAACCAAACACACAGCTGTAGGTGTCCTAAAAGTTTATTGCTGCCCCATTAGTAGAGGCGCTGGGGCTTCCCCATGGTGCTCTTGATATACAAAGCACGCACGTTCTGCCAGTTCTTCTTCAGCAAGGACACCAGAAAGTTGATGGCCAGGTGGATGTTGTAGACGAGTTCATCCTCTGTCATCTTGACGTGACCAACAGCCACAGCCAGACAGAGCACCTGGGGGACACGGACACCAGGGTCACTCATGCAGGTAGAGGTTTTGCAGGGAAATCAAAGACTCCAGCTAAGCAACTGACAAAACACCCTAGTGCTCATCTAAACGCATCAGGCTATCAAAATATCCCATGTTCTGTCAGCCGGACAGGACTTCTCCAGCTTATCCATGGGTAAGCGTTTCCACAGAGCTCATTACATTTGGCACGTGGCTCCCATGAACATGTCTGCTAGCATCTGGACATCATCTCTGAACAACAGCTTGGGTAGGTCTTCCTCCGAACACAAAGGTGACCGATGGAAGGCAGGGAGCACCGCTGCCTCCCCGAGATGGGGAAACCGGGAAGGACGTGTTAACATGCTGTGCCGAACCAGCGCCGGAGCGGGAGCAGACCTCTGGTTTAACTCCACTCCCACACCCTGCTCATTAGGCAGCGTCGGCATGTGCCCTGCAAACCGCTAACGCGGCGCAGTACAGACGATTAGCTCCAAACTTCACTGCTAAGCATGGCGCCAGCTTCACTTTTTGTTTTGGGCACCAGCCACCAGCCCTTTCTTTCTGCACATAACACACACAAAGGCCAAACCTCTGCCTGCCAGCCTCGCTGAGAAGCTTGTAAGTCAATGTTCCCCACAGGCTGAAGACAAAAGGATTTACGAGCAAGCTGACAGGCCAAGTGTCAAGACATCGTTAGCTCAGTTACTTAAAATGCTCCAGCATTTGCAAACTATCACATTTGCTGTGTCCTCCCAGTTGTTGTGCCCCCAGGCCCAGATCAGCTGGAGTCCAAGGATGCACCTCAGCTAGCAGAGCTGTTAATTCTGAATTAATACCCATGAGTGACATTTAGACCACTGACACAAGATTAAAATGCCTAAACAGGGTTATTTTGGTTTTAGGGAGCCAGCTTGCCTTGACATCTCTTGACAGCAGAAGCAAGTATCTGCAAAGCTGCTCCAAAGTTCACTTGCAGAGTCAAATCCCAAACTTGCCTCTAGCAAAGCGCTGCTGCATGCACAGACACACAGGGGCATGCCTGGACCCACCCTGCGAGTGTCACCCACTTACTGTAAGAAGCATTCATTATGGCTGATTGTGCTCAGCACTGAAACACCAAAATCATCTCCTGATCATTTGCTCTAAGATCTCTCAGCCACAGATAAATTACTCCTCCTTTCCAGCTAGCAGCTGAATGCTCTGGGTACTGTCTCCCTTTGCTGCAGAGGAGACCGTCACCGGCTGCTGTTCTAGGAAGACTCTTGAGGGACACCTACAGCCCAGACCAGAGATCGCAGCCACATACAAGTGACCACCCGTCACAAATAACCCTCAGGTATGTAGCTGCCTTGGAGAAGAAAAGCCCTGCTTTACCTTCTTCATCTGAAATTTGATCGTAGATTTGACCTCATCAACCTTGGCCACCAGGTTCTCATTGTGCGTGAGGAGAGAAGGGAATTTGCCAGCTTTGTTCAGACCTGGACCCAGGATTCGAGGAATCTGCTTGATCAAGGACTCGGAAGCCAGGAAGGCATCGTACTTCTTAGCTGTGAGGAGACAACCAATGCAGGTAAGAACGGACTCCCAGCTCCTCCACTGAGCTTGAAACTAACAGCTCAGCTAAGACTGCGCTGCTCCATTTCCCTCAGCACATGCATTTCAACATTCTCCAAGTCCTGCCTAGCTGAACTTAAGCTGTTTTTACTAATATTAGAAATTACTCCTGTCACAACAGCCAAACCCACCAGAACCCAGCTTCACATCCTGACAGCACACTCTGATCTGTACACAGTTCATTTCCCTGAAGAAAATGGCCTTTGTCAAGCCACAGGTGACCGACGCTGAACTCCGAGCTCTACCAGGAGCTTCCTACCGCAGCCCGTGCAGGTGTGGATGGACGGATCACACATCTCAGAGAGGCTTAGCTAGCCATTGTGGTATCCTAGGTCATTTCCTAACTGCATATGGTTCTGTGGCTAATTATGGACTGAGTGGTAAGTTTTTCTTGTCTGCCTAACACATGTATCAAAATGACTGACTTTACAGGGAGGGAAGAATTTTGTCTCTTACCAAGGGAACATTGGCAAATTTCGTTCTATTCATTTAAGTATTGCAGGACTAAAGCAAACTTTCACCTCCAGCTTTACTCAGCTTTTGCTGCGCTCCAGCTCCCTGACTGGTACCGTGAGGAACAGCAGCTCAGGGTAAAACTTTCAGGGAGACAGGAACAATTTTCCTATACCCCTTCCTTCCAGAGGACAGCAATCAACCTTACTCCTGAAGTGCTGAGCTGTTGGACCTTCTGCGCTCCTAACAGATTGTTTTCTCTTCTGGGTAGGTTCTAGACGGCTTGCTGTACTTCAGGCTGACTCTGGTCAGCCTTCTATTCCCTGCAGTTAACTATGACATGGAAATCCGAGCACAGGGAAAACCATCCTGCTTACGCAGCCCTCCCAAGTTAGCCAGGGTACTCAGAGCCTGATCCACACCATCACTCACCCAGCTTCTTCACCAGCTTCTTGTTTTTGTTGAGCTTCTTCAGAGCCTCTATGTCCATGTGAGGGATGTCAACCGCTTTGGCCTCATCGCAGTGCTGCTGGTCCCCCAGCAAGCAGACCGAGAACTTGGGCCGTGGAGTTGACTTCAGCCTGGGGACAGAAGGTCCAAATTACTGCGAAGCGCCAGTGCCACACGCACTTCCATGGGAGCCATCACGGAGGTACCTTACCACAGTGTCTGGGAATCTTCCTCCACAGCTTCTAACCTGCCTTCTCCAGCAGGTCGGTGGGGACAGCACAGGGGCCTCCCACACCTCCCCTCATGTTTTAAGACCCAGGGTAGGGGTCCGTCCAGCCACACCCACCTAGCTGGGGTGGTCTGAACTACCCGAGCGGTTCAGCGCTGCGTCCTCCTGCTGTGGCAGCCGGCCTGCCCTGCGGCAGGGCCGGGCAGCAGCGAGGCGGGCACAGGCCGAAGGCTGGGTGGGAGCAAGAGGATGCCGAACCTGACGGTGCCGGAGAACCGCTTGTCTTTCTGCGGGTCGTAGTTCTTCAGGCTGATCTGCAGCTCCACCGTCTCCACAAACCTGAGGGGGGGGGGAAGGAAAGCGGCGCAGGTTGAGGGCCCAGCCGGGCAGGGGGGACAGCCCGGCCAAGCGCCGGGGCCTGTGACACGCCCGGTCCCGCCGTGGTGCAGGGCTCTTACTTGCGCTTCTTGGTCTTGCTGCCCTGCAGCACCTCCTTCACCGCCTCGTACAGGGTGTCGCGGGAGACCTTGCTGCTGCGGGGGGGGGAAGACAAGGCGGGCTCAGGGCTGACCCGGCCTGGGCCTCCTGCGGGCCGCCGAGAGCGGGGACAAGGCCCCTGAGCCCACCCGGGCCCATCCGCGCTCCCCCTCAGCCGCCCCCCGCTGCCCGCGCCCCGCCAACCGCCCGGACGGCCCCACAGCCTCCCGCCGGGCGCGGATGGCGGCGGATGGCGGGGCTGGCCGACACCCACCTCATGGCGGCGGCTGGTCGGGACCGAAAGGGCGTGTCCTCCCCCTGCGCGATATAAATAGGGGCGGGAATCTCGCGAGACGCGGTCTCGCTGCGCGGGCGCCATGCTGGGAGAGGCGGAGCGTGGCACCGTGTGGCCGCCATGCTGGGAGAGGCGGAGCGTGGCACCGTGTGGCCGCCATGCTGGGAGCGGCGGAGCGTGGTGCTGGAGGGCCGTACCGCCTTCCCCGCCCCTCGGCTCCCGTCGGCGGGCAGTTCCCCGTCCGCATCTCCTTCGTTGTTAAATGAACGTCTGTGGTCTCTTTGCCTCCTGTCTCAGCCTATCAGGCCAGGAGCTCCTCCATCGCTTCACAGCGCACTGATGAGGGTACGCATCCCCGGAGCCCCGCCCTCCCCTCAGTAGCCTTTGGGAAGGAGACGGGACGTAGCCCCTGCGTGGGGAGCTCCCGAGGCACAACGCCTTGCTGCTGGGACAGGTTCCCCCTCTTGGGCTTCAGTGCTATTAAACCTCCTTATTAAGTTTACGCAGGCAGAGACGCGCTGCCCGCCAGCTGGGAAGGGCATGCCCCAGGGCAAGGCTGCTGAGGGCAAGCCGTGCCTTCCGGCTTCGAGGTCGGCAGGGCGCATGCGCTGCCGGGCTGCGCTCATGCGCATTGACCGCGCAGCGGCGCTCTCTCTCCCTAAACCTGTCCTGCTAGCCCAGTTCTGGGGGGCGGTGCCGCGGTGCCCCGGAACCTGGGTGGCGGGCTGCGAGAGGCTGAGGCGCGGCGGTGAGCCCTGTCGCTATGCGGGTTGCGGGGCGGGGCGAGCAGGGGCCCGGCCCCGGTGCATGGCGGTCAGGCGGCGGACTCGGTCCCGTTGGGTTTCCTCAGGTCGGTGCCAGGGGTGGTGGGGGAGGCCTGGGGGGAGGGGGGCGGGGGAGATGGCGGCTGAGGGGCAGTCGGGCCCCGGCGAGCTGCTGCTGCCGCCACCCCCCTGGCTAACAGCACGGGGGGAGCCCCGCCGTGTCTCCCCGCCACCCCCTGGGCACCTGGGCCTGCCCAGCCCCGCCGCTCCCCTCAGGGCTCGCCATGGCACCAGGCCCCGTCCTGCTCCTCAGGGCGCCAGGCTCTGCCCTGCCCCGTCCTGTCCCCAGCCCGCCCTGGCGCGGGAGGCATGTCCTCTGTCATCCCCTGGGTGGCTTCATGTCACAGCCTACACTTGGCTTTCCTCAAGCAGCGCCTGCCCTACCTCTTCCAGGGGGTCGCAGCCCCTCCAGCAGTTCTGACAGCCGTTTGCATGGCAGCCATAGCAGCTGAAAGGGGCCTTGATTCCCCAGCGAAGCGCCTCGACCCTGCTGGGACAGAGCCTTCACTGGGAAGTGAGCTGCAATGCCTCTCGGGTGGTGTCAGCCCTAAAAGCAGGCAGAATCTGCTGTAGGTGGAGAGGAGCTGTCTGTTGGGGGTAGGGAGCAGTGGGGTTAGAGGGCACTAAGCGTGGCACAAAGCCTGGCTGCACCCCTGGGCGCTGCAGTGACAGACAGAGCTGTCAGACTTGTTCCTGGAAATCAACATGACAAAATATTAGGCTATGTCAGAGATTACTCGTGAAGAATCCACTGCAGCTGCTTTTAAAGATAATCTCTCAGCAGAGTGCTGCTTTAGCAAAATGTTCTTGTGGGGGTGTGGATGTTTTAAAATCATCTGCTTATAGCCTGAAATTCTGTTCCTCAGAAGGCTGGGAATTAGACAGGAAAGGGAAGAGAGAATGAGGATGCTTCCAGGGACAAAGCTCGTCATCCTGCCCCTGTCTCTTGCAGTTCAGGACACGCTCAGCCTGTAGGTTCAGACTTTAAAGTACCCTGAAACCTTTCCTGCAGATCATTTGGAGGGTGGGAAGGGCTTGAATGTGGTATTTACACCTTCCTTAAAAAGAGTGTCAGTTCACTGGCTTGATAAGCTTTATCTTATATTTGCCTGTGGAACAGATTGTTAGCCCTGTTGTCCCACAAACGGGGTTCGTTTACCTAGTGTGCAAGCCAATAACACACAGAGTTGAGGTATTTTCAAACTACTTTCACTGATGCGCATGAATGGGTGCCTGTCTTGGAACAGCACACCCTTGTCTCAGAAATCCTCATAATTATACACTTAACTAATACGTATTCATTGTTATTTTCCTTAATGATTGGTTCTTTCTTCTTCGCCCCTCATGTAAATTAGTGCACAGACTCTGTCTTCTTCCTTCATTGTCCTCTTTTGAGTAGGTGGTATCATTTGAGTAGGTGGTCAATGAGTCAGTGGTCGCGATCTCCCCCTGTAGGAATTACCTTTTACCTACTTCTTCCCTAAACTGGCAGTTCCAAGTGGTTCTTCAAGGTTTATTGACCAGACCACAATCCGTTACCTTTTCTGACATAAACGTAAAGCCTCATTGTCTAGTAGTTAGTTCTTAAACGCTGAATCATGTCTAGTTATTGTTTCCCTATTTTAAATATTAACTGATGGGAGCTGTACAGGAGACTTTAGCAGCTCCCTGGTTATTTCAATCATATTATACGTATTAATTGATAACAGCCCTGCCTGCCATCGGTATGGGAAGGGAGGATCTTTTGACCAGTTTAACCCTTTATAATCTCCAAAACAGTTTGCCATTCAAGCCTTTCTTAATGTGCAAAAGCGAGTATAATGTATGTTGGGAAAAGATAACATTTGAATTGTTCTTTTTATTTAAGACTTGCAACAAAGAAGACAACTCGCTGTTCCACAAACCTCTTGCTCTGGGTCCTGGTGCTCTCTACGAGCACGCTGCGTAAAGTGAAATTCATGTCTGAGGACCAGTCATCGGGGCAGGATGGAGAGCTTGGGCTTGCAAGCAGTGACCCTTAGTGACGGGACAACAGCCTACATTCAGCAGGCTGTCAAAGGTAACGGGTTCCTTTGGGCTGTGAAGTCTAAAAGTCTCTTGATTGACACTGTGAAATTAAAGTCAGACCTATCAAAAGCGCCCTTGTGGCAAGCGAACTCGCATGTATCTTGTATGGTTGCTTGGTACAGGAAGCCAGCAGCTATCTGTTAGATTTGCACAGAAGGGTGAGACGACGGAAATAAAACATGCCTCTGGTTTGGAAATAAAGCTTTGGAGATGGGAGAGCTGTTGCTGTAGAAAGTGAAGGTTCTGTTCAGACTAGAGCGAGCCCTGTTCTCCCCAGGGTAACTGGGGAAATGGAGTTCACACCATGGCCTGCAAGCCTCTGTTCAACCAAAACTTCACCTGAAGCTAAGCACTTACTTCACTGAGATGCAGAGAATTTGGTTCACAGTAGTGCTTTTCTCACTTAAAGGGGTGCTGAGCTTGGAGTTGGTTAACTGAAGCAATACCAGTGCCAAATTCAACACCTGCCCATATTTTGGTGTTTGTGGGATGCTCCTTCCTTCACCACCCACTGTTCCTGCGAAAAGGAACACTCTGTTTCCCAGCCTGTGGAACAGGATGGTTGAGTTGCGAGGCTTCATGTCCTGGGGATTGCTGTCTTTTCTGTGCAAACTCACTGCAAGTTCATTGCATCTGTGGAGTTGAACTATCTTGAAAACCACTAGGTTTTGTGACCCCCCCAAACCTTGTGCGCTAGGTGAAAGCAACCTGGATTCCTCATGTTCAGGTGGGACAGAGCAGTGTTCTCTCTGCATCAAATAATTCAGTAACTAAAACATTATTACAGGGTTACTCAGAGCGACACTATTTTAAGAGTCCAGTCTACCATGAAGGGTAGCGATAATTTAGGTCCTTTTAGGTCCTGTAATATTTTTTCCAGGAGTTGATCCTCCACCAAAGTAGAAGAAAATGAATCCTCAGGCCCTTGCCAATGCCGTTAAAAGCTCCCAGTTGATCCTTTTTTTTTCTCCAGCACAAGTGTAATTGCTTTCTACTTTAGATCCAAAACACTTAGCGCACACATTCTTTCTGCTTCTTGGTTTACAGAGCTGTGAAGGGCAGCTTGTAAACAAGTGATGACTGAGGTTCTTTGTCTTGTATCCTCCTGTCTAGGAAAGGGAAGTTCCAGCATTTCTGGGAAGTTAAGCACCTCTATGGCTATTCAGGGGAAAGCCTGATAAATAACAGGTTATAAGTAACAGTTTTGCAGTCTTCTGTGGGACCGGTTTCCTTCTAAAGATTCGGCAAAGGGGACAGCTCATGGGACCAGAAAGACTGGATTCTGCAGGCAGTGTTGATGGCATTTTTTTAACTGTTTCAGGTGAAAAGCTGATTGAAGGGCAAGTCATTGAACTTGAAGATGGGACCACAGCTTATATCCATCAGGTGACAGTTCAGAAAGGTGAGGACCATAAATTCACCTCTTTTTAGAAGGATATTGTAACTGCAGTTGTCTGTGTTCCAACAGTCGGACTCCTCTGTTAGCTTTAAGAAGTCCGTATAGGCGTAGGGTTTTTTTCCTTGCCCACAGTTTTGAGGTTGAGTGAGCAAGGACGTAGAATGTGATATCCTGCAAAGATTTTAGCAGTCTGACAAGAAGGCAAATTTGCTGGTGGTGTGAGCAAATGTTTAAGTGTTGTTTCACCTGTGGGCTCTCTCACCGTTGTCAGTCTGACAGATCACAAGTCTACCAGCAAGGCCGGTAAGCTGCGTGCTGTGTTTGTGCCAACTACAGAGCCAAACCAAAGTTTGTTTCTTGTGGGAGCAGTTGGACAGGAATTTCCGTTGAACTATGAGATAATATATTACTTCTGGAATAGGTGTTTGGCGGCGGAGGGTGGGGATTGTTGGAAGCAATGCCACCTTGGTCACTGACCCATCAGCCAATGTCACCTCTGAAATGAGGTGACATTAATTAATCTGAGAGGTGATGGGGATTCATTTCTTGTGGGAGACACCAGAGTGGCACAGAGGAATCCTCCCTGACCACGATAAGATGTGAAAGGGCAGGCAGAAAGAGCTCTGTTGCTTTGGGCAGTCCATCTTTCACCCTCCCAAGCTCCTTGTATGCCACCTCCCTTTTCTGTTCTTAAAAGGTTGCTTGAAACCCACTTTGTATGCCTGGCTGTGTCCCTTTCCTTCCTTCATCCTCTTCCCTGCCTCCAAACGCACAAGCACAGTGAGACACGTTTTTCTTCTCACCCCTGCTGCCATGGGATGTCTGTGTTCTCCTTTACACACCCCTGTGCCAGAGTCATCATTCTTGTCCAGGACATGATCTGGCATTTTGGAATTGGTGGGATACTGCATTACCCCAATGACCTGAAGAAGTGTGGTGAAGCTATGCACGAAGCCTTAAAAACCTCCTAATTCATGTTGGAGGGCTCAAATGGTGTCTTAAAACCTATAGTTGTGGTTCACTTTTAGTGCAAGCAGGCAGCCCTGCTGTGTCCTATTCTGTGGGTGTGAATACTGCAGGGTTCAGGAACTGACGCAGTATCCCCTCCATCCCATCTGAGTCTTCCAGTAAGGTGTGTGCGTTTTTTTCTTTTCTTTTAGAGTCTGTGTCTTTTGAAGATGGTCAGCCAGTGGTGTTGGAAGATGGCAGTATGGCCTACATACACAACACAGCTAAAGGTAAAGAGTGTTCCCTGTTCTTCCCTAGAAGCTGCTAAAGTGTCACACGTTTCCAAGGCTGTAGGTGGCCCGGGGAGATGAAGAGTACCTTGCGCTCAGCAGCTCTTTTACATTTGATTTTATTGGTTTCCTCTTGCAGAAAGTTATGACCCCAGCACCTTTGAGGCCGTCCAGCTGGAGGACGGCTCCACTGCCTACATACATCGTCCTGTCATCGTGCCACCTGGCAGCACCATCCTGGAAGTGCAGGCAGAGACTGGGCTAGAGGAGTTGGCTGGAGAGGAGGGAGGTGATGCCTTTGATGTTGAGACCATTAATGCATTAAAGCAGTATGCCGGTAAGGTGAGGGCGCAACGCTTCTTTCATGGTCTGCCAGCAGCGCTGAGGGGCTGGTGTAGTAGTCCGCATTTGGCCTGGGGTTTAAGTGTCTTCCTTCATTAGTACTTCTGTATATTTGTTTTGCAGCAATGCCAGCTTTGAGAAGAAGAACCGGACAGGGCTCCAGTGAGGGTGCCACCACTGGCAGGTGGCTGAGAGTTAAGGACCTAGAACAGGGCTGTTTCCTGCTGGACCCTCTAGCTAGTTCCTGCAGAGTGCTGGGCCTACCGCCCTTAACCTGCTGCAGGCACGGATTTGGGAAGAGCAGAGAGCTGCTGTGATACAGCTTGGATTTTTTTTTCTTGCTTTAAATGTCCCTCCTTGTAGGTGTTTTCTTTCTGTTTGCCTGGGTTTCTCATAATGCCACCTGGGTGTGATGTTCTTTTGTTTTCCAGAGATGATTCAGGCAGCAGATCAAGACTAGCCTTTTACATGTCAGGAGTCACTAAGTTATGGCCACTCTTCCCCATGTTGACAAAGGCCTCAAAATCCAAAATAGCTTCAGATCCTAACTTGTTGTCACTGCAGTGCTCCATGTGAACGTCTTGGGTGCTGCCATTTTCTCCCGTCTTCATGGTGTTGTACGAGAAGGGGCTACCAGGAGTGTGCTGACACACTGCTCAACTGGGCAGCATTAAGATTTGCCGATGGAGAGCTTTCTGCTGTGGTCGGACCAGCCTCCCCTAGCTCTCTGGAGAAGAGTGAGGTGTCACTGCTGATGGGACTGCCTTCCTGCTTGGGTTGCTCACCTGTTCCATGCTGTACAGGGAGGCACGAACAGCGCCTGTGCTTCTTTACTTGCAGGTGTCTGATGAGGAAGAGGAGGGAGTGACAGACACCTGCCATATGAAGAGTGAGGACTCCAGCAACATCCCTTCCCAGGTCTGAATTTTTCAGTGGTGCATTTCTGAAACTAGGCCAAACTCCTCTTGATGCAGAGCGCTTTGCCAGCTAGTAATTAAAAATGCTTTGTGGCTTCTCTGCAAGGCTAGCAAATATATTAGCTGCAAGTTTTACAAATGAGCTAAGTGAAGCACAGTGAGGCGAGTTATGTGTCTGAGGACACCCAGTGAGCTGGGAGGTGGGAATGGGAAGTGCTGGTTCCTAGACCTTTGCTCTGTTACCTGGGTTTTACCATACGTGCACAAGTTGTTTTTGTAGGAACATGTTTTTATGAGGATAACTGAAGGACTGCATATGTATGGCAAGGAGGGAAATGATTTGTGTGGGCTTTGTGCTCGCTGAATTAATTTCCATATGTCTCAGCAGGATTTGCAGGAGGAGGAAGTACACAGCAGTGAGAAGGGGCAGCAGTCTGGCAGTAGAGCTTTCCGTTGTGGGTACAAAGGCTGTGGCCGCCTCTATACCACTGCTCACCATCTAAAGGTAAACATGTCCCCATGTTAGATCAGAATGCTGCTATGCAAAAGGCTGAGTTGTGTGCTGGGCTCCCCAAGAGATCCAGATGTGTTAATCGGCCAAGGTGAAATCCAACAGAGAACTTCAGATTCTCTCCACCAGCTAGATTTCTCCGCACTGTTTTCCTTCCTCCTTGTCTCGGACCTCATTTTAGGGACCTGTTTTTTCTTTTCCAGGTACATGAACGTGCTCACACAGGTGACCGGCCATATACATGTGACTTCCCAAGCTGTGGGAAAGCATTTGCTACAGGTAACAATTTTTCTTTTGAGCAAATTTTGTCCAAACCACTCGTTAAGTATCAGCCCTGGCTTTTTTCCAGCAGAGCACGCTGAGCATAGCTTTTAAAGCCTTCTGAGAAGGACTTGCAGCATGGGAGACTGCCCAGGACTTGATTGATTATGGACAGATTAAAGGAGTTACAGAAGAAGCTGAGTTGTCAGTGGTGGTGTGAAGCTGTTTGGATATTTCTTCCCCTTCAGCTTTGCAAACACAGGACAGACATTAAAAAACGCATGAACTGAGAGGTGGTACGCAGCTTGCCGTATTATTTCCTTCTTGTTATAAAATTAATTGTGGTTTCTTTTCTGGACAGGGTATGGGCTGAAGAGCCATGTGAGAACACATACTGGTGAGAAACCGTACAAGTGTCCAGAAGACGTGTGTAGCAAAGCCTTCAAAACCTCCGGGGATCTGCAGAAACACATCCGGACACACACAGGTGAGTAGTACAGGTGGAGAACTGAGTGGCCCATTGAAAGGGTCTCCAACATAAAGTACTGCTTCAGCCTTTGTCCAGGACATGCCTTTTCGTATCTTGGGTGAAGCAAGGCAGAAAAGTTGTCTTCAGACAGAAGTAGAGGGGTAGTAGAAATAGTACTAGGGATTCTTGACTCGGTTATGAACAGCAGAGCAAGAAGGGTAGGGATGCCAGTGTTGCTAGAGGAAATGTGCCAGCAGTTGGGTCTGATCTGAGGTCTTGTCATTGTAATACTGTGGAGGAGTGAAGGGATACAGGTGTCCAGGGCATTCCAGGTAGCTGTGTTGTAGCAGGACTATCATCCACGTTACTCTGTCAATGCAGGTGAGCGTCCCTTCAAGTGCCCCTTTGTGGGCTGTGGTCGCTCCTTTACCACATCCAACATCCGCAAAGTTCACATCCGAACGCATACTGGCGAGCGGCCGTACATGTGTCCGGAGCCCAGCTGCGGAAGGGGCTTCACCAGTGCCACCAATTACAAGAACCACATGAGAATCCACACAGGTAAGAGAAGGAGAGGGTGAAATGCAGACAGCTCCTTCCCCAGTCAGCTGGCTGCACTGACAGCCTGTGGCAGCAGGGAAATCTGTGGGACTGAAATGGTTGTTTCCAGGCCCAGGCATTGCAGGGGTAGAACTGGGGGAGCAGCCAGGGAGTTAAACGAAATAGGAATTGCTTTACTGCACTGATTAGTGTTCCACCAGTCTGTCTCCAACTATTCCGTCTTGACGGGGAATCCCTTCCCAGAGCATGAGGAGGGTGAGTGAGTTAAGCTCTGCTCTGTGGCCTCTGCCCTAGGAGAGAAGCCGTACATGTGCACTGTGCCAGGCTGCGGAAAGCGCTTCACTGAGTACTCCAGCCTCTACAAGCACCATGTGGTCCACACGCACTGCAAGCCCTACACCTGTAATAGTTGTGGGAAGACCTACCGCCAGACCTCCACGCTGGCCATGCACAAGCGCAGCAGCCACGGCGAGCTGGAGGCCACGGAGGAGAGCGAGCAGGCCCTCTATGAACAGCAGCAGCTGGAGGGTGAGCAACCTCTCCCCCATCACCTGCGGCAGGCTTGGGTCAGGCCGCGCGGCAAAGGGGAGAGAGACGACAGCAAGAGCCTGCAGCCGCTCCCCTCTCTCAGACCCAGGCCTCTGCTGTGGCCTCCTGCCTTCCCCCATCAAACCCAGATCTGTGTCACAGACAAGAGAAAAGGGCTCCCCATGGTCCTCGCTGTATGTCACGGGTTGGGAACAGGCTCCTGCCCGTTCTGTAGTACAGGGAGAGGTAAAGGCCCTTCTTCCCAGGCCAACACTGGGCTGTTGTCATCGTGATCTTGTGCTCTTCTGTGCTGGCCCTCCAGGCAACAGGCAGGTCCCGGGGTGAGGCTTGTGCTTTCACACTCTGATTAGTGCTTCTCTCGCCCCTTTTGCTCTTCCCCTTCCCTGACTTAGCTGCTGCTGCTGACAGAGGCTCCCCTCTGAAGAGCCAGCATATTGCTTTCCTGTCAGAGATGGAGGAAGATGAAGAGGAAGGGGAAGAGGAAGATGGTATGCCTACGCAGGTCTCGCTTATTTCTCGGGATGGGACAGAGCAGGTATGGACACTTGACAGCCTCCAGCATATGGGGAACAGCAGTTATCTGAGTGAGATTCTGCCTCTACCCAGCCTTGGTGTTCTTTTTAAGGCTTTTTTTCAGCATAAAACAGACCCTGGGCCTTCATGGGCTCTGTCTGTCATGAGGGCTCCCTCCTTACTGCCCTGCCCCACTGCTGCAGTCTTGATGTGGAGGGTAAAGAATGGGCTGCTGGTCCCTGACTCGCCTTCTTGCTGGATGGGGTCTTGCAGGTGTTTGTCCACACTTGCGTGCAGGGCGTAGCAGCCCTCGCCTCCTGGACAGCTGTCGAGAGGCAGCTCCCAATTTCTGCTGACACAGGCTGGATCTGGAGATTGTTTTTGCGTCGTTTGTATACGGCAGTGCTTTTCTTGTACTTCCCTCCACCAGCTGCCTGTGTGCTGACTGGGAAAAACTCCCTTCTGTGGCATGGGGCAAAGGAAACAGCTGCTACGAGTAACGCTTGTTTCCTCTTAGTCTGAGATGCTGCCTGCTGCAGTGATGCACAAGCTGTCCCTTCAAAGCCTGGAGAGAAGACGCTAAATGGGAAGGGGAAGTGTGGTAGGAGGGGGAGGACTGGAGACCTGAGGTCTGTGAGGTCTCCATCAATTCTGTCCATGACCCTGGACAAAGTCCTTGGAGTCGTCTGTGCCCTGGGTTCTTGCATGCAGAGGAGGGGAGAGTATTTCCTCCTTACCGAGACCTTTGTGTTGCTAAACTCAAGAGTTGGGCAAGGCTTCCTGAGAAGCCATCCTGGCTGAGAGCATCCGCTGTCATCCCGCCCAGGTCAGTTTGTCGCAGGAAGACCTGCAGGCCCTGGGCAGCGCCATCGGCATGGTGACGCAGAGCGGTGCCCTCGCTGTGCCTGAGGAAGAGCTGGCGGGTGATGACACACACACCGTGACTGTGGCCAACACTGATGGCACCGAGACGCAGCCGGTACAGACAAAACTGGGACCTTCCCTTTTCTGTGCAGAGAAACAGCCTGCTAGAAGGGAACTGCATTTTCTTTTAAAACATGATTGGTTTTTATCTTAACTTTTCCTAGGTTACCATAGTCACTTCTGGGGCAGTCATGTCTGAAGAATCAGCCATCACAACATCCCTCCATCATCAGCAGGTGGCATTGCTGGCTACTGCCAACGGCACCCACATTGCAGTGCAGGTACCACACAGCTCCTGCCACGTTCCCCTTCGTTCTCCGCATCCACCCACTGGCTTCAGCACTTACCCTCCTGCTCTGCTGCGTCACCTCTTGCCCAGGGTGCTTGCTCCTTAATTCCCAGATGCCCTGTGTATAGAGGAGAGCAGGGACGTGCTCCTCAGGTTGCAGAATGCTCCTTTGTAAACAGCCTTTCCCCATCGTAGCCGTGTCTCTCTCTGCTTTGCCTCTCTGGTTCATACCTGTGTCACCCACTGCCGATCCCTTGCACCTCTGTCCTGCTGGGGGCTGCCCTGAGCCCACCCTCTGGGAAGGACAGCGTTACCTCGCGCTCTCGCTCTCTTTCCTCCACTAGCTAGAAGAACAGCAGAGCCTGGAGGGAGCCATCAGCATGGCCGCAGCAGCAATCCAGCATGAACCTGTAACACTCGACGCAGCCGTGTCTGAGAATGGGTGCTGAGACCCTGCAGAGCCTCCTGGGCAGGGGGAGCGGGCAGCCCGAGCCTCTTCTCCACGGGGGCGTCGGGAGTGGCAGGAGCCGAGCCAGCTGGCGCGCGGAAGAGGTGCGGTACATGAGGGAGCAAGGTGTCTGAGACCAGCGGCCAACGTGTGCAGAGCGCAGGCGATGAGAGCTGGTGCCGGCAGCGCTGGGCTACCGGAGTGACGCTGTTCGAAGGGCTCGCCTCTCGGTCGAGAGGGATGTCAGATACTTGGCTGCTGCCTTCTCCTGGAGGCTCTGCTGTTTTCCTGGGTTCTGAGCAGCAACTTCCCTGCTCCTTGCCTTGGGCACTCACTCCCTCTGTCTGGAGGATGGCAGATTGTGTCTTGTAGTATTTATTTCTTCACGGCTAAGATTTCCAAGATCTGCCAGTCTTCTGGAGTAGAGGTGGAGCCACAGAGATTTCAGCAGTCTCTGGGTGTGCAAAATTTTTCCGGAGAGGTACTTCCTGCCCTCTCCCTCTAGGAACGGTCCAACAGCTCCCCTTTCCTGCCCACCCCTCCAGGTAAGGGACAAGCGGGCAGCATACGCACAGAAGCAATAAGGCCCCATCACAGCAAGCCCAGGCTGTCCTGGGCTCGGTCTCTGGAGTGATGACCTGTTCCTGACACTGGAGCGAGCGCCCGGGCTGGCTCCGACAGTAATTCTCCCGTCTCTTTATCACACTCCACTCTTGAGCAAACTTCCTTGGCAGACTCAGCGCTGTGGAGCAGAGCAAAGCATTCCCTCCTCCGAAGCCAACCAGCACTTGCTGGTGGCTGAGCTAGACTTGGATGTAAATACTGAGTTAAAATAAAATTTAAAATTTTCTTTTTAAAAAAAAGAAGCACCTTCCTTTCTTTCAGTCCCTGGGGCCAGTGGCTGGCAGAGGGTGGGAAGGATGTTATTACTGTTTTGCAGATGTAAGCATTGAGGAAGTTCAGGAGATTTGTTGACTTGACCAAAAGAGCAGTGATTGTCCAAAACCAGCCTTGAGCGATGTGACCAAGATGAGTTGCAGCCTCTGAGCTCTCCGCGTGTGTCTTAGAGGGGCTAAGAGCTGGGTCTTGAATCTTGGATCAGGCCTTGGCTCCTCCAAGGACTCCAGCAAGCTTAGGTTAAGGGAATTGTGTCAGTACAAGAAAACGTGTCTGTGAACGCATCCTACAGCCCTCTGAGCTGGGGAGACAGAGACCTGGGCTGGCTTCCTCAACCCAGCAGGAGTAGCCTCAGCCCCTGGGCTGCGTACCTCTGCCCCCGGCAGTTTGTGGACAGAGCCAGGGCAGAGGGCACCATAGAATCATTTAGGTTGGAAAAGACCTTTAAGATTATAGAGTCCAACTGTAAAATTAACACCAGCGCAGGCTCCCAGCCATCAGGTGGTTTACTTTTTGGATATACCCGAGGAGTTTGCAGAGGAGGGTTTCTGCAGGCAAGGAATGGGCATAACCCAGGAGGGCTGCAGCAGGCTAGATCTCTGCTCGCCTTCCTCGGTGCAACTGATCCCAAAACAAGCAGGGCTGGAGCCTTTCCAAAAGGCACAGCCCGCGGTCTCGCTGCAAGGGGATTCTTTTAAATCCCAGAAGAGGAAGCTGCTATTTGAGTCAGGGAGGGGATTTCTCTCCGCAGAACACGAACGCCAAGTAAAGCTTTTGATCTCTACACCGAGCTAGCAAAGGGTTACGAATCCGTGTCCTGTTTGTGCTCCCGTGAGCGCTGGATTGTTCTTCCCTGGGCATGGGGGAATCTGTCAGCCGTGGGAGGGAAAAGACCTGCAGCCCAGGGGACGGTGGGGCCGAGATGTTGGGGGCCGTGGGCTTCTCCGGGGTGCACCCAAGCAGATGGCGCTCCTGCTTCGCGCGTCCCCCGCCGCCCAAGGCTGTCGAGGCAGGCGGTTTCCTGGAACCGGATCCTCGGCCTTGACAGAGCCGCCTCTGCCACCGCCGCCTGTAGCCATGGACCTGCGAGCGGAGCTGCTGAAGTCCATCTGGTACGCCTTCACCGCCCTGGATGTGGAGAAGAGCGGCAAGGTCTCCAAATCCCAGCTCAAAGTGAGTCCCCGGGGAGGCTCGGACAGCCCCAGCTTAGGGCTGGCGGGTGGGCTGCGAGGGACAGAGCGGGTCCAGGGATGCTTTGCATCCCCCCTGGGTTTCCACGGAGGAATTATTAAGTATTAAGATTAATTAGACCTTGCTGTCACCTCCACGTTGGTTTTGATGAAGTTCTCTGTCTCTGCCTCGTTTCCCTTCAAAAATGAAGAGGTGGGGGGAGTTAATGCTCAAATGTATTTCCTAGGTGAAAATGAGGAGAAATCTAATTTTTAGTTGTTTCCAGTTTCTTGTACTTTTTATGCCCAACTAGCAGCCCAGACTCGGTTTATATTTTCTTGCTTGCCGGAGCACCCGCATTTCTGCTTCCTGTTCGGCCAGCGGGTCTGTAGGTAAAGGCAGACCATTTTTAAACTAAAACTCCTCAGTGGTCTGGCCAGAAATAACACAGCGCTTTTAAAAAATCTCTGCTTTCCCCTCGCCCCCACCCCCTGAGTAGCTTTGTAGAAAGCTTCTGCGTTCAGCCCTTCCTCAAAACTGTCGTGGCTTTAAAAGCTTTTTTGTCTGCCTCTGGGACGGGGTCTGGTCGAATCCGCCGGGTTGCACCTTGGCTTCGACAATAATTATTGATTTTATTTTTTTTGTCCCTTTGCAAATGATGGGATTCCTTTTTTTTGTTGCCGTGTAAATGTCCCGTTGTGGTTCTTAGGCTGGCGATGGGGTTGGAAATGCCAGTTGGAGCAGGGGGCTGCGATGCAGAGGACAGACCTGAGCTAGAAACATGCAAAACACAGGGAGATGTTGCGTCAGGACTTGGCGGCTGCTGCCAGGCTGTGAGATGAGTTGTGAAACGCTGCGAAGAAACCTCTTTTCCTCTGTTCCCTCTGCTTTATAGGGCTTCCCCCAGGACAGACTGCAGGGAAGGTGCTGGGCCTAGCAAAGGGGACATGTTTTGCCCCAAAATTAAGAGGGTTTTTTTGCAAGGGTCTGGAGGAGAAGCAGCAGGAGCTGGGCTCCGGCTGATCAGCCGCTGCCTTTGCAGCCAAGAGCCTTCGGCTGCTCCCCAGAAAATCATTGCATGTGTGCCCTGTGAGCCACGCTCGCCTGCTTAAAACAGTAGAAATATCTGAAGGAATTAAGGAAAATCCCAAAGTAGGCCAGAGCCTAATTCCCCTTGCTAATCCCTGAGAAGGGCTGCTGTGCTCCCCTCGCAGCAACCCCTGCATCCAGGCTCCAGGTCCTGCACCCAGCCCAGGCGTGCTGCCAGCCCCAAAAGCGCTGGTGTGAACACGTGCAGCACTCGTCTTGCAAGATCTTTATCACCAGTGACGATGCTGAGGCCACAGAGACCCTAATTTTAACGGCAATTTCCTAGAGAGCTAGTGCAGGGGGGCTGGGGGAGCTGCAAACCCTCGTGCAGGGGCTGCGGTGATGCTGGGGACAGCGTCTCTACAGTGGCTTTGCCCAGGGTGACATTTCAGAGGGGAACGGAGATTCACCCTGCATTGGTTTTCCACCCGCCTTCAGCGACAGGGACGGGACGGCGGCGGGTCAGGCTGCACCATTGCACAACGAAGCTCAACTCTGGATAACTTTCCACCCGTCTCCAGGCCGGGGAGAGCTCATTTCCACCCCCCCCGTTGCTGCCAAACAGTGGCTCAGGTTTGCCCCAGCCTACGCCAGACAGCAGCGGCGTTTCTGCTCATTCAGTACAAAAGAAACTCAGGGTCTCACAGGTTTGAGCAATAACGTGTTAAAGCCACGGTGGCCGTGCCCTCTCCAAACTCCTCCCGGGTTGCGCGAGCCGGGCTGCACGCTGTTCCCTCACCCAGGCGCGTTGCTGCAAGAAGGGCCTTGAACAAAGGTGGGAGAAATTTTGGCGTTCACAGCATTTGCACCTACGGAAACAAAACCAGCCCCAGGAGCTGGGGTGGAATTTTGCCGGTAGATGAGCAGCAAGCCGGCGGGAGCTGGGTGCTCAACTGCTCCAACCGCTCTGCAGACAGATGCATAACTAAATTTAGCCGCATTTCAAAGGGTGATGGCAAAGCTGTGGGAAGCCATTGGGTTCAGTAGTTGAGTTCTTTGCATGGACACTCCTATGCAAGCAAGCGTGTGCGTATGTACATGTGAGTGTAGGTGTGTATCTGCACAGGAAGGAAAGACAGTCTTGTGGTTGAGTGCTACGCGTCAAGAGACGTCGGGTAGTTCTGTTCCCAGCGTGGGCACGCACCAGCCCTGCACTTGGCTGAGCTTTTATCCTCTCTGTGCCATCGCATCCTCCCTGGCCGAGCTGCGGGAGCTACTCCCCGTCTCCGCAGATGCTGGCTGGGATGGGGGGATGCGGCTCCCGCAGGCAGGCCAGAGCCGAGCCCTTCGGGGTGGCCGAGCCTGGCTGCGGCAGGCGGGTGGGAGCCACGGAGCATCGTCCTGCTGCTTTTCGGCACCTCTGCTCCGCTCCTGTCCCTGTTGCGGAGCGAGAGGAGCCGTTTGCTGAGCGGTCCAAGAGCTCGGTCCCCTGGGGAGTGGAGAGGAGGAGGCGGGGGGGGAGAAGGCAAGTGGTTTAAATGAAGGGCTTCATGTTGAGGGGCACGGGGATCCCCCACCCACTGCATGGGGTTTCAGGCTCGGGGTGCAAATGGCAGGAGAGGTGGCTCTTGCTCACTTTTTGAGAAAGAGCCCGTGGCCACGTGTGGGTCTCTGCGTATAAGTGGTGCCGGGGGGGGCTGGGTTAGCACAGCACAGCCTGTTTATGGACCCCCCCGGGGGCAGGAGAGAGGCGCCTGCCTTGGACTGAAAGCTCCTTTGCTTGTTATATACACAAAAGGCTCTTGGCACAGACCAGTGGGTCCCAATTTGGCCAGTAACAGGTCTGAGAGCAGCTCATTCGTTCAAGCAGGGGGGAAAGCCCTCCTCGAGGTCAGGAGCTGATGGACCCGCGGCTGGGTTTGAGCCAAGGGGTCCTGGCTGATGGGGTGGCGAGGCAGCCGTCCCCGCTCGTGTCCTCCTCGCTGCAGAAAATGGGCAGCTCAAGGGACCCTCGCTGCTGGCAAAGGCTCCCAGCGCTGGGGGTCCCCTGGGACAGGACTCCCTGCACCCCCCGCTCTGGGGAAGCTTTGATTTCTCCGCAGGGCTGGTCTGCTTGCACGTGGGGAGACAGAGGCAGCGACAACATTCCCTGCATGGTGCAGGAGCCCCGATCCCCCTGTTCCCACCTGCCAGGGCCAGAGGGGTTCGTGTTTAACACAGGGAGCCAGGCTCCAGCCCAAAAGGTCACCCCCCCAGCCCTGGCATTGCCCCTGGCATCTCCCACAGGGGAGAAGAAGAGGGGCTGCTATTCTCCAGCTGCATTAAATATTCCACCTCCGGATCTGGCTGGCGTTGGCAGCAGCTGCGGGTGGCTGGGGAGCAGTGGGAGCTGGGGGTGATGGGGGGCAGGAGAGCAAGGGAGAGGGTAGAGAACAGCATTGGGGCTGGTGCTCGGAGGGATTTGGGATGCTCGGAGGTGTCAGGCAGACCTCTGCACCCCCCCGGCCATCCCCTGCATGCCTCAGGGGAAAGGTTGTGTCACTAAACCGCTCTCAGAGCATCGCTTCCCTTCCTCTGCCCCGTTATTTTCCCCTCCTATCCCTCGTTTCAGAGCCTGGGGCGGAGGGGTTCCCACCTCTCCTCTCTCCATGCGGTTGGGGCAGCCCCAGCCCCACGCACCCCACCATCAGCCTGGCCAGGGATTTCCTCTCCACCCTGCCCCACTTTCATTTTGTAGGTGACCGCTCCGGCGAGTGGAGGGGCTCTGGTTTGCAGCGTGCCAGGGCAGATGGAGGGGCTCGGGGTGCCGGCCACAGCCGGGGGCACACGCAAGACCTCCAAGGGCTTTTTGGGATGCTGTGAGAGGAGGTGTGAGGGATGGGGATGAGGTCCCACGTTGGAAACAGGGAACGGGATGCAACTCCCAAACTTTCCATCCATCCTGATAGATTTGTTAGCCATCCCAGAGGATGTTTCCATCCCTCTCCACCCCTGTGCGGACCTCGGGGCTGCACCGAACCCCCCCCCAGAAGCGCAGCCGTAGCAGCAGCGCTCAGAGCTACGGCCCTGCTCCGTGTTTGAGCACAGGGTGGAGTCCTGCTGATAACATCGGTCTGGAGGGTGAAAAAGAGAAAGAAAATCTGGTTGAGCAAGAACCGTCTCCAGCTGCAGCAGCCGGCATGGCCTCCGGCGGCTCCTCTCCTGCTGGGAGGAAATTTCCAGCCCTGCACGGAGAGAAGCGGAGACGCTGCCTGCCATCTCCTCCAGCCCCTCTCTTGAGACCTGGGCAAGCAGCATCTGCAAACCCTACAAGCCGTCTCTGCAAACCCTGGTGCAATGGGACGGCATCAGTTTGGGATGCTTGTTGAACCATCTCCTGCTTGCTGCGGGGTAAAGATGAGGAGAGAACTGCCTGGCCGCCGGCATCATGAGCTGGAGATGCTGGTGGTGCTCACGGGCAGCTTCGCTCCAGGCTCTGGCCGCTGGCCCAGCAGCGGCGTGGGCTTTCCAGCATGTGGGAAATTTGGGAGCTTCAAAACGTTCTTTGTTTTGGGGGATCCAAACAAAAATGGGCTGGTTGGTGACGCTCACAGACTGCTTCTAGAGATGGTATGTCTCCAGATCTCCATCATCTGCTTCCATTCCAGACAAAACCTTTTCTTAGTTTCTTATAAATTTTTTCTTATTTTCATCTTTGTGTCTTTCTGTGCCCCATTGGCAGAAAGCAACCGCTGCCAGGCTGGGTGCCGTTGTTATGGTTTCAAGCAATTGCTAAGGGCAGCTGCCAAACAGCATGGCTTGGGGTGGCTTATCATCTTTTCTAGATCAAAGCATGTCCTATTTGCTCTCTACTGTTTGAAACAGACCTTTTTAAAAAAAAAAATTTCCCCACGTGTCAAGAAGGAAAAGAAAAGAATGTGGAAAAATCCTCAGGTTTTGCCTGTTTCTAAATGATTGTCTAAGGTTTAAATTTGGGAATAATCCCCTGTCCCTCTGCCAAATCCAAACCACCCCTCGATGCTGTGGCTGCAGGGAGGGGCACGGTCCCCAGGTGGGGGGGTGGCACCGTGGGGATGTGCTGGGTTGTTCACCTTCTCCCCGTCCCTCGTACTGGGCCAGGTGCTGTCTCACAACCTGTACACGGTGCTGTGCATCCCCCACGATCCCGTGGCGCTGGAAGAGCACTTCCGCGATGATGACGATGGGCCGGTGTCCAGCCAGGGTTACATGCCGTACCTCAACAAGTACATCCTGGATAAGGTGAGCTCCTTAGCCATCCCCTCGACCTGCTGCGTCTCAGGTGGGGACATCACAGTGCCTGGTCTGCTCCTGCATCCCGTGGCAGCCCCACGGCTCCCCTCCCCTCTGCTCTTGGAGATCCCGTGCCTTGATGGGTGGAAAAAGGATACAGAGGGTTGGGGAGCACGCAGGTGAATGCCAAAACGAGTGAGAAATGTTTAACACCCAACGTCCCCTTGGAAGGATGAAGTCAGCCCTTTCCGTCGAGGCTCTGGATGGAGGTGCCTCTCTGCCCACATTTCCTAAAGATCTCAGGGAGAGAAATCAGCCCCTTTTTCCTCTCCAGCCCTGTTCAGATTGAGGTGTGACCTCATTTGGCAAAGAAGAGGGGAAGGGTGGAGGATGAGGTGCCAGGGCAGGAGCAGAGCTTGGGGTGGGCAGGGGCTTTCTCCATTTTTTTCTGCGCAGCTCAAAGGCACCTTTGTTTGGCACAGCGAGACTTTGCGGCTGGGTGCTTGTTTCCTCCAGGCATGTGAGGAGAGGAAAAACGACTGACAACTTTCTTCCACTGTGTGCTCGAAAGAAGGGGGGGGCCCGGAGCTGGGTGCAGTAACCCTTCCCTCCCCTGCCGCTTCCCCAGGGCTGAGCCGTGCCTCTCCCCGGTGCGTGGTGCTCCGTGTCGGTCTCCATGCCGGTCCTTGCCTTGCCCTGAGCTGGTCAGGAGCTGCCCAGCCTGGTCCAGGGATGCTGATCTCAGCTGCGGGGATCTGGTCTGCAGCGAGTGAGGGCAGACCCTTCCCCAGCTCCCTCTGCCCGGGGCGGGCAGCTGCCCAAGGTCAGCCCAGCCCAATCTCCCTGTCACAGAGCAGCCAAAATCCTTCCGGTTTCTCATGTGGGGTTTTGGGAGATGATCTCTAAACCCCTTTCTTCTGGTTTTGCCATGGCTAACAAAATCCCAGAGGCAGCCTGAGAAGGGGAAGTGGGTTTTCCTTGTAAGAAGGGCTTTCAGCTTTCCACCACCCAAAGGCTTTTCTCCAGCTCTGTTGCTGCAGGCTGCGGTTTGCCCTCATACCAGTGGCATGCAGCTCACACAGCTGGGATGGAGCAGCCAGATGCAGCCAGGCTCCTTTGGTCCCCATCACAGTTCACTGGTGCCGCACCAAAATCGCCGCACGAAGCGGCTCACGATGCCGAGCAAGCGGTCACAGAAGCTCATGGACAGGCAGCGAGGCCGAGGCTGATGGAGATGTCGTTCCTGCCTCCACCGTTGCCTGCCTCTGGGCCATCACTTCCCTTTGCTGAGCCCCAGTTCCTCTTTACGGTCAAATGGGATAGCAAGAATGACCCAAAGCCATGGAGGCACTGGGGAGGTGGGCTTGGGAGAGCACCACACAGTGCTGCATGTGCTTCACCACGGGGTTCTAGCTGGTGCTCCAAAGCCTGGCAGGACATGGCTGAGCCACCGTGGCCGTGCCACGCTGCCCCGGGCACTGCAGCGGTCCCGTAGCATCTTCTCTACTGGCCAGGACGCCTTGCTCGCCTGCTTAAGGGCCCTGAGCTGGGGACACGTACTCTGGCATCATAGGTCAGTGCCCACTTACACTCTAGTTGTGGGTCCCACGTATCAATCACCCTGTGCTTCTCACCGGCAAGGACAGGAGATTTCAGGTGTGAGGGTTTCTTTCCTCCAGTGCTTCCCCTCCCACAAACCCCCTCCGTAGCCCTGCGGCACCACGCTCACCCCTCTGACTCCTGCCCGCAGGTGGAAGAAGGTGCTTTTGTCAAAGAAAACTTTGATCAGCTCTGCTGGACCCTGACAGCGAAGAAGAATTACAAGCCCGACCGGAACGGGAACAGCATTGTATCCCACCAAGATGCCTTCAAGCTCTGGTGTCTCTTCAACTTTCTGTCTGAGGACAAATACCCTCTCGTCATGGTGCCAGACGAGGTAGGACCTGCCTCTCCTCGCCCCGTCCCCGTCCTCCCAGGGCTCCCTGCACGCCGGTAGAGCCCTGTTTGGGGATGACACATCCCACTATCGCTTCCTGGCATGTCCCACCACATCCTGCAAGATGTTGTGCTCTCCAGCGTGTGAGAGAGAGCGGGCCAGGGGTGGGAGGAGGGGGCTGCCTGCCCTGGGCAACCCCCTCTATGCCCACGGCCACCCCTGCTGCCCTGGGAGAAGGGGGTGACTTGGGAGGAGCCCTCCAAACTGCTGAAGCCTCTCACGTGTAGATGTCTTGGAAGATGAGGTGTGGGCTGGTCTACATTGCTCTTCCATGGTCCCAAGCCTACGCCAACGAGCTCTTTTGGCTGCTGTGAAATGAACGTGCTAGTTCTCAGAGCCCCAACCAAGGAGCATCCGCAGCTCAGCTCCTCCTGGGGCTAGTCCCTTGCCTAAAGCCCTTGCATCTCACCCAAGGGTTGAGTCGAGCATGGTGTTGGAGGATTCCTCCTGATTTTCAAGGGAGAGAAAGAGAAGATGATGAGAAACCCTTAAAGTTTGGTGCCATGGGAGGTTGCTCCCTGTGAAATTGCTGTCAGGCTGGATGGGGCTGGGTCTCTTGGGCTGTTTTACAGCCCGTGCCACCACGAAGGCAGTGGCAGAGCAGACCCGGTTGTCCCACTGCCCAGCACCTGGAGAGTTAAGAGGGAGGTACCCGGGTGCAGCAAAGCTGCTGGCAGTAATCTCCAAATCCCCAAATTCCACTGGCATTTGGAGGGGGAGGTTCTCCCTTCTCTGGAGGTCAGATCAAACCCCCATGAGAAGGTGGGCAGATCTGGGGAGGAGGGTCGAGCTCAGAAGCCAAGCGGCCTCGCCAAGGGGAGCTCAGCTGGGCAAACAGCTGCCATCTGCTTCTACACCGTCAGCCTCCTGAGATCAGCAGAAAAGCCAAACAACAAAAAAAAAAAGGCCAGAAAAAGACAAGAAGTGCAGTGCTGCGCAGTCGTGGGAGGGCAACCGCACTTCCTGCTCCCCGGGAGAGGTGTTTCCTGTTCCCCACACCATGACAAACTGAATCATGTTTCTGCTTATAAGGCTGAGCTTGAAAAAAAGAAGAAAAAAAGAAAAAAATAAATTACATTAAATTCTTTCCCTTCTCCTAGTTAGGTGATGTAAAAAAAAAAATCCAGCTGGGTGTGGGGACTGTGCTGTGTTTCACCTTTCTGCATGGCTCTCTGCAGTCACCCACCCTCCTTGCTCCCTAGATCATGGGTAGAGGAGAGCTGGCAGCAAAATTTGAGCTGAAATAAGTCTTCCTGACATAATGTCAACCATTTTAGCTCTTTTTTAAAGCAATGTATTTACAGTTTCAAAACAATGCTCATCTCCTCCATAGGGACCTCTTCCCCTGCTCCTCCCCAGTGTTTTTAGGATGCCAGCTGGAAACCAGAGTGGTGCTGAGGTCAGGGTCACGCTCCGAGACACCTGCCTTGCAGGCTGGGTGTTTGGGGACAGCAGCGTTGGTCTGTTCTCCCTCAGGCCCTTGACTTCTGCAGAGTTTTCTCACTCTGCAGACAAACAAGCCAAAACCATCTCAGCCTTGTGGTTAAAAGGAAAAAAACCTCCCAGTAGTGGTCAAGCTCTAACCCAGTGTCAACATCCTGAGCCTGCCTGCTGCCTGGAACACCTTGGTCATGGCCATCAGCCCTCGTTAGGGGCGATACCTCTGGGATAAGGGTCCCGTATCTCCAGGCTGGAGAGAGATGTGGTCTGGGGCTCTCCAAAACGGGTTGGTGGGGCAGGGACAGCACTCACTTTCCCCTGTCGCTGAGGCCCCCATCCCCACAGGTGGAGTACCTCCTGAAGAAGATCTGCACGGCCATGAACGTGGAGCTGAACTCCTGCGAGATGGATGACTACCTCTCCCAGGAGACGCAGGGGCAGGGGGGCCTGACGGTCTGGCAGTTCCTGGACATGGTGAACTCGGGGCGGTTCCTGCGAGGCATCGAGCAGGAGGCCGTCAGCATGGCCGTGGAGGAGGTGTACCAGGAGGTCATCGAGGATGTGCTCAAACAGGCAAGGAGCCTACACATCCTGGGGCACAAACCCCATCCTGCCCCCCACCCCATTGCTGATCCCCCCGTGTCTCTCGGGTGCAGGGCTACCTCTGGAAGAAAGGCCAGCTGAGGAGGAACTGGTCAGAGCGGTGGTTCACGCTGAAGCCCAGTGTCCTGTCCTACTACATGAGTGAGGAACGGAAGGAGAAGAAGGGGAGCATCGCGTTGGACAAGCACTGCTGCGTGGAGGTAGGGCCTGGGCCGTGCCCAGCTCAGGGACAGGAGATCCCCTTCCGACCCCAGGAAGGGGAACCCAAGAATACACAATTTCACATCCATGAGCATGGAAGAGCCAGTCCTATGGCTGAAGAAAGTGGGAATAAGGTGGGGTACGGGGCGGGTAACGCCATCCTGTGTCCTCTCCCTGCAGGTGCTGCCCGACCGGGATGGGAAGAGGTGCATGTTCTGCGTGAAGACCTCCTCCCGCACCTACGAGATGAGTGCCTCCGACACCCGGCAGCGCCAGGAGTGGACGCTAGGTCTGTGCCCACCCTGTGCCCCCTCCCCAGCTTCCCCATGCCCCAGCCCCGTGTCCCCACTGACTGTCCCTCTCCCTCCCCAGCCATCCAGACGGCCATCCGGCTGCAGGCTGAGGGCAAGAAGTCCCTGCACAAAGACCTGAAGCAGAAGCGACGGGAGCAGCGGGAGCAACGGGAGCAGCGCAAGGCGGCCAAGGAGGAGGAGACGCAGCGGCTCAAGCAGCTCCAGGAGGAGAAGGAGAGGAAGCTGCAGGAGCTGGAGCTGCTCAAGGAGGCCCAGCGGCAGGCAGAGATACTCCTGCAGGAGGAGGAGCAGCGGCGGAGGCAGCAGCATGAGGAGATGCAGAGGACCCTGGAGATCCAGCTGCGGGAGGCTGAGCAGGTGGGTGCATCCTCTCGGCGTGTCCTGCCACAGGGCTGCATCGCTCATGGCGTGGGTGCTTTCTTCCTCTTCCCTTGCCCACGGCAGCTCAGGGGGTTTGGAGGAGCTTTTGGGAGCACGTCCCGCCCTTGCAACAATGCTGCTGTCACCCATCACCTCTGGGCTCCTGAGGGCTGTATGTGACCCAGGGATGAGGGATGGAGGAGTCAGCACCGCTGTGTGTGAGATACTTGAGGAGTGGGAGAAGAGGACAACCTGCCCCGGGGTGTATGAAGCTGGGGGGGCAGGTGAGAGGCGAGCGCTAGTGCCAGGATGGCCAGGGAGCCCATTTCTGACCTTGAAGCCAGCACTGGCTCCAAATGACACGGTGTGTCTCCTGAGCAGGGAAACAGCCTGGCTTTGGAGCTCTCTCCATGGGCTCTCCCTGCTGTGGCCCCATCCACCCAGGGATGCGCGGGTAAGGGGGCCCTGGGGACAGCGGCAGTGGCTCTGCCAGACGCCCACACTGATGGCTTCTCTCCTTGCCGCAGGCTCGTGCCTCCATGCAGGCAGAGATGGTCCTGAAGGAGGCAGAGGCAGAGCGTCAGCGCAAGCGCATCCTGGAGCTGGAGGACATGCAGGAGCGTCTCCAGGAGGCCCTGCAGCAGGAGGTGAAAGCGCGGCAGGACGAGGAGTCCGTGAGATATGCGCAGGCCAGGTAGGACCAGAGCATCCCTGCTCCTCCTCAACCAGCCCCACTCCCAGGGTAGCAGCTGGGCATGGGGACATGCTCCCCAGGGCAATGCAATGCTCCCTGGGGTACTGGGATGTGCTGGTGACTTCCCAGTATGCCATCAGAGAGGGAGGAAGCTGGTGGGAGAAGTGGCAGAGGGACATCCTCACCTCTAGCTCTTTGTCAACAGGCTACTGGCTGAGGAAGAGGAGAAGCTGAAGCAGCTGATGAAGCTGAAGGAGGAGCAAGAGGAATATATCATCAAAACTCAGCGGGAGAAGCAAGTCCTCAAGCAGGAGATGGAGAACAAGAACAAGTGTCTGGAAGAGGCACAGAAGCAGCTGGAAGAAGTGAGAGTGAACAGGCAGCGGGTGGACCAAGACGTCATGGTGAGCATCACATCAGTGCCACATCCCTTCACGCTGCAAGCCCCAGGGGACTTCCCAGCCCTCCCTGAGTCATCTCCACACTGGGGAGGACTGAGTAGCTTTGAGGACCAAGCTGGCATTGCCTCAGGGGGTTTCTGAGCTGTGCCATGCACAGGCACGGGGTAATCCTGTGGCTAAGATGGGACAAGCATGTCCTGCCCCAGACAGACAGCGCTGGTGTCCAGAGCAATATCGACAGTGAGAGTGTGTGGAGGGGGGAGGATTGGAGTAGGAGCAGAAGACCTAGAGGAGGGCAAACTGGGTCTCCATCCCAGAAGGAACCTCCAATCCAGGCTTACTCAGGGAAGGGAAACTCCTGCCCACAGTCCCGGGTTGGGGGCTGTTGGGCGGCCAGCTCACCCCTCGCCTCTGTCCCCCCCCCAGGCAGCCCAGCGGAAGCTGCGACAGGCCAGCACCAACGTCAAGCACTGGAACGTCCAGATGAACCGGCTGATGCACCCCATCGGGCCAGGAGGTAGGCAACTGGCCATCACACACATCTTCCCCTCCTTCAGGGCATCCGGGGGCTGGAAGGACCCCCATCTTTCAGAGGAGATACCCCAACACCTCTGGCAAGGAGAGACCCTGCAACCCTTTTCCTTAGCTGAAAGGTCAATTTGGACCCCAGGTAAACAATCCTCTTTTTCTGTCTGTCTCCAGACAAGCGTACAAACGTGAGCGGAGGAGGCTTCACTGGCTACCAACCCCTCCTCTCTCGGAGAGATTCCTCCCTCAAACTCAAGCAGAAAGTGGAGGATAAAGGCAGCGGCCCCACACGGGACACCAGCAAGGAAAACGTGAGCAATGGTGGGAACAGCAGCGTGCCACCGTCTTCGGATGCAGACACCATGGCCACAGAGCCCACCAACTAGCCCAGCAGGATAGCAGAGCCCAGCGGGGAACTGCGGGGCCCAGCACATCCCTCTGAGCGGACAGTCAATACGGCCGTCTCTGGATGGAGACAAGTGGGGACCAGCACAGAGCCTATGGGTGACTACATAGAAGGCAGAGATGCTCCCATTTTCTTCAAGGAAGGGCTGCAGCCACAACGTGCCAGGAGGCTCAGACAGCTCAGCGTTGGGGAGGAGGCAGCAGGGCCGTCTCCTCCAAGCTGCCCAGGTGTGGGACCTGAAGTCAACTCCCCAGATTCTGGTTTCCACCCTGCATAAAAAAAAAAAAAATCCACCGGTGGGTTTGGACCACATGGCCCAGGCCTGCAGTTCCCCCTTGGTTTGTACCAGCAACCCTTCTGCATCGCCCGCTGCGCCCCTGGGTGCATGGCCCTGCAACGGTGGCTGTCAGGGAAGCCTTGGCAGACTTGAGCGGTGCCTTCTTGCCACCCTCACAGAAAGGCTGGGGTGTCCTTAACTAACATGTGCATTCCCTGAAGGTGGTTTTTAGTCACTGGAGTCACGTAGATGTTAGCAGAAGCCAACAAGCAATAAAGCTCTTGGAGCTGCTGGCCTGCAGACCTCCTTTCCTGCACATCTGTGGCCCTGCAGGCACCAGACCTCCCTCCTCGGCAGTGCGGAGTTTTCATTCCCACTGTAGAAAAGAGCCCATTAAAAGAAATCAGACACCACCTGTGGAAAGAGGCTCCACCAGTGGATTTTGGGTTGGTCTGTGGAGGACCAAGAGGGACACAGATGCTGCTGAACTGGCCACAGATGATGAACTACCCTCTGGGTGGCAAGGCTGGCACAGGGGTAATGTCTGGGAGGGCCAACACCTCTATATGATTAATTAATTACTTGTATAGGAAGGTAACGGTGCTCTGGGCTTCATTTAGGTCTTTGCCCTTGGACTGCAGGACTCCCTGTTTCAGGAGTGCTGGCTCAGGATCTGGTCCAAGGCCCACAGAAGGCAATAGCAAAGACTTGCAGGGCCCATCCCAACTGGGAGCCGGTGGATATGGCAGCCCTCTTCAGTAACACTGGCCCGGCCTGTCTCCTGCTCCCCGAGAAACCGAGAACAAAAGCCAAGTCTGCTGGCAAACCTCCCTGCACAAAAAAACCCAACCAACCCACACCAACATGGGGGTTAGTTTTTCCAAGCACCTCTGTTTAAAAACAGTCCCATTCACCTGTGAGTTTGGGGTCTTTATTGTACAGGGCACAGAGACCCCGATCACGTAAGGGTCCCCTCTGGAAACAGGCACTGGCAGCAAGCCCCGCATCAAACCCCAGTTCACAGCTGCTGATGCTGATTAACTGCAGTTCGTTAGGGAGATTACAATCTGTTTCCTACCCGCGCGGCTTTCAGTGTTTGCTCACACAGCTCTAAAACACCCCACACTCCCCCCCACAGTTTTTACAGTGTTTCTTTTTTTACAGTTATTTTTCCTTGTGCCTGACTGAGAGAGAGGCCATTTCTGCAGGTGGCAGGGGAGCAGCATGGCTGCCCTGGGACAAAGCAGCTCTGTGTGCCCACGAGGGTGACTGGGTGGCCCCGTGCCCTGGTCCCACGCAGCCTCGCCGACACACAGGGGGGGTGTGGGTGGCTGCAGCCCTTGTGGTGATGGCTGTGGTGGCCCTGGCCCTGCAGGGGCTGCAGGTCAAATTCATCACCTCTCCTCCTCCTTCCCACTGCACTGGGACGTAGCGGGGTGACCCTGAGCAGCGGGGTGGCCCCTACAGCCCCATGTGGTCACCATGCAGATTTGGGGTCCCTGCCTGACCCTGTGCCATCCTGGCCGGTCCACTTGGACACGGGATCCCTCCACTCTGCACAGGTTTTCTAGTGGAGTGAGTACTTCCGAACACACTGCGCCGGAGGCTGAGGCTCTGTCTTTCATCAAGACGCATAGAGGCCGCGGTCCAAATGGCTGCAGCATCCCGGGGTGACCCTGGCAAAGCTGCTCGTTGCTCCCTGCGGATCTGCAGGCCGAGCCAGAACAGGGAGGGTGCCAAACGCTGGTGTCTGACAGGAAGGAAATGGGCTGGGTGGAAATGATGGGAGACAGCATCCTCCCTTGTCAGCTTCCTTTGCTCAATCTCATCCCTGATCGGGTGTCAGGGCAGGTGGGTGCCGTGCCACACCACGCCTAGGCAGGGAGGAAAAGGGCCACCTCTACCCATCTCCGCGGCTCCCTGCCCCAGCCTTGTTGCAAGGGCTCTCTCATCCTGCGCGCAGCCCCCGGGAGATGTGGGGCTGCATCCCTGCCGGTGACAGTGTCATCGCTTTTCACCAACTCCAGGGCTGCATCGTCCCTCCTTAAAGCAGCTCACCAGGGCGTTGCTTTTGCTCCCCGAGAGCCGAGTTCCCACGCAGCAAAAAGCTCTACATTAATTGCTGCAGACAAGGACAAGCACGGACGGAACAGCCGGAACGAGTGTCAGCACCTGCCTTTGATCTGCCGCCAAGTCTGGATGCGCCCGGATCTGCCTCATCCTCCCGGAGCAGCCAACCGAGGGCTGGAGCTTACCTAAGTCAGCAGTTGATGCGCATCGTTGGTGTGCGCCCCGGCGCTTCCGACTAAGAATAAAATCCTGCAGCAGGATCGCAAGGAGAGCTCACGGAGGCGCTGGGCAAGAGCAGCTCTCTGCCGCTTCCACCATTCCACCCCTGCAGCAGCGCGGGTGCGTGCGGGGTCTGCATGCCCGCGGGGTTCTCCTGCAGGAAACCTCCTGGAGCTCTCTGTGGGGTAACATCGTGCGGGTGAGCGTTGGCAGAGTCAGATGCAAACCTTGCTGCTCTCTACATGAATCTTTCACAGCCCCAGACCCACAGCTCTGCCCAAACTCCGCTGTCCTGGTGCACTGGCCTGGGGCTCCATGTTTTTGGGAAGGACAGGTCAAATCCTAATTGTGGCTACATGTGCATTAACGAGGTGCATCATCTGAGCTCTGTACTGCTCCTTGAGTAACTGTAGTGCGAACAGGGCCTGTGCTTTTTAAACATAACATCACTTAGCAGATTAGCTGCCCCTGGGGTTTACCCAGGGTGTTGTCACGGTTTAACCCCAGCCAGCAACTAAGCCCCACCCAGCTGCTCGCCCACTCCCCCCCTCGGTGGGATGGGGGAGAGAATTAAAAGGGTAAAAGGGAGAAAACTTGCAGGTTGAGACAGTTTAATAGGTAAAGCAGAACAAGGAATTGATTCACTGCTCCCCATGGGCGGGCAGGTGCTCAGCCATCTCCAGGACAGCCGGGCTCTATCGCGCGTAACGGTGACTTGGGAAGACAATCGCCATCACTCCGAACGTCCCCTTCCTTCTTCCCCCAGCTTTATATGCTGAGCATGATGTCATATGGTATGGAACATCCCTTGGGTCATTTGGGGTCAGCTGTCCCAGCTGTGTCCCCTCCCAACTTCTTGTGCCCCCCCCACCCCAGCCTTCTCGCTGGTGGGGTGGGGTGAGAAGCAGAAAAGGCCCCGGCTCCAGGTAAGCGCTGCTCAGCAGTAACAAAAAGATCCCTGTGATATCAACACTGTCTTCAGCACAAATCCAAACCAAAGCCTCATACAAGCTACTGTGAAGAAAATTAACTCTGTCCCAGCCAAAACCAGCAGAGGTGTGAAGGTATAAAATTAGCTGCATCCTAGACCTCAAGTAACAGCACTGACAGCAGAAAGCTTGCAACACCCCCGGCGGGCTGCTGGTCTGGCCCTGGGGGGGTGGAAAGCAGTGAGGGGCTCAGATTGGGAAGGGGAGGAGAGCCCCAGGGCTCCCACAGGCCCCTGGAGCGGTACATCATCATGGTCCCACAGCGTCCAGTGAAAACACCCAGCCTAGCAGAGCTAGTGCCAGCAGCTCTTTGGTCCTCAGGTGCCATTTTCATTGCCTGAGACAAATCCCTATTCCCTCCCCATTCCAGCCCAGCATGGGCTGGAGCATGCTGGTTACTGTCAGGCCTCCTGCTCAGGGCTGCCCGCTGAGGGCTCAGCAGCACGTGCCTGGCCCCGTTTCTGCTCCTGCCATACTGAGTGCCTCCAGGTGAACCACCCTGCCCGTGACATGGAGCTCAGCGCCGTCTCTAGGCCTTTCCTCTCCCAGACACATCCCCAGTTACAGCCGTGAACCGGCCTGACCTGGGAGGGTTTAGAAGGGAGGTTCCCAGGGAAGCTGCCCTTCCCTCTGCCCTCACATCTGCAGGCAGGATACAAGTTCCCTCCAGCCCGCGCTGCACGGGCACAGCCCCCTCTCCCTTCACGGCGGTGAGGGCTCAGGGGGAAGGCTTGGGCCCAGCAGTGGGTCCCTGTCAGCCATGGCAGGCCTTCGGCGCTGGGACAGAGAAGCCGGGACGCCGAGGGGGAACAGGGACTACTCAGGCTCCCCTGTCCGCAGGAGACCGGTCCCTGCGGGAGCCCGCGGCAGAAAGAAACCGGCCCCTCCCGCTACCCGCCGCCATTTTGCGCCTCCACCCCCGCGCTCCCTACCCAGCATGCCCCGCGAGCAGCGCCTACATTTCCCGTGAGGCCCCGCGCCCCCCACACCGCTGGGAGACGGGGGGAGAGTGCGGTCTGCGCCCGCCAGGGGGCGCCGCGGGGCGGGGCGGGGCGGGGCGGGGCGGGCTTGGGCCGTTGCCGTGGTGATGCGGTAACGACTTCCCGGCTGCGGCGATTGGCTGCGGGGTGTTGGGTATGCGGTGGCGTCAGGGCGGGCGCGGTGACGTGCGGGGGTGGGGGGCAGCGGGGCGCCGGCGGTGGCGGTGGGGGGAGCGGCGGGCCGGGAGCGGAGCCGCC
>JAVKLA010000052.1:4953524-4980071 GCA_034782735.1 Sagittarius serpentarius
TATAGTGGTCCACAGGAGAGCTATAGCAGGAATATATTGGGCTGCAGGGTGGCTACAGGAGCTATAGAAGGTTATAGAGGGATATAAAAGGCCTGTAGAAGGGGTTTGGAGGGCTGTGGTGGAAACATATGGGGCTGTAGGGGGGTCTGTAGGGGATCTAGGGGGTCTACAGGGGCGTTTAGAGGGTCTGAGGGGGGCTATAGGGGGGCAGGCATGGGGCGGGCGGGGCGACAGGAGGAAGACAGGGGGCTTTGGCAGGCTATAAGAGCCTATAGGGGTGTATAGGGCCCCCGGGCTCTGCACTGACCCCCTGTCCCCCCGTGTCCCCCCGCAGGCAGACTCGGGGGGCCCGCTGGCCTGCAGGGGCCCAGGGGGGCAGTGGGTGCAGGCCGGGGTGCTGAGCTTCGCCGTGGGCTGTGGCCGCCCCAACGGGCCGGTGCTGGCCACGGGGCTGGTGGCCCATGCCGGCTGGCTGGGGCGGCGCCTGCCCCCCACCACCGTCGCCCCCCTGGGCCCCCCCCCGCCCCCTGGCCTGGAGGATGGCAAGTGCCTGGGTGAGCAACGGGGGACCCCGGGGTCCGGGTGGGGGCCACCCCACAACCCCTGGGGACCCCAACATATGGGTGGGGGGTGTCCCATAACCCCCACCTCCCCGGGGGACCCCAGCATCCGGGGGGGACCCAGGCATCCAGGCTGAACCCCTCCCCCCCCGCCCCAGGCTGCGGGATGCAGGGGGGTCCGCACCTGGAACCCCCCCCTGGCCCCTCCTGGCCCTGGGCCGTCAGCCTGCGGCTGCGGGGCCAGCACCGCTGCGGGGGGGCACTGGTGGCCGAGAGCTGGGTGCTGACGGCCGCCCACTGCTTCATCGGGTGAGTGAGGGGACCCGGGCATCCGGGACCCCCAACTAACCCCCCCCTCCCCACGCCCCATAGCGTCCCCCAGGACCTGGGTATCCAAGGCGGGGGGGGGGGCGGTTTCCCCATCACATCTCGGGGTGCAGGGCCGGGGAGGGGGTGTCTCTGTGGTGTAGGTTTGAGGAGATGGGGGTGCATGAGGTGGAAGGGGCAGGGAGCTCTGGTGCACGGATCTGAGCGTTGAGGAGGCAGGGAGGGGCTTGGGGGGGGGGCAGTGATTTGGAGGGGGCTGGAAGGGCACGGGCACATCAGTGACTTCAGGGTGCAGGCTCTCGTTCCTGCTTGGGAAATCAGGGAAGATGGAGGATGGAACATGGCCCAAACGGGGGAGGCTGCGAGGGGGACAGTCTGCCTGCCTTCTCTCCCAGGGGTGGGGTGGCAGAGGGGGAATTGGCCTCTGGTTTTAGGGTGCCGGTGAGGGGCACTGCCGGGGTCTGGAGAGGGAAGGAGGAAAAGCAAGAGGGTCAGGATGGTCCATCAGTGGTGCATCAGGTGAGGGGTTGCTCAAGCAGAAAGGATCTGAGAGTCCTTTTCTCATCCCTTGTATCTCCACATTCTGCTCCTGCTTTCCCTGAGATCCCAGGTAAAAGATGTTTACTCCTTGTGCCATGTTCTTTCCTCCTGTAAAGTAGGGGTACTGCCGCCTGTATTAAATATTAAAAACTTGAGAGTTCTGCATGAGGTCGCTTGTCCTGTGCTGTGAAGGGTCATAGCCAAATGCAGGAAGGCGCTACTTGCTTGCTGGCTGGGTTGAGTGTAACTCTTAATTAGCTTTAAAAGCACTTGTAAAAACTCTTAGGTGAAGGGTAAAGAAGCATGCAGAATTAGGTGACAGGACCTTGAAGCAAGAGACCTAATTTTCTTTTCACCTCCTGCTTCCCTCCTTTGTTTTGTTCTACCAACCTGTTGCATTTTTTTCTTCCTTGTTGGCTAGCTCCAAGCTCTGTTATTATAACCAGCTAGGATCCTGTTGTTACATTGAACTGTTCCTCCCCAGATGAGTTTTGACCTTCCCTTTTTCGTGTGGTCAAAAGGCCTCCTGGCCTTGCTATACTTCCAAAAGTTTGTGTGCACTGACTCCACCTCAAGTGATGTTTAACAGCCCTATTTGTTTATGATCAGAGAACCTCCAACCTATTTACAGAAGCCAGTGAATTAAGGTTCAAAACCTATTTACAGGGTAGGTGTGTTCTAGTGTCCCTGGATGGAAACTCAAGGTACAGAGAGGAAAGGCAGCTGAAGATGCGGCTTGTCAGTGGAGCAGGAGAGAATGCACACCCTCTGTGACGATCCTATCTATGCTTTTCCCAAAGCATCTGTCTGTCGTCGACTGCATTGTATCTGCATGGCTTCAAACAGCATCCCGGTGTAACTTATCTCAGCCCTGGCCACTTTCCCCTTCAACAGCTGTGCTGGGAGGCCTCTTGCACGCAAGCGACGATTGTGCTTGCAGGAAGGAATCGGTCTCCTAAGCTGCCACATCTTGGGAAAGCCCCGATGAACAGGCCATGGGTGGGCAGAGGGGCAAGCAATCCTACGTGCCGTAGGATCCAGGCAACGTCCATCATGGCGATGCAGAGGGATCTGAGCATGGGAAGAGGATGCAGCAGTGGCCACCCCATAAATCGGAGTCCCAAGGCTGGTAGCAGTGTTGATATCTTGAACTGGTGACCTGCAGGTTGAAGCAGCCCATGTCCCTTTTCTCCTTTCTGCTCCACTTGGCCCTGCTCCTGCCATCTCTCTTCGTGCAAACTCCCTTGCTACCTTCAGCAGAGAATCCCTTTTCCCTTCTGGTACAAACGTGCTCCAGGCTGTGCTGAGGTGGGGGTTTTCTCCATGACTTACCGTACGTCAGCCAGGGATACAAGAGAAAGCTTCCAGGAGGGATGTGCCGGCAGGCTCCCTCTGTGCCCTGCTGAGCTGGTGCAAGTATTGCTTTGTGTGTGTGATAGTGATGGGGCATGCCCTGGCATTTAGCTGTGAGCAGGACGAGGTGAGCCAGTAATTTAGTTTTAATTCTCAGATCTCTGGCAACAGCAGCAGCAAAGCGCTGTGATCTGCGATGGGAGAGAGCTCAGGGTGTGATTCGTGCACTCCCAGTGTGTGATTCACACCCTCGTTGACAGCGTCAACGTTACACTTTGTTACTGAATCAGGGACGGGCTTTATTGCTGGTGCAGAAAGCCTGCTCCTGATGTGCCAGTGGGGTTGTAATGACTTTATTATTGTTCCTCATCAGGAAGGTTAAAAAAAAAAAACTTTGTCTGGGCTGTTTAGAAAAACTACCTTCCGTTTTGGGAGGGGGGGGGATGAGAAAACTGCTGTAGCTTTAACGTCGTGCTGTGAAAGTGAAGTTACTGTGTGCAGTTTTATGGCTCCCACTAAAGCAGAGGGCTGGGCGCTGGATCTGTGCTCCTTCCCTCGCCGGCTGACCTTCGGGCAGGCTTGTCTCGGCTCATGTCTCAGCCCCCCTGCCTGTAAACTGAGGGCAATCACTTTCTTCACGGGGGGCTGTGTTTTTTTTTTATATTGCTGATAGCAAGAAAGAGCAATCCTGATGCGAATGATGCTCCGATGCAAGGGACTGGGGTTACTTTTTTGGAGCTCTCGGTGATGCCCTCCCCTGGGTGTACATGGGCTGCTTGGTGGCATAGGAAACACCCTCTGCACTCATGCTAGTGTGCAGAGAGCCTCAGCGTTTGGGGCAGGAGATTTGCTTTCTTTTTTCATCCTCTTCTGAGCAGCTGCAGCTCCTGATGCTGTGTCAGACCTGGAGAGCGTGTGGCACTGGGTGGGATCCACCCCCTGCCCTGAACTTGGGGGATTGCCTGCCGAGCTGCCCTTCTTGGGGGGGTGCTGGTGATGCTGGGTTAATTGCTGGCGCCCAGCTGCCTTGCAAGTCATCTCGTATTGGAGGTAGCAATACGAAACGGGGCTTTTCCATGGGGGTTGGGGAGCAGCTAAGCATGGGTAATGACAGGGAGGGTACATGGGTTCAAGTAGCATCATGTTCACATCTTTGTTTAATATGTTAGTCCAGTTAGTCTGCATAACTGTGTCTAAAAATAGAACATATTTTCTTCAAGTCCTCTAGTTCAAAGCCTCATGAGCCCTTTTTTTTCCAACGTTGGTCTCTTACTGCTCTCCTGAGCCTGAAATTCATACAAGGCTATTTGCAAAGTTATCAGGAAAACCAAGAAGAGTGAATGAACTCTGTCTAAACCTTAAGTTTCAACCACCTGAGAGGGAAGTTCATTAAAGTTGCAGTAACTTTCTGGCAGCCTCTTAAAGGTGGATTAAGCAAGCTGAGTAAACAAGCTACCTTATGGGCACCATAGACCTTTTCTAGCATCAACTTCATGCACTGTCATAGAAGCTCGGGGTCATCAGCCTCTGGCTGCAGGTAACAAGGCAAAGGTGACGTCCTGATGCGCAAAGCCTGGTGAGAAGTCGGGGCTGTCTCTGTTGGGACACCCGGGGGTTTGCTCTACCCTCCTGGTTTGCAGAAGCTGCAATTGCATGCGGCAGCTGCCTCCCCATGGGAGTCACCCCAGCCTATGGTTTCAGCATGCGGTAGAGGGAGTGTGTGTTTAAATTTCAGAGCTGTTGCTGGATCCAGCCCAGTTCTCCCAGCGGCATATATATCTGGCCTTCAGTACAGCCGTGGAAATTTGCGTTGTGTTCTCTTGCAGATTACTTCAGTTTTCAGCTCTCCGTGCTGACATGGTAACTGAAGGGTGGCTTTCAGCGACAGGCAGACGGGGACAGCTGCTCCGGAGAGGTAACCCTTCCCTTTCGCACGCGGGCCATCTACCAAAGCACTTACCCTACATATATTTTTAAAAACTTGGGATAGGGAAGAGCCTAGGAAGTGCAGCTTGCTTTCAGCAAGTTTCACTTTTGTCCATGAGCTTAGACTCTTTTAAATTTCTTTTAAAATTTAAACTCTATGCCTTATTTTTGTTCTGGTTCGGAATACAATCTTTATAGATCACACTTAGGAGTATGCTGTGAGTATCATGGTCTAATCCTGTTCTTCTAAGCTGACTGTTACTGTGAAAGTACAGTGACTTAACATTTGATTATTTCACTGATTTTTATGACTGAAATTGGCTCTTGTAGATTGGGAAGGGCATATGAGATCAGGGACCATACTTAGGTAACCAGTCACCTAATGATCCGGACACACGATCTTGGCAGCAGTACCGAAACCGTCTGTCGCTGTCTAACTGCCTTAACTCGGACAAAGCTGAGCGGGTTGCAGCAGAGCTGGGACAGGGGTTTTGAGGAGGTGGTCAACACGGGCTTGGGCAGACATTGTCCTGCCTGCAGACCTCTGAAGCGATGCCCAAAAGCCTTCACTGTGGTCACCGGGCACCCAGACGCTGCATGTAGCTTCTAATGGTGCTGTGGCTGTAGCGGGTGGATTTATTTTTGCTGCAGCACACATCTAAGGTGTTTGGCTGGACAGAGATGTGGTTTTCTGTGTCAAGTTTGTGCAACTGTTGTGCTGTCTCTGTTCTGGCATTCGAGACATGGACTTCCAAGGATCGTTGCAGCATGCGGAGAGGATTTTGTAATGAGCCACATGAGTCTTTGCTGATCAGAAGAGCATTGTTGTACAGAATTGCTTACTGATGTTAATGGTATCCGTCCCTCTTGCGTGTTGCCTGTTGACAAATATGTATTTTTGTACAGTACATCTTGTTGCCTTTCGGGGAATATTTCATCTGCGGCTATTGAATTATGAACTGGAAATCTGCAAATGTTCTTAGAAACTGAGGAATTAGCACAAGAGACTCTTGGGCTTCTTTGTGCAGCGGGACCTGGCATGCAAATGATTTTTTAAGTGGGTGAGATGATGTTACAGTGCTTATGCCTGAAAGGTTATTTGCTGTCAGAGCCCAGCCTGACTTGCCCTGACTATGGAATTTTAGATATGTTAGTTTATTTTGTGATTTGTATTGATTCCCTTGCTTTATAGCAGGAACAACTGCCCTGGCTGATACCCACAGATCTGTCAGGCTGTGTAGCTGCTTTCTCATCAGGCACTGCAGAGTAATCTCTGCTTTTCTAGAAGTGTCACTATTCGGAGATTTACTGCTTATCACTGCTGCAATAATTTTGGGGACTCTGAGAAAGTCTAGACAAGCAGAAGTGATTTACGTAGTGAATACAAATAAGATTTTTCTGTAGAACTACTTTTTTTTTTTAATTTTATACTCTGAAATGCGTTTGCATTGGCAGAATGCCTAGGAAATTACTTTCCCAAAGCAGGGTTTAGAGTGGAACGATTAATGCCAACATGAAGCCTTTTGGTCAAGGAGACTGTGAAATGCATCTTCCCCAAAATAAATGTTTTGGGATGGCATTTGCTGGAGCCCTGTTTGGTTGCAGGAAGGATTCAGAGCAGAACTGACTCGAGTTGTAGCTTAGTTTCAGGATGACTTCTTGAAATGCTCTAATATTCATTGCTATGATCTGTGTCTGGAAAATGTCTGTGCCCTCCAAGGCTTAGCCAAGAACTCGTGAACATCTGAGACCATTTGGGTCAGGTCTTTCAAACTAGCTTTGCAAAGGGCCCCGAGGTACATGTGTGTGTGTCAGGGTGCTTCCCTGGGGATCCCTGTGGACAGGTTCTGCTCGAAGGTTTGGGTTTTGCGGAGGCTGTGGTTTGCAGGGGAATCCTGACAGGGAAGGAGGTGGCAGGATGAAAGCACAAGCCAGAAACACGAACATTTCTTGTGACGCTCAGTCAAGCCAGAGCACATCTCTGAGGCTTGTGGATAGCAACAGCCACATAGTGTCCGTGCTAACCAAAATCATGACCCTCATGCTGCTTTTTCTGGTGTGCTGTGGTCTGGGAACTGGAACTTGGAACAGCAAAAACCACAACATGCACATTCAGCACCGTAATAAAGATGTGGGGTGGAGACAGGGAACAGTTCTGGTGGTTTAAAAGGGCAGATGAGCTTTCCTACCTGAGCTGATAGGGAAGCATTTCTTTGATGGTCTGTTAAGACAAACTTTACTATGAACCATACTACTGCCTAATGAGTGTCTCATTATGAAAGGCTTTGTCAGGTTAAAGAGAGGACAGGTGAGATGGCTTCAAAATAAGCAGTGTTTTGTCCAGCCACCTCGGTGATGGGAACCTAAGCTCAAATCCCTATCCTGCCTGACTTTTTACAAACTTTTTTTTTTTAATGCAGCTCTTGATTTCATCTTAATGCAAATCTGGAATATTTCTGAAAATGCCCAAATCTGATTTTCACCTTTAAGTTGATTATATGGGTTCTGCTAGAGCTATGGGACCTTGAAAGCTGTTAACCCCACAGGGCTGATGGCCAGAGACCCACATCTCTGAAAAAAATCTGTGGGTTCTCCTGTCCATGGGGTAGGTGTTATGTTGAGGGACTTAGGGACACTGGGATCTCTGGAAAAGGGTTGTTGGTGGATGTGAGCTCGGGGCTGGAGCTGGTGGAGCCCGCTGAGCTCCCAGCAGCTGCCTGTATCAGGAATTGGTAGTCATTGCCTCGCTGTGTACCTCTGCTGCTCTCTCCATACCCCCAAGATGGTGCCAGAGATGTGAGGATGTTATGAAAGGTCTTAATGCTTTGCTCAAGCATTTTGTTTTCTAGGGGCTGAGGTGGAAATCCAAACGGTCAGAGCACACTGCTATCCTCTAATTGGCAGAGGAGCCTTGGCAGGATCATGCTGACATGATCACTGCTCGTATCGCTGCTGAAAACACAGGGAAACCTCTGTTCCTCCAGTCGGCTCTTGCTGTGTGAATGTGGCCAAAAATAGTAAGGAAACATCATTCCCCTCTAGTTCCCTAAGAAGATGTTGAACTAGTTTGTGTAACAAAGTTATTCTAATGTTCTCTGGAGTTTTCGGTATGGAGATGTATGCGGCCAAACTCAGACTCCTGCTTTTTTCCTGCTCTGTGGTTGAAATGGAGATGCAGCGAACAGGGTGATTTGTTCTAACCGTTTCGGTGCGTACGTTCCCAGGCCCTGCTGAATCATCTGAACTTGTGCCTGGGCATAATCCCTCACTGTCAGCTGCCTCCTGGGATCAGAGCGGCATGGCTGGTGCCCAGGATATTTTGCTAAGGTCTACAAAACCGGTAGCACTTTTCTGGGAATCCAAGTGTAAGCATAAGAAAACTTACAGCCTGGTGGATATTTTTTTTTTTTTTCCTGGCTAGCCTATGGGATCTAAAAATCTCTGTTGCTGCAAAGAGGAGAAGGCTTGCTACTGCTTTCGTGGGCGTTTTCCTGGATTTGGGAGCACTGGCAGCCTAGCAGTAAAGCTTACTGGCCTGCTGGGTATTTGGCTCCAGACAGCAAGCTGCATGCACGTGTGTGTGAGCCAGAGCAATGCAATTGGCCTGCTGCTACTTTTCTACCCCTCATTGCTTTTCTGGGGAGCTGATTGCCCCATCCAAGGAAGGGGTGACACTTGCTGGTGTCCCAGTGACACTGAGACTTTGAGGAAAACTAAGATGGGTCCTGGAATGCGCAGCGCTGCCAAATGACAGCCTTACTCACTGCCAGCAGGGCTCCTGTTTGCAGTGACAGCTTGTTCCTCTTGCCGCTTTCCTGGTTTTCCATTTAAATGCTGCACTGAGTCTGTAACGCTCTGTGCCCGCCGTTTGCCTTGGGAAGTGGTGTTGCTGTACCCGTGAGCTCCTCCCTTGTCAGCCCTGTTCTATAATTACTGGTGTTCCTGAAACCAGATCCTTCCACGTGTCCTGCTCAAGAGTCCGGAGGACAGGGGGGTCCGTAAGCAGAGTGCCCTGGAATAGAGCACGAGAGGACTTCAGGAGTTTCAGAAAGCATCAGCTTACAGTGGTTTGGTGGGTTCTTTGAGCCGCCAACCTCCTCGCCTTCGGGATGGTAAAGTAAAGGGGAATATATCCCAGACAGCTCCTCTGGCACTTCCAGAGAAGAAGCAGGGATGTGAAAGCTGGCACTTGTGCAGCAGCAGCAGAGGCTGCTGGAGGAGCACAAAATAGGACATGCCGGGCCGGGCGGCAGGTCCCTACTGGGAGACCAGAGCAAGCTCGTGGGTTCAGAGTTCCCTGCAGACACTTGACGATCTCTGCAGCCCTGTGCAAGCTGCTCTGTGCCTCTCCCAGCCGCGTGCGGGCTAGGTTTGCAGCCGTGTTCCCAAAGCATTGCCACGGCTTCACAGCCGCCTCTGCTGTGCTCTGCGGTGCAGTGAGGATGATCCTCTCTCCTTACCAGACTTAATGATCTTCTCGAATAGCAACGCTTCTATGCCGTTTCCAGCTCTGAGAAGCCCCGATGGTGTCACCTTTCTGGTACCTGCTTGTTTCCTGGCTGCAGTCCTCATTCCAGCAGGTCAGACCCACGTGTCCCTCCTGCGCCTGGGTGCTCTGGGCTGTCCTGAGCCCAGAGCAAACACAAATTGCCAGGACGAGACGTGCCAGTTTATTTGCTGAAAGTAATCCTGGAAATGCTTTGTATAGGAATGTACAATGGGAGAAGATGGTCATGAGTGGTGTGGTGTGTTGACCTGGGGCCGGGGAGGCCTGACTTGCGAGCGTGACTGCAAACAGGTGTCAAAATCCGTAATATGGGACTAAACAATGACCCTTGGCACTGATGTATTCCTCTGCACTTCCAAAACATGCCATCTCAGTGAGCTAATGCAGCAAGGAAAGGATCAGGAAGGAAGCACTGTAAAAGTCCTGCGTTTGTTTTTTTTGGAGGGGTTTTGGTTTTTTTTTTTTATAATGAAGGAAATGGAGGTGTGGGGGTTGACAGGATTTGCTGAAGGTCGTGAAGCAGGACTTCAGATAACAGCTAACAACTGCCCAGCTTTTCACTGCCTGCCCTGCTGTTACCCCTTCTTGCAGAAGGTAGCCACAGAGCCCGGCTCATCGGAGGCTGAAGAGGACAAGGAGTCCCTCCGCTGGAAAGGCGTGTAGGGATGATTCCTGCAGAAGCATTACCCCTTTCCCAGTATCTGCCATCTGAAGATTTTGGAGCACACCTGATGCGTGCTTGGAGGATGAATTGAAAGAGAAGAGCAGCCCAGCAGAACCCCCTTTTGCATGAGGTTGTGAGTTCATTGCCCAAAGTCTGATTTGCTTCTGTTTCTGCAATATCTCTTGCTCTCTGAAGAAACCCAGCACAGGCGAAAAAGCCGGAAGTTCTTTTTGGAGCAAAATACCGTGACTTGGTTTGGGGACAGCGTCAGCTGTGATATGAAAAGAGAAGAATCCGTTGAGTTTTGTAACCTTTTTAACTTCCCCCGCCCCCCAGTGTCCAGGAAGTGGGCGAGTTAAAACACGTGGTAGATGTGTGATGCGTTTTGGCAAGCCTGGCTGTTCAAGGCAAGCGAGGGAATCTCCTGCACCCTCTGTCACATGTTCCTGAGTAATTAGCAGCAACACAGTAATAGCAGCTTTGGCAGCACCCTGTTGCTTAGTCGGCTGGGCTCGTACTTGGTGAAACGCAGATAGCCTGCACAGAGCAGGAGAAGTCGGAGAGAAGATCGCAGGACTGGATTGGGGCCTGGTACAGTGTCTGAGCAGGTGCTTCAAGGAGAAAATCTGGCCCTGAGTGCCAGCGCTGGCCAGGGCTGCCTGGAAGGGCTCTTCCTTGCTAGCTCTAGTAGTTTATTTCTGCGTGTAGCCTGCCGTGCAGCCAAGACTTTGAGTAAGGGAGAAAGCACTTGGGTAGTAAGTGCTGCTGAGATCTCATTAGCTAATGAGGGGGTATGTTGATCTTTCAGGAACAAAACCAAACATGTTTTCAATGTTTGTGTCTCTTGTTTTGTGCACTTGGTTACCTTTCCTGTATTGCAGCATGTGCTTAGCTCTTATTCAGCTTTTATTAGTAGTAGCTGACGTGTAGGAGGAGGAACAGAAGCTCATACTTGATCAGCAGGTATCGGAAGCAGTGACACAACTCAAGGGACATCTGCAAGTGATGGCTAACAAGCGGCAATCATTTTTTTATGGGTTCAGTTCAGTTTTTGTTTGTGGATTCAGTATGTGCTGCCGTACAGAGGGCTGAGTTCTCATCTTGACCCTTCCGAAAGGATTCACTTCTGTTGACTGTGAATTTGGCTAGTATTTTTGTCCAGAGGAATAAAAATGCAAGCCAGAAGTGCTCCCACGGTAAATTGGTTTCCTTTTGCAATTCCTGGTGACCTCTTTTACAGTAACTTGAACAACCGCTTTGAGCGGATCAACTCTGTGACTTGGCCCTTGGGAGGTTTGGGACTTTTTTGGCATTTTGCTTTGCCAGGAAACTCTTGTCTTCCAGGGAAGGATCTCGTGTGGTGACACTCCAGACTGCAATGGGGATTTGGTCAGTCCCATCTGTACAAATATATTAGAAACAAATGTATGCTCCCCTGGAGGGGAATGGGGGTAGGCACCCTCTCTCCACCTCCGTGAGCACACCAAAATTACCTCTTGTTTGAGCTCACCACCAGTGAAACTACACCTGGTTTAAAGATGAGGTCCTTCTAATTACGAGCACTTCCTTGCTCTCAGTTTGTGCCTGTCTGGCTGCCAGTGCCTGACTGTGTTGAAATGCATGTCCAATTCTTGTGACGCTTCGCTCTTGTGTAGGACTCAAACACTGGTGAGAAACTCGGCTTCTCCATCACGTCGCCCCACCACCCCTCCTGCCCACAGGGAAGCGGGCACTTCCTCGCCAGTTTGTCAGCTTCTGCTTCTCTGAACTTGGCTCCAAGGTCTACATGTTAATCAGCGGTGAGGAGCCGTCGGGCCACACGGGTGCAAGCTGCGGGTTGATGAACTGGAGGCTTGGCTCTTGGTCAGTTCCAGAGAAGTACTGCCTTCTTGCAGGGGATCCACGCTGAAGATTTGTCTCCTTTTAACTTTTATTCCTGTTTTTTTTTCCTCCTCTCGTTGTGCCATATCTCTCCCCCCATTCCTGCCATATGGTTTAGCTTGGCATAGATGCCAGCCCCTGCTTCTAGTAAAGATAAACCTGTTGTCTGTGCTGTTTGCAGCGTGGGAGCAGGGCAAGCCCGGAGCCAGCAAACAAACCCACCCTCCGTCGTCTGCAGGCTCCCGGGAGGGAGGCTGCTGTCACAGCCAGGGTTACCGAAGCTCCTTGGAATGGGGATTGAGGCAAGGGCAGAGCAAGTCATAAGATGCTTGCCCTCTTGCTCGTTCCCATCCTGTGGGAAGAGGAAGGGAAGCAGCTTTGCCAGATACTCTGGAGAAGCTTAGGAAGGAATTCACAGTTCCTGTCGTTGTTTCCATCCTTTCTTTCCATCGCTGCCCTGTGACAGCTGCCAAAGAGAAACAGGGGGTGGCTATGCTGGGCAGGAATCTCTGCCCTTCTCCCTGCAGCTCAAAGCTTGTGTGCTGTGCTCTGGCGGGTGGCTTTTTAGCCAAGGCGAGGAGACCAAGTTCTCCTTCCTCTGCCTCTGCCCACTTGGCAGCTGGATATGGAGGCACCAAACAGATGGAGAGGTCCTGGGGTCGAGATGGACCCTTTGGCCACCTTCTGCCATCCACGCAGCCATCCCTGGTGCTGTCCCGCAAAGATGCAGGGCTGCCACGACCCTGCCCGTGGCTGTGCTGGCACGGCAGTCCCTCCTCATGCTCAGAGGGACAGAGTTTGGACAAACATCGGGGGAGTCCAGCTTCCCAGGACGGGTATCCTGGGAACTCTGAACCTCCAGGCTCACAGGGGAATGCAGGAGTGTGTGTGAAACCTCAGCAAATCTCCACAGTCTCTGTGTGCTGCCCCACCACTGCCCCTGGCCCAGAGAGGAGCGCTGGGGGTCCCCATCTCTCTGGGGGCCCTGCCAAACCAGCTTGCTCCATGCCGGGGTGTGCAGGCATGGCCCATGCCCTGCCTTTCGTCTGGGTGGCGGCTGCCTTGGCCTTTCATCTGCTGGAGGCAGGGGGTGCAGCCTCCTGTGTGAAATCAATCTCTTTTTCCCACTCCTCTCCCTCTGTCTCTGTTGTTTAGAAAACAGGGGAATGGCTAAGGGAAAGGCAGGTGTGCAAACAGCTCTCACAGTTTCCCTCTGCCCAGGCCCCTGTACTCTTGGCCGGCAAGGAGGTATTAAAACAATACATTCAGAGCCTTCTGGTAAAAGCTTTTCTCTCTCTGGCTCTCCAGCCGCTCTCAAAGGGTGGGATCCGAATCCTTATCCTTCCTGTAATGCCTGCATGCACATGGGGAGCCTTAGCTGGAGCCCGGCGTTGCTGTCTGTCCACATCTCGCCCTCTGTTTCCCCCTTCTCAGGGCTGCACGCCCATCGCTGGCCAGACCGACTCCAAGCACAGTTTTGGGGGTGTTTTGGTGGGTTTTGGGGAGCAAGCTGCGTGTCACAAACTCACTGCCACCCCTGGAGTACACGGCCCTGAGTAGACCTGGCAGATGGAGGACAGTGTGCCAGGGATGCAGCTGAAGGAATGTGCCCGTGTTATTCCAATGGCATCGTGCCATGAGGCATCTGGGGCGAAGCAGAGGACTCTGTCTGCACTGGGTTTAAAGCAAGTGCTCTGTGCGGGATGCCAGAGATGAAGGAGAGCTAATAAGAAGCTCATTAAGCTGCTGCTGGATGTATTTTCCACTGTAGACTAATTTCTCCTGCCACAAGCTTCCCCCACTAACTGCTGTTCCAGGCAAAAACATTTTCCTGATGTTTGTAGATTCGTTTATATATAGCCTTCAAAACGATCGAGCTTGCTACCCTCCATCTCCAGTGAATAGGTTTTCCTGCCTGTGTGCCATGTCCCACCGCGCGGGATGTGTGAGGAGGCCAAGGATAACACAGCCCGTCAATGGTCCCTTAGTGCTCTTGCAGAGGCACGGGAAGGGAGCGCTCTGCCCTTGTCTAAGCACCCCTCTGTCTGCTCCTGCTGTAAAGGAGAGCAGGGCAGTTGTGCTTGCTAGTTGCCTCTAGCGTACCTCTCCTTGAAACAAAGCCATCTGTCCCGCAGTCTGAATTCCCAGCGTGGAGGGGAAATGCAAAGCCCCCTCGCCCGTGGGAGACCCAGGCTCCGGGGGGTGACTTGAGTCCTGGCTTTGCGATGTGTTTGTGTTCAACCGCCCGCTTGCAGGTGTTGTCCTCTCCCTCGGCTGCTTGCTTGATCTCGCAAGGAGCTCTGACCTTGCTTGGCGCTGACGGCTTTCCAGCGAATCCAAGGAGCTGGCTGCGGCTCAAGTTGGAAGCACCAGGCGTGAAGGTCTGCTGTGGGAAGGCAAACAAGCGCAGGGAGTCCTGGGTCACCGCTGCCCTCCCCCAGCAAGCCCTGTGCTGTGGCATGGGCTTGGGCATGGGTCACAGACCATCCTAGTGCTTGGGGGTTGCCCTTGTGCGAGTCCCCTGTGAGTGGCTTACTTGTCTCCGATGCAGGCGGGAAGATGCTGCATCGGTTTAACTTGTGCCTGCAAACTGAGGCTTCCTGGTGGAAGCTGGATTTCAGTGGCTTTTCTGATGGGTATTTCTCCACATAAAAATAGCTCCTTTAAGGAAGTGGATGCAACTCTACATAAGCTTGGGCTTGAGATATTAATTACTCAAGCAAGAGTCAGTTTAGGAATCAAGATCTGGAGGTAAATGAGTGCTGGGACCTTGCAGTGTGAGTTGGACACTCAGGCGAGATCTGGCATGGTTAGGAGGGAGGTGGGAACGGCTCGGCGATGGTCATGGTACCGGTGATGCATCGCTTGCGTGGCCTGATTTTTTTGTGGGCTGTTTGGGATGGACTAAGGCAAACAAGGAGCGGAAGTGCACGGGGGGAGGACGGGGCCGTTCCTCCCACAGGAAACCCAGGATTAAGACACTAGCTGGATTGTGCGGCCATCGCGATCACGCTGCTGGACCCCGTGGCTGAGCACGGCCCAGCAGCTGCGTGGAGCAACAGCAACACGTTCAGCCCAGCGGCTCTTGGCAGAGGAGCTGGGGCCAGTTACAACACGACGAGTGAAAATAAACACAAACGCTGCAACTGGCAATGCTGCGATGGGAAGGAGTGTGAGCACGGGGGCCGGCAGGAAGCCGTCGGTCTTGCAGATGGCTTGCGTGGGCCAGGGGCTTTCAGCCGCCGCCTGCTGCTGCACCGAGCCCTGCTCCCCCGGCATCTCCCACCCACGGGCACGGAGCCACTGCACCTTGATCAGCCGCTGCCCTCGATCCAAGCTCTGCTTTGGCTGGGTGGGGATGGAGGGTGAAGCCAGCCCTCCCGTAATCTTTTTGGTGGTGTTGGCTCTGTCAAACCCCAGCCTTAACTGCCACTGTGACATCCCAGGGTGCTAGTGGCTCTGGTGAACATTGTCTGGGGCAATGTTTCTGCTATGGGGCTTGCAAGCTGGGGAGCCCAGGTCCCTGAGTGACATCTGGGCTGGCTTGTGGTTTGGGCTCTGTCTGCTGGGCTTTAAATACGATTCTGGTCAGCTTTTGTTTCCTCAAGTCCTACAGGGTGTTTACACCAGAGTACAAAGTGGCCCTTAAAAGGCCCTGGATTCTGCTTGTCTCCCTGGATGAGGAGAGAAAGCAGAGGATGACTAGCATGGGTACACACCGCCCTGCTGCCGAGATGCTCTGTGTGGGCGTTCAGAGCTGACACCGCGCGTTTCTCCCTCTGTCCCGCAGGCTAGCAGGAACAGCCTGGTAGGGTCCATCTCGGATAGACGCGGATGATGCCAGAGCTATGACAGGGATTGCAGTCTTGGCACTGAGGGGTGATCAATTATGGAACAACTACAGGAGGAAGTACCTGAGGTCAAGGAAGAGGAGGAGGAAGAGGCAGTGATGGTGGCAAGCGGAGCCTCAGACCCAAGTGGAGGACCAGACAGCTCGCTGCCTTCGAGCAGCTACACAGGTGAGTGGAGCCACAGGAGCTCGTCTGAACCTGGAGCGTCCAGGCATCCACGTCCCCCAGGCAGCGTGCTCAGCTGCAGGGGCAGAGGACCTGCCTGTGAATGGAGTTTGGCTCGCTTTAATTTCTTCCCTTCGTGAAATAATGCATCGAGAGCCAAGTTACGGAGAGGCTTATTTCTTCCTCTGCAGTCACTGTACAGCTGTTGGCAGCAGGTTGGGAGATGGAAATTAAAAGGACAGGCAGGTAACATTGCACCCCAGAGTGAGGGGACTCCCAGGGTGCCTGAGAATGCTTCCCTGGCTGCTTCTTGAAGTCCTCAGTGCAAACTGCTTGTAGGAGCTGGAGGAGGTTTGTTGCCGCTGAAGAGGCTCTTCCAGAGCCCTGGGCATTCCAGCTGGGCAGCCCTGTGCCATCCGCCTGCCAACTGGGGATTGTAAAATTTGCTGGTTGGGTTTCATTGCCTAGACATGAATGCCAGAGGGAAGAAATCAGCATTGATGTGGAGTCTCTCAGCTGCTGGGCACACTGGGGGGCACTCTTGGCTCTGTACATGGCATCTGCGTGCAGCCAGTGCCTGATCTCAGAGGTTAACGGCCCAGATGCAATGCCAGTGGCAGGCTGGGACAATGCTGGAGATCCCTCGTCAGCTCCGTGGCTGGAGGAGTTAGATGCGACGCTGGGCTCGTGGCTACTACGCGAAAGGACATACCCCTTTGTGTGTTTGCAGACCTTTCGCAGAGCTCCTCTCCCTCCCTGTCAGACCAACTGCAGATGGGCTGCGAGGAGGTGGCCTCAGGAGCACTGAATGTGGAGTGCAGGGTCTGCGGAGACAAAGCCTCGGGGTTTCACTACGGTGTGCACGCCTGCGAGGGCTGCAAGGTACGTACGCCTTGGGGAGGGCTGGGTTCAGCAATGCCAAGCAGAGATTAGACCCCAGGGACCATGCCATCTCTTCAGACAAGCAGATTTGCAGCAAAACAGGGATGCATGATTGAGTGATTGTAAAAAACTCATTTGCAACCTGTCCAGAGAGTGTGGAGAGTACAGGCAGGCACACAAATACTGTCCTGGGGGAGGCAACTGAGATGCGGATAGCCCAGATTTTGCCCCGTCATGCTTTATTTTGTAAGGCAAATCCATCTATCCCCACAGGGACCCTGGCTTTGCTTTTAAAGATGCTCTCTATGCTGCAGATCAGCTGTGAGCCGTGTGTTTATCCCCCTGGGATCGCTAGCCGCAGCTTGGATGTGCCTCTGAAATTCTTTCCCCCACAGCAGATGCCAGCAGGGCTGCGTTAGCAGCCCAGGTCCTGCCAGACATTCCTGCAGGCTGAGGCTGGCCCGCAGCTTATTCCTCCATCCCTCCCTGCTGGCTGCCTGCAGTATCACACACGCAGCTCTCCGGCACTGGACCGTGGGCTGCCCTGCACAGTTCCTCCTCTGCAGCCCCCTTCTTCGCTGCATGACCTGTCCTTGAGAAAGAGACTCTGCTTGTGTTAAAGAGACCCAGGGCTCCTCCTCCCTACCTGGCTGAACCTCCATGAGGCTCCTAGGGATAATAAACCAGCCTAGTCCCAAACCAGAGGTGCTAACACTGCTGTTCCCTTGTCCTCCTGCTCCGCGTCCCCCTCTGTGCCACCTGCTTGCAGGGTTTCTTCCGCCGGACAATCCGCATGAAGCTGAAGTACGAGAAGTGCGAGAGGAGCTGCAAGATTCAGAAGAAGAACCGGAACAAGTGCCAGTACTGCCGCTTCCAGAAATGCCTCTCGCTGGGCATGTCACATAATGGTGAGTGTCACCGCTGTCCACAGGCCTGGCCGGCTGGGTGCCACGGGGCCATCTGCCCCTCTATGAAGGGTTCACACAGCAAGGCTGTATGTAGCTTGCTTTATCCTGTGTCTCTCTTCTTGCCAGGGTATCCTCTTTCAAACCCAATGCTTTGAGCCTTTGACTCTTCATCCCCTTCTTCTCTACGAGAAGGGGCTGTTCATTCCTACCATGCAGGCTGGCTGTCGGCACACAGCTGTCCCTTACGGGTTGACCCAGAGGGAACTGGACACACAGATCGCTCTTCCGTGCTGGGGTTTTTAAACTTCAGGTGTAATCATCTTATTCTTGGCCAAGCAGAGGTGTTTATGTGGGAAGCAGGGTTTGTGTGAGAGCCCAGAGGAATGGGGGTGGGAGCTTAGTGTGAGGCTGTGTTCGCCGTAACGGCTGGTTCATGAAAGTGTCGGTGCCGGAGGAGCTGCAGCCCTGGAGAAGCATCGTGTTGGGTAGCTGCAGGTGTTCACCAGCAGACCTCTGTCTGTGGTGGCAGAGCAGACTGCTGCCTCCCTGGATGCGTCTCCTGGGGTCATCCCCAGTGTCCTGACCCACCGGTTTTGACCCCCCAGCAATCCGCTTCGGCCGCATGCCAGAGGCAGAGAAGAGGAAGCTGGTGGCAGGGCTGACAGCGAGTGAGATCAGCTGCCAGAACCCGCAGGTGGCTGACCTGAAAGCTTTCTCCAAGCACATCTACAACGCCTACCTGAAAAATTTCAACATGACCAAAAAGAAGGCGAGAGGTATCTTGACCGGGAAGGCCAGCAGCACCCCAGTAAGTTCCCTCCCGAGGGCAGGCAGGGTTGGCCATGACCGACGTGGGGGGACTGTTCTCTGGGAGATGCTGCTCATCCCCCTCCTGCTGTAGCTGTTCCACATGCAGCAGTTCCCAGCTGCAGCCAGGTGGGCTCTACACGTCCTGCCCCTCACTGCGAAAATTCCCATTGCTCTGCAGACTTGTGCTGTTATGGGTGGGTGCAGATTGCCCGGGCACTGTCAGCCCCAGTGGGGAGAGAACAGCAAAGGAACAGGCAGACAAATGCGAGTGTTCTTGGCAGAGCTAGTATCTCGAGTCCCCGCGGCAGGTTCCTAACTGCTTGCTTCTTTTTCAAGCAGCCTTTTGTGATCCATGACATGGACACCTTGTGGCAGGCAGAAAAGGGGCTGGTGTGGAAACAGCTAGTGAACGGCATTCCCCCCTACAAGGAGATCGGGGTGCATGTCTTCTACCGCTGCCAGTGCACCACAGTGGAGACTGTGCGGGAGCTCACCGAGTTCGCCAAGAGTATCCCCAGCTTCATAGGCCTCTACTTGAACGACCAAGTGACTCTGCTGAAGTACGGGGTGCACGAGGCCATCTTCGCCATGCTGGCCTCTATCATGAACAAGGATGGGCTTTTGGTGGCCAATGGGAATGGCTTCGTGACCCGCGAGTTCCTGCGTAGCCTGCGCAAGCCTTTCAATGAGATCATGGAGCCCAAATTTGAGTTTGCTGTGAAGTTCAATGCGCTGGAGCTGGATGACAGTGACCTGTCTCTGTTTGTGGCTGCCATTATCCTGTGCGGAGGTGAGTGGGCACCCTTGGCCATGCGAGTGTCAGGAAGAGCCCTCCCGTACTTAGAGGTGGTTTGAGGTGGGCTGGGGGAGCTGAGCTGCAGCTGAGCCTGAGATCAGCCAGGGATGTCTTAGGGGGACGAGAGAAGAAGTGAAACCAAAGCTTCTGCATGGCGGTGATGCCTAGCAAGCTTGGACCAAGAACAAGGAGCGTAAAAGTGTCTTCTCCTCGTGTGCTGCTGTGGGATATGTTGTCCAAGGGCACACTTCTCCCCTTGTCTAGTTGGCGAGGTGGAGTCATGGTGGGTGGGTTACAGTCCCCATCTCCCTTTCCCCAGGAGGAGCATGTGCTTTGGAGGGCTACACTATAACACTACAGCTCCCGTGCTTCCTCTCCACAGACCGTCCTGGCCTGATGAACGTGAAGCAGGTGGAGGAGATCCAAGACAACATCCTGCAAGCGCTGGAGTTTCACCTGCAGTCCAACCACCCAGATGCCCAGTACCTCTTCCCCAAGCTGCTGCAAAAGATGGCCGACCTGCGGCAGCTGGTGACGGAGCACGCCCAGCTGGTGCAGAAGATCAAGAAGACGGAGACGGAGACATCTCTGCACCCGCTTCTGCAGGAGATCTACAAGGACATGTACTAAGGACCTGTTATTTATGAGAATGAAGCCATGGATTCCCATCAAGACTTTGTACAGAAACAAAGAAAACCTTTTCCCATGTCTTCCATTTCTTCTACTGGAAACTTTTCTACGTGACCCTGACGTACGGTACATAGGGCAAGATGCCGTAAGATTTTGCAGCCACCACCTGCTAGGCCAGGGCTTCCATTAACACACACTAACAAATTTACAAAGGCAAATCATAAGCTACTGTTTCCGTTACTACGGCCCAGCTCTTCAGCTGCTCCCCGGGGCCCCTGGAGTGGCCGGCCGGTTTACACGGCCCAGACAGTGGGGTTCCTGCGGCAGCTTGGGGACGGTGGGGGATGCTCTGGTCATTAGGAGACCGGAGCGCGGTGCGGGTATCCAGCGGGGCCAGCAACAGCGCTTACAGCGTGTCTTTATTTTCTTTTTTGTATTGCACTCCGAAGACATAGTCCTGAGCCGTGAAGTCTAGGACAGTGTAATGAAAGGAATTTTCTCTCTTTTCCAAAGAAAAGCCAGAGTATTTGAAGACGGGTAAGGCTGTCCTAGCAGAGACCCTCAGCTGCAGCCCCACCTCGCCGTGCGGCCTATGCGTGTCTCCCAGAGGGACTGTGTGACCTCTGCCTTCCCCTGAGTGCCGTGTGGGAGCCCATGCTCCCGGTACCCCCGTTTCAGGGAAAGCCTGCCCCTCAGCACCTCGGTAGGAGAGAGGGAGGGATGGGGAGGTGGGAGGGAAAGGCGTTGACTCATAAAAATTCATCTTCAGAGCAGAGGCCAGAATCTGTGTGCTTCCCCAGGCTGTTCTGCACAGATGTGAGTTACCAAAGAGGTCTGTGCAGGGCCAGGGGCAGGCCCGGGACTGGTCGGGGTTTAGGTGGCAGGGCTTGCGGCTCATCCTGGAGCTCCCTTCCCCAGCCCCAGGGGGGCTCTGGGGGTGTTGCAGGGCAGTGTGGGCAGCAGAGTCTCGCCGGCAGCATGGCTTCTGTGAGCATCAAAGCAAAACCTTCAGCGACACCAGCAAGGGGAAAGCCACGGCCAGCCCACAGTGCTCGTGATGCTGAAAGGGCATTGACCTGTCTGTGAACACCCTGCCTCAGTCTCCCCTCCGTGAAAGGGAGCTGGATTGTCACCTGCTCTCTGCTCGGAGTGGGAGCACGAGGATTAATTAGTGCATTGCTTGCAAAGAGCTTTGCAGCTGTAAAACACAGTATAAATGCCAAGTATTTATAAAAGGGGAAGGAGAGGGTGGGATACTCACAATGAGCAGGAGCTTTCTGGCGAGCGCGGCCGGGCTGCCCTGCCCTTCTCTGCCGCCGCCCCGAGTGCGGGGACGGCTCCAGGCGTCGGGGTCTGCCTAAACCCAGAGCTGTTCTGGGACTTTACCTCGCAACATCTCGCAGCTGTAGTGAAAGGCCACGGTGCTGCCTGTGCCCGGGACGGGACCGCTGCGTGGGGGGCTGCATCACCTGGGCTCTGGGAGAGAGGACGGATCTGGGAAGGGCTCAGTCCCCTCTCGGGATGATGGTGTCTGACCTACGAAGTGGCACTTACCTGTCTGCAGCTCGTGATTCTGTGTGTCCCAAGCAGCCTTATTAAAATACTGATATTCCCAAGGAGGGGTTGTGGGAGCAAATAAATTGGTTTTATTTTTTTTTCCTCCTCTTCAGGGTAGCAGATTTCCCTGGTGCAATAATTCCTTTAAAACCCGAAGGGGAAGAGCACTGGGCTTCCCCTCCGTGTCACAGGGCTGGCCGGGCCCAAAGCTGCCCCTGCTGCTGCCCTCCGGCTCCTTGCCGTGCCTCAGTTTCCCTGCCCTCTCCCCACCCAGCTCCTTCCCCTCCCTACCTCGCAGGGGTGGTATGAATTACCGTTTCTAAAGCACTTTGAAGCCCTCTTGGGGAAGGCACCGGAGACGTGCATGTGCTGGATGCAGCCCCGGGGGATTTGTCCTTCCCGAAGCCCCCCAGGGGCATCCCCCGCCGAGGCCGGCATGCTCATCACCTGGGGAACTTTTTGCTCTTCCCTCCTTGACAGTGTAACAACCCTCAAACTGAAATGTATATTTTTGCTAGAAGTTCAAACCTCCAAGTGTTTTTAATAATATAAATAGTGTCCACAAACTGACTTGACTTTAAATAAATCTGAAATAAGTATTTAAGAACCCTTTAGCGTCCAGCCTTTCATTGTGGGATTCTCTCAGCCCCTGGGGGGCTGTCCTTGGGAGGGCTGCCAACAGAGGCGATGGGATTTGCTGGATTTGCTGTGATTTCCAGGGATTTGCCATGATTCCCAGGTCTCTGTGATTCCCAGCTGTGGTTTTGCTGCCTGCGTATGCCATCACACCTAAAGGCGGCAAGAGCCAGGCACCAGCAGGGTCCCATCCTCAGAGCCGAGCGCTCCCTGCCCCAGATCTTTGCCGTAGCCCTTGCTGCAGGGTGAAACTGGGCAAGTAGCTGAGCCCGGCAAAAGCCACCCCAAGACGGGCGAGGATGGGCTCAGGGACAGCCCGGCCGTGTGCTGGCACCGGGCTCTGCTCTCAGCCAGGTCTGAACACCCGAGAGTTTGGGGGGAGCAGCTGCAGACCCCTAGGCTTCACTCTGCCCCCAGTTTGAGGGCCCCCAGGGGAAGCTCTACCATTGCCCCTGCCTTTCCCTGGCATAGAGAGCCCTAAGGCTCCCAGCTGGGCTGGGGGGAGCAGCAGGGTGAGGGTTAGGCCGCCGTACCTGCCTTACCGTTACCTGGTGGGGACCAGCTGAGCCCACCGGCCTCTCCACCGTGGTTTAACCCAGCGGGCACCTAAATGCCACACAGCCGTTCACTCACTCCTGGCCCCCGCAGTGGGATGGGGGAAAGAATTGGAAAAGAAAGTAAAATTTGTGAGTTGAGATAAAGACAGTTTAATAGGACAGAAAGGAAGGGAAAATAGTAATTACAATAATGATAAAAGAATTAGAATATACAAAACGAGTGATGCGCAATGCAGTGGCTCACTGACTGATGCCCAGGCAGTTCCTGAGCAGCAGCCCCCCGCCACCTTTCCCCCTAATTTATATACTCAGCATGACATCCCATGGTAGGGAATACCCCTCTGGCCAGCTGGGGTCAGCTGCCCCGGCTGTTTCCCCTCCCAGCTTCTTGTGCTCCCCCCAGCCTCCTGGCTGCCTGGGCATTCCGAGAAGCTGAAAAGTCCTTGACTTAGTCTAAACACTGCTCAGCAACAGCTAGAACATCAGGGCGTTATCAACATTATTCTCCTTCTAAACCCAAAACACAGCGCTGTACCAGCTACTAGGAAGACGGTTAACTCTGTCCCAGCCGAAACTACGGTACCATCCAAGGCCATAAACAGTCCTGGGAGGTTGCTCAGCCCTCTTGCCTGCCGGGAAGGAGATGGAGCCGGGCTTGCCGGTGGCATCTGTGGCGTTAAGGGCCCGAGGGGGCTATCTGAGACCCCCGTGCAGGTAGGGCTTGGGGGGGGGGGGCGGGCGGCTGGGAGCAGCTTTTGGGGGAGATAGGCTGAAGACAGGGCTGCAAGCCCCTCGCTGTGAGGGCAGAGAGAGGTTTGTGATGCCCTTGAACCCCCTCCCTGCCCATTTCCCCTGGAGGGTGAAGGGGCTGGAGAGGACAAAGCCTGCCGGTTCGGCTGTCCCCTCTGAAGCTGGGGCTCCCTGGCAGCACCCCATCCGGGCACCCTCTCCCTGTCAGCCCCAAGCTGAGGGCTCCTGCCCCTTTCCATACCCCCATGGGGAGCTGGGGGCTGCCCCAGTCCTCTGTAGCCCCAGCTTATCTCCATGCTCCCCCCGCCCTGGGGAGAGCCCCCAGGCTTGTGCAGCGGCTGCTTGAGCCCCCTCCCGGCCCAGCCCTGGGCTTCGTTTGTTTTGCAATTAGCCAGCAGATAAGGCTGAACTGGGCAGGCTGAGCCCTGGCTCCCCGCTGGGCTCTGCCCTTGCTGAGGTCTCCTGAGCCCAGACACCAGCCTGGGGGCTCTGAAAATACGGCCCCGTGCAGGCAAAGCTGGTACCCAGGGGGGATTTTGGGGTGGCCGGTGTAGCGGGGCTGGAGGGGGGTCTGACCCCGGCCATGCGGCTTCTCCGGCTGGCAGGAATTTTGCCCGTGGATCCTGTCGATGGGGCCAGAGCTGCCGCTTCTCACACGACAGAAAGTCAGCCCACATCTGCAGGTACTTCCAGAGGGGATTTTGCAGCTATGGAGAGCAGTGCAGGTAAGGAGCAGTGAGGAGGGGGCCTGATGCCATGAGGATGGGCTGGGAGACAGGAGGTGTCATGCTGGGCTCGCGGGACCCTCTCTCTCTCTGTCCTTGGGCTCCTCCAGCTATGAGCACATCCAAGAGGAGCCGGTGCCAGTGGGGACCCGCTACGGCCCCGTGCCCACCGTGCCCCCCGGTCGCTGGGGCTCAGAGCCCGGCCATGTGCCTGTGGCAGTGGCCCGGGGCCGGGGGGGAGCCTGGCATGGCTTGGCCCACCCTGCGCCCAGTGTGATGCACGTGGCCTTCAAGTTCGCAAGCATGGAGGTTCAGGAGGAAAAGACAGACAAGGAGAACGTCCCCCGAAGGGCCATCAGCGGAGAATTTGTCCCTGCACAAGCTCAGGGTGCCTCAGGTAGGTGCTAGGCTTCCCAGGGGACCAGTGGGTCTGAGGATAGTGGGGTGGTCACGGTGGAGCATCCTGTGCATGTCTCTGCCTTTGACCCAAATCCTCCACCCTCCATCTCTGGGCAGGGCCCAGCTGGGGCTGGGGAAAGCTCTCCTAGCAGCATTTTTAGGGTGGGGACCTTAACTGCTAAGCCTGCGCTCTCCGAGCAGCCAGCCTGCCTCTTTGATGACGGGGTGGGATGTGCTTTTCCCCTCTAAGAGCTCTCCTGCCTACAGGCTCCCAACTGCGAGGGCTGGGACTGGATCCGAATTCTCCTGACCCCAGAGAGGCAGGGGTGGAGACAACGACACGGACCTACCCTGCAGAGGTGGGCTTGGGGGTCTCCTGCGGCCAGGCAGTCCCCATCACCCCATGTCATTCCCCCAGGCTGGGGGAAAGTGATGAGTGATGAAAGTGATGAGCTGAAAGTGATGGAGCTGGGGGGGTTGCCATGCCGTGCTGCTCTGCTTGCAGGTCCCCACGGAGCCGGGTGCTGAGGCTGCCCCAGTCCCCACTGCGGTGCTGAGGGCCCGGAGCGAGGCCGTGGTGTGCGGTATCTGCATGGATCGGGTGTACGAGAAGCCACTGCCGGAGGAGCGGTTCTTTGGGATCCTCCCAAACTGCAGCCACGCGTACTGTGTGGGCTGCATCCGCAAGTGGCGTCGCAGCCGGGACTTCCAGAGCACGGTCATCAAGTGAGTGGGGATGGGGACATGGCAGGGTGGTCACCGTCACCCCTTCTGCACCCTGAAATCCTTCCTTGGGTCTTCTTCGGGATTGGAGCGACTTTCCTTCGGCAACAGGCCCTTGGGAGCTGTGATGGGGACAGGGATGCTGGATGAGGCCGTGGAGGTGGGACCACCCATCATGGGTGCTAAGCCTGTGCTCCCTGTTCCTTTTTTGGGAGACCCACCTGCACCCATTACCTTCACTCAGGGCCTGCCCGGAGTGCCGGGTCACCTCCAGTTACTATATCCCCCACAAATACTGGGTCTCAGATGCGAGTGAGAAGGAGAAGCTCATCGCAACCTTCAAGGCGCGGACGGGGTGAGTGCGTGGCGCTGCGGGCTGCAGGGCTGCAGGCTCTGTGCTGCTCCAGGAGCTGCGCTTGCAGCTCTGCTTTGAATCCCACAGGAACATGAGGTGCAAGTTCTTTGTCCAGAACCACGGCTACTGCCCGTTCAAGTCAGACTGCATCTACCGGCACGAGCTGCCCGCCGGCCGGCTGCCGCGGTGCAGACAGCAGCGGCCAAGGATGCCCATCGTAAGAGAGGTGGTGCGTCCTGGGGGGGCTGGGGCACGGCATGGCCGTGCAACACAGCCGGGGACCAGGAATCATCCCCTCTTCTGTGCTGCAGGAGATCGGCCCTTCTGCCTTGGAGAGCTCTGACGAGGAGGATGAGGAGCTCAGCGTGCTCGAATGGGCTCTCACCCTGGCCGAGGCAGACTTTCGGTACTCCGATGATGGCCGTGAGATGCTCATCACCAACTTCAGCAACTCCAGCTAAGCCATGGCGTGCCCCACTGGGCCTGGATGCTGTAGGCAGCAAGGAATTGGCTTCTGGGAGGGGGAAGCATCTGCTTTTGATGTGTTTAGCTGCTCCTGGCATTGTCTTGGGATGGCTCCGGGCACGAAGGGTGTTGCAGGGATGGGGTGGGATGGGGAAATAGCCTGGCTCGTTTTTATCAGCCACCACTGCATTGATGGGTGAACCCCCAGCAGGTCCCGCATCCCCGCTTCCCCCAGGAAGCTGGGGCGGGCGGAGGGTGATGGTGGTGACAGAGCTGCAAGGGTCTCAGGGCAGTGGGGCACAGCCCCCCCTTCTCTTGCCCTCGCCGCCTTGGCGGTGCAGCGCTCTGCACCCATGGGAGACCTCGCGGGAGCCGGGGCGGAGGGGGCAGTGGGGGTTTCTAGCGCCCACGGAGCCGGGGTGCGGGGAACCGGGCAGCTGCGGGGCGCTGTTTTAAACTGCTTTTAGCCAAATCTGGAAATGATGAAATAAAACGGGCTGTTGTACTGTACCGCTGCCTGGGGGCTCTCCTTCCGGGGGCGGGGGGGGGGTACCACCCCCCCCGGGGGCTGGAGTGGGGG
>JAVKLA010000052.1:4980138-5001666 GCA_034782735.1 Sagittarius serpentarius
ATGGGCGGGACCCCGGGGCCCCGGTACCGGGCAGCCCCCCGGGGCCGGGGGGGGACACACACGGACACGACACCGGGCCCCCTGCCCTCCGTCTTCTCCCCGCGGTGAGTGCCTGCCCGGGGGCGGGCGGCGGTGCCCGGCGTGGTTTGCCGGGGGAGGGGAGCTGATGAGCGGGGCACGGTGATAACCGGGCACCGCAATAACCGGGGCAGTGCACGGCCGGCCCCAGGGCCGGGTGGCTGCGGGGCGGGGGGAAGGTTAGGGCCGGTGTGTTGCCGGAGGAGGGGGGGACCACCGCCAGCAGCACTCGGGGGTTTTCCCTCTCGGCCCCCCCGGGAGGGCAGCGGGGCGGCGGGGGGGGCTCCCGGTCCTCTGGCCTGGTTGTGATCTTCCATAATGCTTCTGCATCCTCGGGTGATGAGGATAAATACGCCCACCCCCACCCTGCGTGCAGGTAAGGGCAGCCCCCAAAACCGCAGCTGGTGAGGGAGGACCCCAAGGTTTGCTCCAGAGCACAGCTGGCCAGGTCCTGGGTGTACTGACCCTCCCCGCGCCCTTCTCGGTGTGACCCATGTCACGCTCTCCCCAATTTTCTTGCAGGTGGCTGTGAAGCTCTCCCCCCTGCCCGCCGCCCCCCACCCCCAGCAGCAATGGAGCCCCCCTGCCTGCCCTGGCTGCAGAGCTTCGACAAGCCCTGCCGCCTCCTGCTCCACGCGCTTGCCTCCGGCTCCTCCGGGGTGCTGGCCGCCCTCCGAATGCTGCAGCGGGTCCCGGCCCATGGGGGACCGGGGCAGGCGTTTCCCTGGCAGGCCTTCATCGCAGCCCTCTGCGCCGAGGAGCCCGCGCTGGAGGGACCGGAGGGGGCCTTAGCCGTGTGAGTTGGTCACGTTTCCAAAACTCGGTGTTTTGTGGGAGGTTTGGCACGTCAGGTGCCCAGTTCGGCACCGTGCATCCTCTTCCCGCTGGCGCAGCGGTCTGTACGTGAAGTCAGGATGGTAGCAGGGACCCGCCAGTCTTTCAGCTTGTGTCTGCAAAAGCTGGAGAAGGCGTTTGCTGCCTCCCCTCGCTTTCTGGTCCTGTTAGGCCCTGCTCCATGGGACAGGTTGGCAATAAGGACTCGGGGCTTTGTTCTGACATGTCGCCTTTCCCTGTTCTCCCCTTTTGCAGCAAACCGCGTCTGCTGCTGCTCCCCGTTGTGTGCCAGAGAAACCTCTTCTCCCTGCTCCTCGTGGTGCAAGCCGTGGTGCCGGGGGGCTGCCTCAGCCGGCTTCTCCAGGCCGTGGAGCAGGATTCCCATGTGGATCCCTGGGTGCGGACGCTGAGGGATATGCTCCGGCAGGGATCAAGGGGAGAGGAGTGTTCCCCACCTCCCGCTCCCTTGTCTTCCTCATGCCAGCAGCAGCTTAGGTGCCTGTGTCGGAAAATTGCTCAGAACAAACCAGAGGGGCGAAGAAAACTGAACTGGTGCTTCAGCAAGCAGCCTGGTGCTGCTGGGGACGTGGCTGACTCTGTGCTTCAAGGTGGGAAGCGCAAGAAAGTGTCGGAGAAGAGCCTGGAGTTGGATGAGGAGAGAGAGGGGAAGAAGTTGCTGCTGGAGGAGGTGGCGTTGGGAACCCAGGAGGGTGGGGATGCAGCAGGGATGGAAGAGGAGGTGCCTGTGGAGCCTTCAGGGGACAGATCTGCTGAGAGCCTGGCCGGAGCTGCTCCAGAAAGCTCCCAGCAGGATGCAGCCAGGGAGCCCAGGAGGATTTCCGAGGCAGAGCTGGCAGCAGAGGTCCAGTCCTTTCTCCAGGTACCGGGCAGGGTTTGCTTTCCCCTTCCAGCCACTGAGCCTTTACAATCTGATTTCTCTCCCTTCATCTCATTTTCCTCAGATGCACGGACAGAGGCTGAAAATGCTGCTGCAGAAGGAGTCCAATGTAAGTGGCTGCTTCTGTTTCTCTTCTGGAGCTGATGGTCTGAACGGGCTCATCCCTCCAGAAGGGATGGGAGAGTGAAACAAAATTTGTCCCTCAACCCCCCTTGCTTTCTAACCACCCTCACCGAAGTGGGAGGCTAGGTGCGGCTGGGTAAGAGTTCCGATAGAAGTACACAGTAACAACTAAAGTTGTTATTATGCGGCATTCTTTATTGCGGCGCTGGGCAGCGCTGGGGATAGTTCCACCGTAACTGCTCCAAGGAGTTGACAAACTTTCCGAGATTATATACTATAGAGTTATACATATTCACAGGATTTCCGAGAATTTGTTTACATAAACATGAGAATTCCTGGAACTCATTAATATATGCAAATGTCCAATCCGCACACACAGTTGTTTTCTTTTACACACTTATCTCAAAGAAGGTCCATCAGCAACTTCACTCTCTACTTTACTTCTTCACTGACGTACTTATTGCTCTGTTCTTGGTTCTTATCTGGTACCAGGCATCTTGAGTTCCTGTTACCAGGGATTTATGCACGAGGCCTAGCGAATTTGTTCTAGGTTTGCCTTACTCTTGTCAGGCAAGGGGTCCTCTGATGGAATTATCCTCAGAGAAGGAAAACTCAGAAAAAGCAAGAATGTTAGCCTTGGTTAAGTGAAATAAATATATTGAAGCCTTGGTTAGGAAAAGCAGGAATGTAAGCGAAATAATGTAAATGGAACACACTGAAGCCTTGGTTAGGCTTTTCAACTCTTTCAAGAGGAGGTGGGTTTCACAAGGATGACTGGAGGGGGATAAAGAGACAGCCCCGCTGCCACCTCGTCTGGGCTCAGGTACTAATACTGCCTCCACCTCGCAGGGATTTGCTGTATGATGGGCAGCCTGCGGGGTCAAAGTGGGGGACGGTAGGGAAGAGAAAAGCCCTGGAGCTGTATTTTATGGGTTGCTTTATTTGGTGTATTACTCAAGGAACGTGTTTCCCTGCAGCACTCAGAGCTGAGCGTCCCACCCGAGCTGCACATCCTGAACAACTGTTCTCGCGGCCAGGTGAGCCTCAGCATCCTTGCTGCAACCACTGGTGCCGTGGAGGGCCTGCTGCTGTCCCTAACATCCCTGTCCCTTCTGCTGTCCCCAGCTCGAGGGGCTGTGCTCCTTCCTCCAGCTTTCCACGTGTCCAGAGCACCTCCTGGTGCGTTTCTGCAGCTGGCTGCTGGCTCTCACCCCTGACCTCAGCTACACCAGTGCGGCCATCCTGGCAGAGCAGCTCTTCCTCCGGCGAGTAAGTGCGAGGGCAGCAGAGGCTTCCTGCACCCCATCTCCCTCACCCCCATCCCCATCTCCTGCCCTTTCTCTCTGTAGGTCCTGTCCCTCACCCAGCCGCCCTCCCGCCACCTCATGGCTGCCCTCGCTTCATTTTGCTCCAAGTATTCTCAGCCCTTCTGTCGAGTCCTGGTGGCTGCGGTCCTGCGGGAGCCGGGGGAAGGTGCGATGGGCTCGCAGGAGGGACGGCTTCTTCTGGGAGCAGCTGAGGGAGCTGGAGAGGGCCCGTGGGCTGCATCCAGCAGGAAGGGAAGCCCCAGCTGCAGAGTGCTGTCTCCTGGGAGGCTTTTAGCACCCAAAACATGTGTTAGGAACCACGGAGCAGGTTTTATCTGGGCAGATGAACGCTTGGGAGTTAGGATGGGAGGTGGGTTTACAGATGCCTGAGATGGAGAGGGAGGGGAGGCCAGGCTGGTTTCCAGCATCTGTTCTCCCAAAGGACAGCTGCCATCCCTCCATGGACTTGAGGACTGCTGACAGCTGCTAATGCTGGGGCCAAAACTGCCCCGGCTTGGCTCTGCTGGCACGAGAAGAGGATCCTGCGTGAATCCTTGCCAGAGTAGCATCCCGTTTTCCTAGGGACTGGTGCTAATTAAACCCTTGCAGCAGATGGGCAAAGGAAGCTGGATTATCCTGAACAGTAGAAGGGGGCACTACATGGTGTCTGGGTGTCCTGACTGGGATGTACCCCTGTGTGAAGGGGTGCCAGAAAGGGTCAGGCACATCCCCGTGGATTTGGCAGCCTCTGGAGGCTCTCCCCCTTCTGCTTTGCCCTTGCAGGTGCTGAGCAGACCAAGCTCGTGTGTGAGCTTGTGGAGGAGTGCCTGGAGCCAGACTGTGTGCGAATGGTGCTAAGGTAAGAGATGACAGGGGCGACAGCTCTGCTTCGGCCCTCCTGCCTGCCTTGGTGGGTCTGGCTGGCTCCAGCCGCTCAGGAGCACCAGCAAAGCCGTGTGAGCATCACACCTCCTCTTTACCATCCTCTGCAGCCAAGTCCTGGAGGTGCCTTTGTCAGAGAAGCTCCTGCCGGTAGTGCAGGCCGTGCTGGGGCGGCAGGTGAGGGAACCCCCGCTTGTCCCCCCTGGGTTTCCTTGATGGCTCCAGCAGCACTGGAGCAAGGACTGGCTCTCCTCCCTGCTCGTGGCTCTCTTCCAGGAGGTGCTGCCCCCCAAGCTCTTCGATCTCCTGGTCCTGACTCTGTGCCGGCAGGCTCCAGCCTTCGCCACGTCACTGAATTACGCCAAACTGGTGACGGCGGTGCTCACCATGTACCAAAGCCAGGTGAGTGAGACCAGGCTTGGCTCCTGCAGACCAGCTGGTGAGCTGGCAGCTGGGGCTGTAGCTGACCCAGGACCTGGCCCAGGGGTCTTGGGTGGGCTCCTGTAAGTGCAGCTCTCTGAGGTCCTTACTGCTTTCCGTCCCAGGTCACCCCAGCCCACCGGAGCAGTCTGGCTGCTGCTCTAGATCGGAGCAATGCAGCTCTGAAGAAATCACTGCAGGCTGTGCTGGAAGGAGCCAGGTGAGATGGGTGCTGCACCCTCCGGGCTGGGCTGGGGTCTCTCCCGTGGGGGATGGCAGCCTCCGTGCTCCTGGTCTGCCCAGGGTGGTGGGAAACCCACAAGTGCTGGCGGAAGCCATGCCGGAGTGTGGTTGGCAGTGGGTTTCCCTTTTCTTGATTTCTCTCCTCTTTCTCTCTCCTCCTCCCAGGTGAGCGCCAAAGGGAACCTCAAGGCAATGGCTTCCTTGGGAAGCGGATGCTCGTTAGGTGGTGGTAGCTGCAGCCCAGTCACTCCCTGGGGTTTGCCACCAGTGTGATGGAGACCCAGCGAGCGCGGGCTGTGGCACATAGAGCGCCCGTGCCTCTGCCCAGGGCCTTGCAGCAGCACCTTGCGCTCGGCTGGCCTGGTTTAAGGTGGGCTATCACTGGGCGACGCCATCCCAGCCCCACGCGTGCCCCCGAGGCTTGAAGATGAGGGTTTTCTTGGTTAAACAATGAATACGTTTCCAGCCATCTCTGTGTCTGGTCTGTCTCTGGGCTGCCTCACAGCCCGCCGCCACGGGCACCTTGCCGCACTCAAGATGGCACCTCCCGCCTTCCCGCCCTGCCACGCTCAAGATGGCGCCTCCTTCCCCGCCTGTCCCAAGATGGCGGCAGAGGAGGAGCTGTGGAGGGGCCGGGCTGCAGGACGTCTCAGGGCGGCGGCTCTTGTCTCCTCCCGACCTCCATCGGTGTGGGCATGTCCTGATTTTGGCTGGGATAGAATTAATTTTCTTTCTCGTAGCTGGTATAGTGTTACGTTTTGGATTTGGTACGAGTATAACGTTGATAACACACTGATGTTTTTAGTTGTTGCTAAGTAGAGTTTATACTAAGTCAAGGATTTTTCAGCTTCTGGTGATTTTTTTTTTTTCAGCACCACAAAGCCCTGGATTGTCCCACATCAGCGCTGGGCCTGTGGGTGTGAGGAGTGGCCGGGCAGAATATAGCCTGGAGGGGGGTAACTGCATAAATAGAACTCTTTTCTAGATGGTTTGTGTCCAAAAGATGGCTTTTTTTTAATCAGGAAAAGAAAAAAATCCATTCTTTTTGCATTATCAGTGGAGTAACATTGGCACACAAGTACTTGAAGAGAGCCTGGAGGTGGGCTGCAGTGATCCTGGGCCCGAGGCCGGCTGCCATTTCCCCTGAGAGTTTTGCCTGTATGTTCCCTTATAAAAAAGGGTTTTCCGTTGAGCAGGTCCCCATGTTACTTGACGGGGCAGTGAGAAGCTGCAGAAGAAGCAGAAGCCCTTCTCTGCTTTCAGGTCCCCTTTGGTTTGATGAGGATGCTGGATGACGTGGTGTCCCCTATCCTGCGCCAGCACCTCTGATAACTTGTAAAGCTGAAGAGCCTGACTGAGCATCCGTGTGTCTCAGCAGTCTGGTTTGCAGGCGTCCCCACTTGCTTGGTTCAACCTAGATCCTCTTCCTGGTTAAAAATGGAGCGACAAGGCTGCAATATTGTGCGTACCTGCACCCTTGTTTTGTTTCTCACAGCTGAGAAGTACGGTGCCTTCCCAGTGTCAGCCCTCCATGAAGCAGGTTGCTCCTTCCTGGCCCCAGGTCTGCAAAAGCTGGCAAACCTCCCTCTCTCCTTGCTCACGGTGGCAGCCTGGTAGCCAAGGCAAAGAGTCATCTTGTCCAAACCCTTTATATTTCAAGTGTTTTTTCCAATGTTGTGGTGGCCTGGAGCACCTGGCAAGCCATATTGCATGGTGGAGGTGACAGGTCCTTAGTTCTTAATGCCCTTAACACGTCACTGAATCAAGACGTAAACTGATTTGAGGCTATTTGAAGGTGCTAATTCTGGCCTAGGCTTAACTGACCATCGTGATTTTATCTTGGCTCGAAGGAGCCAAGGCACAAGTGGTACATCTTGTGCACATTGGCCTTTCTCTCTGACGGCTAAGCAGATTTTCAGGTGATGCAGCAATGATCTGCTGGGTTGTCTGTCTGGTCTGCTGGGATTTACAAATCTCAGGATACAGAATAGTGGGGTTTAAATGAAGAACTGGTAAACTTGAAATTTCCACATTAAATCTGCCTTTTTTCCCTGTCTTTTTGCCAGGGCCTGCAAGTGGCCCTGCTCTGTGTCACATTCCTGGTTTTCCACATGCAATGATGGCACTTCTCATTGCAAGGTATTTAATGATACACTAATAAAAAGCACTTCTATAGAGTGATTGTTTCCACATTTCTATCCTGTATCCTTGAAAACACCCACTGGAAACCTCATCTGAGCTCCTTCTGGCCAGAGGACTGGAAAGATAAGGATGGGAGAGGGTGGATGGACTCTGAGGGAGGTAGTGCTAGAGTTTTAATGGGGGTTTTGAAGCATTGTGTACTTCAGGAACTATTTAAAAATTCATAAACATTTACATCTACAAAGGGAGAAGAGGAATTAAAATGTGTAGGTGTCACATGTTACTGCTTTGAGTTTGCTCATTAATGTTTAGATCCAGCCAGAGGAATGAAACTCTGAAGCATTAAGTGATGCTCTTAATGCTGAGAGCACAGATTTCTTTATAGTAAGAATCTCTTAAGCTATTTTAGGTGACAGTGGACTGATGAGGCTTCAAAGTATGTTAGCTGGAGGAAAGAAGCCTCCAGGGAGCCAAATGTTGATGTATTTGCATACCAGTGTGTTAGTGGCTGAGTATATTGAAACTATCGCAAGGCTGCCCAAAATATGACATAAATAGAAATAGTGCCCTGATCATCAAGGTCTGAGCCTGCTGTTCTGGCTTTATTAGGTAGCAGGCTGCGGTCTTCGCAGTTCCCCTGCAAAGCTGCTACCAAGTGACCTTGGTGTCATTGTCCCCAGTGCTCAGTCTGGCTGTGGCTGTTGGTCACATGAAAATGATCAAGGACAAACTCATCTCCAAAATTCACCTGGTCATCAGCTTCCTGGTGTCCTTGCTGGAGAACTGGAAGAACACATGTGCTGTGTATATCTAGAGCACCATAGGGAAGCCCCAGCAACCCTATGGACTGGGCAGCAATAAAGGGTTTGAAATCTGGCCGCAGTGTGCGTCTCCTCCCTGGTGGACGTTTGGTTTTGTAACTAACTGGTTTCTTTAGGCAACAGTCTCATTTTGACAGGCTGTTCTTGGCTGCTACGTGCCGTATGCAGCTTGCACTTCCAACTCATCTGGACGTACTGGGAGCTGCGTTTTGGGCCAGCCTACGTGGTTTTTGCAAGAAACGGTAGTCAGGCAGGGATCAGCTTTGCAAACTGCAAGGGGGAGGTTACTGTTCTGCTGGGAAGCATTGTGCTGGCTTGTGGAAAGAGCCTTCTTAGCCCTGTTTTTGCTCTTGGCTGCAGCTTATCAGGTACCGTGGATTCCTCTGGGGTGTACATGCAAGATAACAGTCATTTTATAAGAACTGGAAGCAAACCCTGGAGACACTAGGCATGCTGGTGGAAGACTGCTTGTTTATGTGGTGGTTGGTAGCACCCACATGGAAAACTTTACTTTTTGACCCCTCTTGACCCTCTCAAGAACTTTAAAATCCAGCCTGAACAGTGCAAAGAGGTGGATGCAGCATAAAACGTCGATCAGGTTTTACAGTTCAGCAGAACCTTATTCAGGAGTGGAGGGAGAGCCAGGGCTGGTGTTTGCCCTCGTCCTGCTTGGGGCTGGGGTTGGGAAAGGTCTGAAGCTTTGTCTTAGACATTTTATAGGCTGTATGTAGAAGGCAGTGTATAATTTTCAGCCAATTTACTTGTGATATTTGATAGTAGTTCCTTATCTGCTTCCTCTTCTGTTTGTAGAGATTTACTTCCTTCATGGTATGAAGGCGAATTCTCTTTTTGGCCTAACAGGGTTGTGGTTTTTTTAAAGGAAATTAGTATTATGCAATTGCATGAGTTATCTGTCCACTCTGCTGCCTCCTCATCCTCCCACGGTGGTTTTTGAACCAGTTTCATGACAAAATGATCTCTCTGCTCCCCAAATGGCATCTCGGTGCCATGATCGGACAGCAGAGAACCTCCTTTGGGTGGGCAGAGGCATACGAACGCTGCATCCACGGATGTCAAACGCCAGACGTCAGAGCCACATAGGAGCCAGACCACCCTGGTCCATGCAACACCTTGTTGGAAAGGGCTGAAGCTCAGCTGCTTCCCTGAAAACGGTCATATCCATCCCCTGAGGGGCTGCCCCTTTGCAAGCAGGAGCTGCAGGCATGTCCACGTAATTGCTGTGTCCCCTCCTGCACAAATGCTGGGAGCTGATAAAGTCACCCCGCTTCTCCCTGGAGATAATGATGTTTCCGTAACAACCTGTTAATCACATGTACGTAATCCCCAGTATGCTGATGCAGTTGTGCATTGAAATCTAGTGGCTGTGACACCCAGATGTGAGGCTGAACTGCTCTGGGGAAGGCTCAGCAGTCTTTTTTTTTATTTTTATTTTTTATCTCAACCTGGAATTTAAAACTGAATGGAAAGAACCAAAAATGCTCGCTTTTATCTGTTTTTTGCCAACAGCCTTTTAATCGTAATTAGAGAATCATGTTCTCCCTTGGGTAGTCTGGTGGCTGCCAGGTCCCTGTCAGCTGGGGGGGACCAGGGCCACACAAAGATGAATTTGCTGGAGGGCTGGGGTGTTGCTTTATGGTTAGGCCGCCTGCACAGACCTAATAAATCACGTTTGCTGCATCAGCAGTAGCAGCCAGTGTCGGTCTGAGCTGCTTTCCTCCGAGAAGTGGATAATCCAGATGACCACGGTCTCTGTGATCTGAGCTGCAAGTTCAGCTTAGCTTCAGGAGGAGCCCTGGCAAGATGCCATCGCAGTAGGCTGCTGCGGCGCCGGTGGGACCTCGCTGGAAGGAGACACAAGGGGCAAAGCCAGAGCCCACAGCCCCTTGCTTGCTGCTCACCTCTCTGGGCTGGAGATGTCCCAGCAGGGTCTTGGTCATTCCCGCTGAACAGGTCTGTGCATGGGGAGCTGGGCTGCTTTTGCTTGTTTGAGGCCCCACGATACCTAGATTGTAATCACGATGCTCCCAGGTTAAAAATAAGAATACGTAAAAATCCCTGGGTGCTTTTAGTAAATGCTTTTAGAGGTTCTTTGAATGGGATGGTTTGCAAAGAGGGGCATTGCCTCTTATTGAACCCCTCAGGAAGTGTGTGGGGGAGGGAATAGAGGAGGTTTTGAGCAGAAAAGTTCTGTTCTGGTGTGGGGAACAAAAGTGATGGTGTCCTTAGGTCTGTGTCTCCCACAGTGCAACTTGCTGCAGCCGCAGACCTGCCAGGACCCTAGAGCAGAGGCTACGGAGCCTGTGCTGCTGCTTGCCCGGTGCCAGGCTGCTGCTCTTGGGGGAGGAAGCAGGGTCCCTGTGGGGATGGGGCCACCAGGACCAGGCTGTGTTGACGGCAAGGCACTGGTGTGTGCAAAGGTGTCCGTCCTCCATCCCCCTGGTTTTGTACCCTCTGCCTGCTCGGCATCATGCTTTGAAGGTGCTTTTAGTTCCATGCCTTGCTACGGGAGCCTTGGCTGCAGGCGCTGTTGAGGAGAGACCTTGTGCTTGGCTAGAAAAAGCACTCAAGAAAATAAATACTTTAGACCCATGTGCCCAAGCAGACCCTGCGGGTAAGGGGGTGTCCTCGAGGAGGGGAATGGCGTCGGGACGATGAGGCACTGGGCTCCATCTGCTGAATCTCAGCCCAAAGAAAGGGTCTTCTCATCTGCTTGGGTCTTCCCTTTCTGAAACGAAGAGGTGCCCGGAGGCGAGTTAGCCCAGTGATGGGACTGGTGGTGCTAATGCAAACCTGACTTCATGCCTGGAGAATTCATCTCCATTTTGAGATACCAGCCAGCTGGGAAACTTGCTGAGTGGCTGGGAAAGGACTGGGGGTAAGGGGCAGGGGGAAGTTCTGCTGCTCGGGTTCATCACTACTGCACAGCTCCCAGGGCTCAGCTGCCTCCGGACAGACATGCATGGATGGACTCAGCAGCAGGATGGATCTGGCCCTGCCATCGCAAGCCCTGAGCATCCTCTCACTGCTTGGGCCAGGCAACCTGCTCGCTCCAGGAAACGTGTCTCGGCAAATCCTTCTGTAAAAAGAAGCAGAAATGGTCAGGCCTTGTGCCTGGAAACTCGTGGAGATGGACAGAAAAAGGGCTGGAGAAGAGAGAAGATCCCAGGGGAGATATTTTTAAGGAAAGGCAGAGGATATATAAGACTATAAGTCAGAGGGTGACAGTGCCAGTCTGCTTTTCAGCACGTCCTGTGTCTTCCTGGTGCTGGCAGTGTGAACTTATGATGTGCTAATTGTCATTAATTTGTGCTAATCATGCATACCACAGCTTGTGTTGCTAGGTACGTGTGTTACAGGGAAGACAGCGCAGGAATTTGGGCATATCCTTCCCCTAAGACTCATCATTTCTCAGCAGCTCTGCTTTTGGGTCAGGTCCAAGCAGGAGATGTTTGTCCCACGAGGGGAAAACCCATCCCTGAAGCTTCAAGGACATTTGAAATCCTGACTTGATGGGGACCATTGTTGATGGCCATTTCCAAAGCCTTATCCCACTGTGGCACAGCACAGCTCCTGCTTCAAAGCTGCAAATGGCCTTTCTTAGCCCTCCCTGACTGCTTCCTGGCCCTGGGGCCACATCCTGCGCTCTCATTCTCAGCAGATGGGTATGAGGCTGGGCCAGCCCTGCCCCGGGGCTGGGAGATGCTGTTTGCTGGCTGACCTCTCAGGGCTTAAGAGATTTGCAGACCCCAAGGACCTGCCTTGTTCCTCATGGTACCTCAGGGTCCCTGGGCCCGGCAGGGGCTAACAGAGGCTGCCTGGCCCTCTGTAGTGCTGAGCATCGAGTCTGGCTGCACGTAAGCTCATTAGGGGAAGAAAGCAGCTTTAGAGGATGTGACGGATTTGAGCAAAGGAGTTGGGCAGGGGAAGGGGCAGTGGGGGTGATGGCTGGGGGGAAAGTGGAGCTGTTGAGAGGGGCAGGAGGGATGGGGGTCCTGGGCAGAGCGGCTTCCCTACATCATCAAATACGATGCTACAGGGGCTCCTTGTCAGCCATCCTGGTTTACCCTCATGCTGTACCCCCCCATGAAGGCATGGGGGGGATCCCCCATCTCCACAGAGGTCCTGAGTGCCACTGCCCTGCCCTGAGCCCCCTGCCAGGGAGATGCTGAGACTTAGGTCTGCTCCGCTCTGCGGACACCGGGCACGGAGGGAGCAGCCATGGTCTCTCCCAGCTCTGGGTAACAGCTCTCACCTCCAAAGTGCGGGTGCAGGATCCAGCCCAGCGCTGAAAGCAGAGGTTGCCTGACCACCTGCAAACCCCTCAGCCTGCCCCGGCCCCACGCAGAGAGCTCCCAGCCGCTCTTGTGCATGTCCTTTAAAGGCCTTCTTGCATCGAGCTCTTCCCTGGCAGATCCTTCTGCCACAGATGCGGTCGCTCTCCCCTCCGGGGAGAAACTATCGTCGGCAGCTTGCACTGTGTGGGGCCCTGGCACCCTCCGACCCACCGACTGCCAGCCACGCCGTGTCCCCTGACCCGCCTCCTGAGCCTGCCGGGGACCCCACGGCACTGAGTGCCGGGTCTGAGCTGGGTGGCCCCCGTATCTGCCTTCAGCTGCTTGAGACAAGTTCAGGCAGGTAATGACCCAGGGAGCGTTTGGTAAAGTCGCCGAGCTGAGGGAAAGCACTCGGTTATTTTTGCCATGCTAGGCAAACAAGCTGCGTGCCTCTGTATTTCCATCCATAAAACAAAGATAAGGAGCGAGTGTCTGTTATGCTGTCTGAGCTGTGGTAAATCAGCAGGCTGCAGGGTCTGCTGCGGCTGTTACGAAGCGAGTGCTTTGCAGCAGGGACCAGCCCTCCGGAAAACGCTGATGTGCTGATGAGTTTGGCTGATCCCTGGTGGCTGGGGGCTCCCGAGCCCCTGGGTAGAGGTGTCGGGGACAATTTCCAGTGTATAGGCATGAAATGGCCTTGTTTTGACAGATGCCAAGTGCTGCTTGCTTTCACACCTTCGTCGGGGCTGAGCAGGCTCTGAGAGATAGGTGACGGCCCCACTCAGTGCTGGGGTGACTGACCTTGGCCAAGGCTTCACACAGGCATGTGGGGCTTTAACCAGTCCCTGCTCTCTGTCCTCTTACATCTCTGCTGCATTTTGTGTCCTAGCCAAAAAAAAATCTCCTTCTGCTCCATATCTGCTTGCCTGTGGGCACAGCTCCCACGGAGATGCGTCCTGCAGGAGAGTCCCTTCTGCACAGTGACTTTACCCTGTGCTGGGAGAGGGACTGTGGACTTTCTGCTGGCTTTCTCTGGTTTTTAAACATTGCAAAACAGCTTAAATGAGATGTCCAAGCTCCCTCGGACTCAGGAATCTCATATTTGTCTATCTGGGAGCCAGCCTGACAGAGGGATGCATGGGGATTGGGCTGTCCGCTACCTGGCGTACGGCAGGTCGCTCCCGCTCTGCACCGGGAGCTCGCGCCGGTAGGTGGGTGCAAACTTATCTCCCCCCACGGAGATGACCCACAGCACGAGCCCCAAGTGAGGATTGTCCTGTGGGAGGGAAACGGGGACAGCGAGAGGGAAAGTCCACCCTCAGCACTGCACAGAAATGGGGCTTGTATTAAATTCCTTGTTCGCCTCGCTCCATGCCTGCCTGAATCCCAGCAGCATCCTCCGGAGTCGCAGCGGGCCTCCCCACCTCTTTTCCCACAGATGCCTCCACGCTAAGCAGAGGAGCTTGGAGCTCCTGCTGGGTGAGAAAATGCTTTAAAAATATAACATTTAGAGGCGTTCTCCCATCTGCGCGCAGCTAATATGTGTCTCTCATGATAGGTGTGCTGGTCCTGGAGCCTCCGCGCTTTGCAAATGAAGCCACTCGCATGGACCTCGCTAGGAGAGGGGGAAGAGGAGGCGCAGGGACTCACCCAGGGGCGCCGACGGAGGCAGCAGCAGAGGATGAGCTGCCGACCCAGCCCCTTTCCTCGGAGGTATGTGCACGAAAGGCTCGCCCCACGGCTTTCGGGGTGCTAGCGAGGATGGGACGGGAACGGCGGTGCCAGGCAAGGGGGGATGCTGGCTGGAGCATCACCCTGCTCTGAGGCACCAAGCATCATTTCAGCACAGCAGCCTCTTCTCCTGTGGCCACTGCTCCTGGGGAACGACCCCCAGGCTTGCAGGGAGGAGAGGGAAAAGCCTGCTGTAGCCCTGTCCAGAGCCAGGAGCAAAGTCTGGGGGTTCAAACCCTTTCCCAGGTGGGCGCTGCGCTCCAGCATGAGGCCGCAGAGGGCTGTTTGCCCAGCAGCCCCTATATCTCCACGCACAGGTGACCTGCCATCCCTGGCGTGCCCCAGCATCCCCGGCCCCAGCGAGCAGGGATGCTACGAAGCTGCCAGACTTCCTTGCACCCAAGGCAGGGTTTTGGGGTGGTGAGGCCATCCCAGTGCACTTTTTTTTTGGGGGGGGGGGTGGTGCCAAGAGTATGTGCTAAGGCCTGTCGTCCCCGTGGCGATGACGTGAGATGGCGCCCGGGCTCTGCCGGCAGCCGGGTTTGTTGTGGTGCCTGGGAAGAGGCCGGCTCGCAGCGAGGTCCGCTTGGCAGCCAGGGCAAAAAAAGCAAAAAAAATAATGTGCTGAGGAGAAGCACGGCCGTGGGCCGGTGACTCATTGTTGGCTGGAAACGGCTTCGGCGGGCTCCTCGGTGGCGGCTCTGCGGCGGCTGTGGGAGCGGAGGGGGCTGCTGCACCCGTGCCAGGGAGAGCGGGGACGGGGACGAAGCGGGCGGCAGAGGATGCTCGGAAAGGACCCAGGTCCGGAGCAGCATCCCGTGGAGGGGTGCTATGGCGGCTGGGGGAGGGCAGAGGGGGTGGGATGCTGCCTCTGCTGCCGGAGTTTCTTTGGGATTTACCCAGGTTTCTCTCTGCAGGGAGCAGCAGGCAGAGCTGGCCGAGCTCCCCCCATCTCCGGATGAAGGTAAGGGCAGCCCAGGGTGGGGATGGGGGAAAAGGGTGGGTTTTGCACCCTCCCTCCCTGGGCAGCGTTGCACGGCTCCAGCAGGAGGGTGTCCCCTGGCCTGGCAGCACCTGCCTGCAACCCCCCACCCCTTCCAGCCCTGGGACCCCAACCCCATCCCCTGGATCTGCCTCGCCAGCTGTAGCCCACCTGCTGCACCAGATCCCTCGCCCTCCTCCCCCTGCCCTGGCCCAGCCTAGCTGCAGCTCCCTTAACCCCGCAGGGGTATTTGGGGGGGCACCTGCCAGCCTGTGACCCTGCAGGCTGCAGAAATGCCAGTGGGGTTTTCGGGGGTCTCCCCTGAAGTGGTGTCAGGCTGAGGAGGGGACGCTGCTGCCCAGCTCCCACCACCCTTTCTGTCCCCAGGGAGTATGAGCAGTCCCCAGGGGCACCCAGACGGGGTTTTGGCCGGGAGCAAGCAGAGTGTGGAGCGCATTGGTGAGGTGAGAGGGAGGGGAGGGTGACAGGTTGTGGGGGGGGGCCTTCCCTCTCAGGCCCCTCAGGCTCAGCCGGACCCCCAGCCTCTCGGTGCTGCTCTTTTCGGGATGTCACCCAGCACCAGGGAGGGGTTTGCTCCAACAGCACCCTTGTGCCCCCCAGGTGCCAGGCACAGACAGGCAGGAGCTGGCTGTGCGCACCAGGGACAGTGATGGGACCGAGGAAGGTGGGTGAGTCCCCATCCCATATGTCAGCTGGGTCCCCTTAGGGGAAGGCTTGAAGTAGCTGGGGACGAGTGTGGGAACAGCGTGGCCTGATGGGGGTTGCGTCCCTTGGTGGGGACATGGGGAAGCGGGGACTGGCCTGGGGGGACCCGAAGCCCTGCTGATGCTGGGGGAAGGATTAGGACGGTCCCATATCACGGGCACTGGCTCTCTGCCAGGACAGGAGGGCAGAGGGAGGAGGAAAGGCCGAGGAAAGGCCAAGGAAAAGCCTTCACGTGTGGTCTCTCCCGTGGCATTACTGCCTCTCTGCAGATGGAGAAACCCCGGAGGAGCCACTGCTGAGTTTCCCCAGTGAGCTCTCGGTGCTGGAGAGACTAGGCTTGCACAGGTAAGCCCAGTGAGCGCCTGCGTCCCTCCAGGGGCTACAGGACAAGGGGGTCCCAGGGCACTGTGTCATCCAGGGACTGGGCTTTCCTCCTTTTCCACTGCACAAGAGCTGCTCTCCAGGTGAGGGGCACTTGGGTCCCCACTGCTGGTGGTTGCTGGCACCCCTGGGAGCAGACCAAGGGCATTTTCAGCGTGCAGTCCCCATGGTGCCTCCATCCCTGACAGCACTTCTCTTTCTGCAGGGTGGCTTTGACTGAGCAGGATGTGGAGGTGAGGGCTGCCGGGGGCTGTGGGTGGGCTGGGGACGGGGGACAGAGGGACGGACGCCTTGCTGGCTCACAGTCCCCGGGCTGTGCCCTGCTCCTGGCTGCCCTCCAGGCACCGCAGTCCTCTGGCAGCTGCCTTACAAATCCCTTTCCCGGTGATGCTGTTGGCATTCGGAGGCAGCTGCATTTCCACAGCAAGATGAGCCCATCCTCTGCGCACTCGGCAATCCCACAAACTGCTCTGCAGCTCGCCGAGAGCACCCTTAGCCGGGGAGGTGGTGGAAGCCGTGCTAATAAAAATAATTTTCCTGTGAGTGCCAGGGCTGAGTCAGGCTCTGCTGTCAGCAGGGACCTGCAGCAAGGGCTGGCGTCTGCCCGGCGCGTGCTCTTGCCAGGAGGCCTTTGGATTTCCATGCGTTATCGGCTGCCTGGGGGACATGTCTTGGTCAGGCTGGCATCTCATGGGGACTATCCCCAGTGTGCAGCAGCCTAATGGTTGCTGGGGCAAGGCAAGTGCTAATTATCCTTAGCACTGCCTTGCTTGGTGGCATGCTAGGGGGGTTCGTCTGTGCCTTGGGGACAGCAGCGCATGGCCCTGGTGGCTTCCCCTTCGCCCTGTGTCCCACCTCTCACCTTCCCACCCCGCAGGCAGCCTTTGCCCACCTCGCCCTGGCTTTTCGCTGTGACGTGTTCACCCTGCGGCAACGGGTGCAAGTGGAGAAACGGGCACGAGACGCAGCGGAGGAAAACATCCAGGAGGAGCTGGGGCAGTGCCAGGCTGCCCTGGAGGTAGGTGGGCACCAGGGCAGGGGGCTGGCATCTGCTGGGGACATCCAGCCCCAGAGGGGTTTGGATAACTCAAAGCCCTGGCTCCAGCAGTCCCATCCTCTCCCTCCACAGAGGCTGGGCCCATCCTGTGCTGACGCGGGCTGCAAGGAGACGCTGGAGCAGCTGCAGCGCAGCCTAGTTGTGCTGGCAGCTGCTGTCGAGCGGGCAACCAGTGCCGCAGAGAAGCTGGGGGCTGTATATCAGGTCTGTGCATAGCCTGGGACTCCTGTCAGGGCTGGGAGCGGCGGGGCTTGGGGACCCATCCCTGGGCTTGCTGGGGTTTGTCCCTCCTCCGCGTGGTGCTGGCGTTGACCTCATCTTTGCACGTACCGGGGTGCAAGCGATCTACTTGCCTTTGGGAGCAGGAAGAGGATGCATTTGCACCCCCTCGGTGGAGGCATTGTGGGAGGCACAGTGAGGGACTGGGAGGGACATGGGTCCTTAGGGACCAGGAGATGGGGACCTGATTCCCCATCCTGCCTGGCCGCAGGAGGCCCGGATGAGCAGGGCGGCGGAGGTGATGGTCCAGCACGTGGAGAATCTGAAGCGGCACCACATGCGGGAGCACGCAGAGCTGGAGGAGATGAAGCGCCTGATCCAGCAAAATTCCCGCAACCGGCAGCTGGCAGAGACCCAGGGTGAGGTGGGCTCTGCCGCCAGGGCCCGCACGGGGCGACCCTGCTGGATTTGGCCCCGAGCCCCTTCAGGGGGTCGGTGTGACCCCATGCTGCAGAGCCAGTGGGTTGTGTGAGCTGGGGACCGGGGGCGGGTGACAGCTGGGACCCAACGACAAATGCGAGGGGCCAGTGTAACAGCAGACGCAGCGTGGGAGCAGGTGCTGGTGGCCAGAGGGCCATCGTCCCATGGCCCAGCTGGGAATGCAGGGCAGGGGGGCACGGGGCTCACAAAGGACGCTCTGTCCCTGGATGCCAAATCCCACACATGCCATCGCTGTGCATGCAAGCAAGGTCCCCCCGCTGAGGCACCCCTCTGACTTGTGCCAAGCACAGAGCATGTGGCCAGGACAGCTTTCGATGGGAGGGAGGTTTGCAACTGTCTGTGCATCAGCCACTGCTTAATTTTGGGGGGGTGATGTAAGGCTGCTTCTCTTTGCTCCCAGATGACACGGAGCCACGGCTGAGGCCTCACCCCCTGATGCGAACTTTCCAGCAGGTAACTGGTCCCAGTTCAGTGGTCCTGGAGCCACTGCCTCCCTGTGCCCTGCCGCTCTCCTTTGCCTGGCGGTCCCCACACACCCGCTAGTCCCCGGGCAATGCCACTCCTGCCAGCTGCTTGCTGTGGGCAAGGTCTGCTAGAAACGCCGGGGATGAGGCAAAATGTAGGGGCAGCCTTGGAGGGCTGCGGGGAGACAGGGTGCCCGGGGTTGGGGAGACAGGGTGCCCGGGGTTGGCAGCTGCTTGGCCGGGAGATCTCAGGCAGGTCCCTCTGCATTGCAGGGTCATAGCGCGAGAGCCGCAGGCTTGGCTGTTCTCTAGCACCAGCTCGAATTCGGCACTGATTCCCCTACAGCTCAAGAGGTAGGGGAGCGCTCGGGGAGGGGGTTAGGCAGCCCTATAAGCACGGCTTGAAGCAGTAAGGACAGGCGCAAACCTCTTGGCTTTGATCTTCCCTCATCTCATCAGCTCTCCGGCTTCCCCCTTTAGCGCCAGGGCCGGTGGGAGACTGGCAGTGTCCCTTCTCGGTGTCCCTTGCCTGTGCTGGGGAGGCAATGGGGAGGGAAGGGGATGGGGAGCACAGGGAGACGGCCGGCACAGCGTTCACCCCCAGCCCCTCCATTGCAGGGGTCTGCCCGCCGCAGAGTCAGCATCGCCGTCATCCCCAAGCAGCTCTTGGTAAGGACACTGTGCCCCGCTGTCAGACATATGTCCCCAGGCTCGGTGCTACCGGGCGTCTGGGTCCCCACTGATGCTCCCACCTTCGGTGCCCAGCCAGGTCCCAGCCTGGACAGCCGAGCAGCCCTGGCCGGTGAGCTGGAGAGGGAGGGGGCCCAGCGCCGGCCCAGCACCCTCAGGTAACCGTGCCAGGTGGCCAGGAGGCCACGGCACCGTCTGCCACTGGCCCACAGGCCATGGCACAGCACCCCCTCCTCTCCCTCCCCAGGAGCGAGCTGGAGCCGCAGGGCCAGGACAGCGCCGTGACCGGGGAGCCGGTGGCCGAGGCAGATGGCAGAGGCTCAAGTGCAGGGGACGAGGAGCTGGAGCAGCTTGGGCTGACGTGAGCAGCACCCTGTGTGTGCCCAGCATTCCCCACCACAGCTACTGGGCTCTCTGAGGTCCCACGGTGGCCAGCACTTGGGAAATGGGCTGGGGGATTTGGTGATGGAAGGCTGGGATATTGCTTGGCTGCCCCAGCTCAACCCTGCTCTGCCTCAGTTTCCCCCGTGCATTGCAGGTCACCTGTGCCCTCCCCGGGCTTGTTGCATTTGGGTTCGCAGAAGGGCCAGTGAGGTTTGGGGTTGAGTTAAACACCCTCCTCATCCCCAGCTGGGGTGGAGGTGGGATTTGCTCTCCCCTCCCAGATAACGAGTGTCCCCGGTCACCTTCTACCCAGGTCTAAGGGGTCCTCGGCGGAGCTGTGGCGGCCGTGGCTCTTCCTCCCACAGCACTACTGGGTTTTCTTCTGGCTGCTTCTCCTGAGCATCGCCTTCCTCCTCCTCGTCCGTGTCCTGGAGCTGCAGCGGCTGCAGCCTGCGGCACCGCCCAAGGCCTAGCCGGAGCGGGGAGGGGGAGGCGGCCGGGAGGCACCCGCTCTCCGTCGCTGCTCCTTCCCTGCGCCGTAAACCACCAAACCCCTAGAATAATAAAATAAGAGGAAAAATGGGGGAATTGTAATGCTGGAGCAGGGGGGGAATACCCTGTGGTAGGATCTAAGGTTTGGTTGGCACCTCCTTACAGGCATGAAGGGCTCGGGGAGCTGCGGTAGCCCTCATCGGTGCTATAAGTTTGCCTGTTCTCTCAGCACACCGAGGGGTGCAGGGATGCCACCGCACATCCCCCTGTGCTGCAGACAGAGACCCACAGCCAGCGGGTTTGCATTAGAGCCACGTCCCACCGCGCTGGCCAGGCGCACATCCTCGATCCCTGCTGCCTGGGAAGCTGTAATTAAGATCTAACGCTCATTTGCTGCTGCCCAGGGGACAAAGCTGGAGCTGGAAGGAGCGGGTCAGTGTTCAGACTTTCCCATGGCACCACAAAGGGCGCACAAACAGAGGGAGCTGTTTCCGACCGCTCCGACGCCTGGGAAAATTGCCTGGTTTGGCGCAGACGCCCCATTTCCGTGTCCGCCCTGGCCTCTCGCAGCCCCAAAACACGGGTGGGCTCCGCTCTGCCCACACCCAGAAGCTCTGCAGGGGCCTGGTGGGCTCAAAACGCCCCGGCTGAGCTGGGGGTGGGGGGCATGGTGGGGGGTTCTGCACCAGGACCCCCACAAAGAGGCCCGCGGGGGCCATGGGAAGGAGGGATGGAGGTGCTGAGCTGGCCGACCCCACTCTCCGCGGCTGCCGGCGGTGCCAGGGGTGATTCACAGGCAGCTGCTGACGTGACCCCCACCCAGTATGCCGGCTCGCCCCGTGTCCCTGAGTCACCGTCCCCAGCCTCATGGCAGGTTATCCCTGTGTGTCACCGGCCCACAAGCCCCTTCGCCATGACGCCTGCCCCGGCACGTGGCAAGCAGCCAGCAGCACCCCAAGGACACCGCCACCAGAAAAAAACAGACCCAAAAAGCACCTGGCCAGGAGTGATCTTCGGTGACCCCAGCGGCTCCATCCTCTGCCCCAAGGTACCTTCACCCCACTGCGGCCATTCCCACCCGGGAGACCCAGGTGGAAATATCATCCCAAAAGTTTCCACGAGGGCTGTGGTGGTCTGGGACACCGGTTGGGGTCCGGGGCTGGCACTGAGCGGGTCCCCCCCCCGCCCCGTGCCTGCAGCTCCCTGCTGGCCTCTGTGTCTGGCTGCGGGGGGAAGGACGGCGCCGCGGCCAGAGCCGGGGCGGAAAGCAAAGCGGTTTGGTTTCATCACTCGAATCTTTTCCTTTGCTTGGCGAGAAGGCTGCTTTCTCAGCCCAAAATTAAAAAAAAAAAAAAACAAAAACAAAACAAACAACAGCCGGGGTTGCGCTGTGCATCCCCCTCGTCCCGCTGCTCCAAACCTCCCGGCGCGGCGTGGGGAAGGGCAGGGCTGCCACTCGCCGGTGGGGGGGTGGCGGTGGGGGGGGGGAGTTCAGCCTCCAGCACTACAAAAAAAAACCCCAAACCCAATTGCAGCAATAGTTGCAGCAGCACAAAGCCGGAGCTTCCCAGGGGCCGCCCCCCTCCCAGCCCCGGCACCGCCTTCCAGCAGCCGGGACGGCTGGGTCCCCCCGGCCGTGGGGGAGGGGAGGGGAGGGGAGGGGAGAGAAGAGGAGGGGGAGGGCCGGGCCAGGCCAGCCGGCAGCTGCTTGCGGAGCCGGAGCCCGTTTCCTGCTCGTCCTCGCCCGGCTGCAAGCAGCCGTGAGCCCCTCCTCACCCCCCCGCCTCCCCTCCCCGAGCTGTGCCTCAGTTTCCCCTCTCCGAGAAGCTCTGGAGGTGAGTGGGGGGTGGGGATGGGC
>JAVKLA010000052.1:5001810-5019592 GCA_034782735.1 Sagittarius serpentarius
CCCCGCCCTGCTGCGCACGCTGGGGATGGGGGGGGTGGGGTGGGGGGGTGCCAAAACCGCGGGGTGATTTTGGGGTGCTGGAGGGGGGTGGAGGGGTGCGCTCAGCCCCCACCCCGTGCCCGTGTCCTGCGTGTCCCCGGGATGCCGAGCGGGGATGCTCGGTGGTGGGGGGGCGCTTTGTCTCCGGGTGCCCCCTCCCCAAAGCCTCTCCCGGGGAACAGCGGGGTCCTCCCGCCCCCTCCTCGCTGCTTTTCTCCTCCAGCCCCTGGGCCCTCCTCCCCCCGGGACAGAGGGAAAAGAGAGCAGCTCCCACTCCTCCTCCTCAACTCCATTCCCAGTGCCACCAGTGCTCCCAGTGCCGAGTGGGACCGCGTGGGGAGAGCTTTGCTAGGTGCTTTTCCCCCATCCCGACTCCTCCACCCGGTGCAGGGGGAGGAATGCTCCATGGGCCCCCGGGAGCGAGCCCCAGCTGGGGATTCGGGGCTGTGCCCCATCCCAGGGCTGAAGCCAGGGGACAGGTTCCTCAGCCCCTGTGCCTGGGGTGGATGAAGGCCCCGGTACCTTTGGGTAACAGAACCTGGGGTTCACCACCGTACCCCAAGACACGCCTCCTGCCGAGCCCGCGGGGACGACTGTGGCTGGGGGCGAAGGAGAAGCAGGAGGAGAAAAAGGATGCGGGATGCAAAGCCTGGCCATGAGCAGACTTCCTCTTGCGCCAAAATTTGGCTGCAAGGGGCAGCTCCGTCACCAGCCCCACGGAGGGGGGGAAGGTTTGCTCCCCTCACCCCCCAGGTGTTGTCTCTGCCGGGGGCTCCCTGGGTTGAGCTGTGGCTTGTGAATACCCTGCAAAGGGCAATGCCGAAATGCCCCGGAGAAGTGCCCACTTCTGCTGCTGGCAGGGTCCTGCACCTCCGGGAGGGGATTTTGGCATGTGCTTTCTGGGGGGGGTATGCACCCTTGAAAGGGAACCCCCTCCACCACAACACCCCGGCCTTGCAGCTGCCAGCCTCTGCCCTCGCCAGTGCTGGTGGCAGGTTTGTCCCCTCTCCCTTAGCTCTTCTCCCCACAGCTCCATGCCGGGGGCTTCCTAAGCGGGGGGCTCAGCCGGGGTGTGCCCATGCAGCCCACATCCCCAGCTCAAACCAGAGGAGCAGACAGGAATTCTTCCCCTCCCTCCAAGAATTAAAACCCAGCCAAATTAGGGCAGGTTTCCATGGGGTGGGCCAAGGCGACCTCCCTGCCTGGTCCCACGCCTGGGATGTTTCTCCTGACGACAATAACGCCGGGAAGAGCAGCGCCCGCTGCCTTCGCCCCTTGCCAGCACCGGCCCGGCTCAGCCAGCAGTGGAAAGCAGGATCTTTGGCCAAGCTGTTGGACAGCCACAAGAAACCCTCCATCCTGCCCACCGGCCTTGGGGCCATCCCCAAGGTTCCTGGAAGGACTTTCCCGGGGTCCAGCCCGGCTCAGCAGCCTGGCCCAGGGGTCTCCAGGCTGGATCCCAAACCCGGAGCAGCCTGGTCCATGCTGGGAGCTGGCGCAGCGGTGAGGCGGGAGGCTCAGCTGGAAGGGGATCTGCTGCTGCTGGAAATCCTCCCGGCTTGCATTAGCTCCGTGTGGAGCTGCGTCCTTTCCCACCCCTTTTCCACGGCAGCTCAGCGCCCCGGAGCGGCTCCCCCCACCATCTCCCAAGGGGCTGTTTCTTTCCATGCAAGGGCAGCGGGGGTGACCCCAACCTGCAAAGGGGGATAGGCTATCCCTGCTCCAGGGATGCTCCGCATGTGCCGGTCTCGGGTGACGTCCCTGTAGGCACGTCTGCAGCCGGAGACATGATAAGCACGTGCGCACCCCCCCACACGCACAAACCCCCACCCACCGCAGCTTGCAGGGGCAGTTTTAAGGGAAGAAATGTGAAAGTCGTTCACGGGGAGAGCGGAGTTGGAGGCAGCCTGGCTCAGCACCGTGCCCTCCTTCACTGGCACCAGCCTTTGTGGGCTGAAAACCGTTTATTTTCATCAAACCTGCAGGAACTGAGTATCCATGGGGGTTTCTTTCCCTGCTTGCAGTTGTGGGGGGGGGGGTTGAGAGTGCCAAAGGGGACGCGGTGTGCTGGCACGAGCATCATTTCTGAAGGAAAGTTGGTTGTTGTTCTGCCTCCTCCGAGCCTCCCTGCCAAAGCTTTCCAGGGCTGGAAAGCTTTCCCAGGCAGCGTGCTCCCCCCAGGCATCGTGTCTGGTGGGAATCGAGGCCCTGAGATGTTTTTTTTTTTTTTTTTGGAGCCAGGGGCTGGTGATGCTCGAGTGGGTGCTCCCAGCCCGGGCAGCTGCCTTTGCCCCATTGCCAGGAGCCAGTGCAGTAACGTGAGCTCCCCGGGGCGGGGGGGAAAACCCATTGTGCCCGGGGTTAGCACAGGGCACCGGCGCCCGGCCGGCCAGCACGGCTGCCTGGGCAGCGTCCCACGGGAGGAGGGCGGGCGGCTGGTGAGGCAGCACGGCTGCACTCTCCGGTGAGGTTTGCAGCGCTGCCTCAGTTTCCCCAGGCTCCTCATTCGGTCCCGCTGGCAGGGCCAGAGGGCTGGCAGTGCTCCGGGAAGAGCAGAAATCTATCCCTGGGTCTCACCGCCCTGACACGAATGCAGCGGTCTTGTCCTCTGCCCCCATGCTGTTGCTTTGGGGACCGGTGGGTGCCAGCTCCTGCTCCAGCCCAGCTGGATGCTTTATCCTTGGGTCTGCCCAGGAAGGAAGAGGTTAAAACGCCGGGATTTCCTGGCTGTGGTGCCGGGGAGGGAAGGTGACCTGCAGAAGTGCTTTGCATCCTCAGTGGCTCCAGCTGGCCTTGCAAAGCACACACGGGTGTCGGGAAGCTGTTGGAGCGAGACCGAACTTGAAACCCAAGTAGAATTTGGGCTTTCTAGCCCAAATTTAAGCCCAGGCTTAAATGCCTCCTTTCCCGCCCCCGCCCCACTGAAGGCAGCTTGGCTTGGACTCGGTGTCCTTCCCCCTCCAGCATCCCGCTGCGGGGCCGGCTGCCACCTTCGGGGTGCTGCCGCGTGCCCACCGGTAACGCCAAGCGGCGAGAGGGCAAAGAGCGATGGTTCAAAGGTAGGAGCGCTCCGGTTTCCCCAGCCTTTCCACCAGTTCCTCCTTGGCAATGCTGTGTCTCCGCCGGCTGCTTTGCCGGGCTTGGGGAGGCTTTCCCAGCCCCGGGGCTTGGTGACAGTGGCTGGAAAGGGCAAAGCTTTGTGCTTCGTGCTCGGGCTGGCAAGACAGAGGGTGGCATGGGACGGTGCTGGGGGGACGGTGCCAGGAGTGGGAGGCAGATGCAAGGAGTGCTGGTCCGCTGGGAGATGCCAGGGGTGGGGGGGGGTTGGGGGTGCCCATTGGGGAATGCGCTGCACCCCTTCTCCCACGGGTTCCTTGGAGTGATGGGGCCGTTCGTACGGTGGTTTAGCTTTTTTTGGTTCCCCCACCAGTGCTTCCTCTGTGCTAATCTGCTTCCGCCCTGCTCCGGGGGTGGCGGAGGTGGGGGGGAAAGTCGCCCCACTCTGGTTGCAAAAGCCAGGCTGGCGGGATGGGTCCAGTCCTGCCCCCTCCTGCCCCAGGACTGGGTCTTACTGTTTTTTGGGGGAGCTGTGGTTTGTCCTTGTGGCTGGGACCATCCCTCCCCCAGCGAAGGTGGGTGGTGAAGAGGAAGGAAGCGGCATCTTTGCCCCAAAACACTTTGCTCTGCTCTCGGCTGCTGCAGGTACAGACCGTATGGAGGAAGCCACTTGCTGCCACCACGGCCCTCCCCGTCCCCTCCCCTGACGTCACCGCAGCAGGGTGACACCGTGGCTCGCTGGGTGCAGCAACCCGGAGGAGGCTCCGCCAGCCGCTGCCAGGAAGGGCTCCGATTTTGGTAGCACCATCACCCAACAGCACCCCTAGCTGGGAAACCTCATGCCGAGACAGCAGGTCTGGTATTGGATGGGTTTGAGGACGGGGGTCCAGGAGGGTCCCTCCGCCACATTTTTCTCTGCCGTCCCTCGCCAGGCTGCCGGGTGAAGCAGGATGAACGTGCCGGCCGACGAGGCGGGCAACCCGGCCCACGCCATCTTCGAGAGGTTCCTACGTGCCGGGGAGTGCCGGGAGGTCCTGGGCTGTTTCGGGGAGCTGTGCCAGCAGCTGGGGCTGCAGGGCAGCGGGCTGCAGCTCTACCACGGCCTCAAGGCTGCCCTCAACTACTGGAGTGCCAAGGCCCTGTGGAGCAAGCTGGATAAGAAAGCCGGGCACAAGGACTACGACCAAGGCACAGCCTGTGCCAGCACCAAGGTATGGGGGACACGGGGCGTGGGGTTTGGGTCCCTCCTTGCCCTGCATCCTTGTCCCCAGGGTGAGAGCATCCCTTGGGGCACCCTGGCCCCCACCCAGGAGGATGCAGGATGTGCTGGGCAGGACGTTGATGGGGTTTAATGGGACAGGATGTTAATTAGCGTCACTCCCCTCCCCATGGTGTGATGCCACCTCGGTGCCACCCAGCCCATGGCGTCCTTCCTCCTCCCGGCTGCTCCTCGCTGGGGACATCCTATGGGGGGCTGCAATGGGGCAGAGGGACCTGCCGAGCCCTTTCTGGGGGACAGGAGCATGCCGGGGTAGGATATTCTCCTGGGGCTGGGAGACCCTATTTCTTGTCCCCCTGTCCCAGAGCTGATGATGGCTTTTGTCCCCACTGCTGGTGCCCCATCGTCCCCCCAGCCCTGCGCAGGGGCTGCCAGGAGATCAAACCTGAGTCCTGGGTTTGAGGCTGTTGCTGGTGAAATTTCCCCATTCCCGGGCTGCAACAGGCAGGAGATGTGCGCGCCTTATCTCGCCGAGCGCTTTAATTGCTGCGCTTGCCACATGTAAAGGCAAGGTTCAGGCAGCCGAGGAGGTGGAGGGCATCCCACAGGGCCCCCCACTTTGCAGGGAGAAGCAGTATTTGCAGCCCGGGAGAAAAGGGGACTAGTGGGGAGGGCCAGATCCTGACCCCGGGGAAGCGGGGAGATGCTGCTTGTGGCGGTGCTGAGCTCCCCGGGGATTTACCCAAACCCCTGCTCTTGGGGGGGTGTGCGCTCCCTTCACGCCGCCCATCCTCTTCGCAGTGCCTGGTGGTGGGGGCCGGCCCCTGCGGGCTGCGGGTGGCCATCGAGCTGGCGCTGCTGGGCGCCCGCGTGGTGCTGCTGGAGAAGCGGGACTCCTTCTCCCGCAACAACGTCCTGCACCTCTGGCCCTTCACCATCCACGACCTGCGGGCGCTGGGCGCCAAGAAGTTTTATGGGCGCTTCTGCACCGGCACGCTGGACCAACTCTGTTAGTTGTTTTTTTTTTTTTGAGGGGGGGGTGGGAACAAGCTGTGCACCCCCAGGGTCCCCTCACTGTGGGGAGCCCAGGGTTGGGGGTTTGCAGCCCTGAGTGCCCCCTCTCCCCTCCCAGGTATCCGGCAGCTCCAGCTGATCCTGCTGAAGGTGGCTCTGCTCCTGGGGGTGGAGGTGCACATCAACGTGCAGTTCAAAGGCCTTGCCCCCCCCGCAGGCAAGGTGGGCAGACAGGGTAAGCTATCACTGCGGGGTGGGTGGCATCCCTGGGGACAAGGACAGGGCTGCGGGTGGCCGCTCTGAGCCCCCCAGTCCCTCTGCTAGTCCGGGGCATGCCTTTTTTTTGGGAGGGGGGGGGGAGATGAGATGTAAACCTCTCCCCCTCCCCGGGGCAGGTCCCAGCTGAGACCCAGCATGCTCGTGACCGTCCCTCTCCCCACAGGCGGCTGGCGCGCTGTGCTGCAGCCCGGCTCCTCTCCCCTCAGCCACTACGAGTTCGACGTCCTCATCTCAGCTGGCGGCGGCAAATTTGTCCCCGAAGGTGAGAGCAGTGGGTCCCTGCACCCCCCAGGACCGGTATGGGGGGGCCGGGTGGGGGCTCACGCCTCTCCCATCCCGCAGGGTTCAAGCGGAAGGAGACGAGGGGGAAGCTGGCCATCGGCATTACCACCAACTTCATCAACCGCCACAGCCGGGCCGAGGTGGAGGTGGCCGAGATCAGCGGCGTGGCCCGAATCTACAACCAGAAGTTCTTCCAAAACCTCCACAACAAAACGGGTCAGTGGTCCCAGCCCCGGCACGGGGGGTGCCGGGGGTCCCTCTCCCCTCCTGGTGCAACTGGAGGCTCAGCCCCAGGATGTCCCCTGTGTGATGGGATGTGTGTCCCCGCATGGTACCCCGTTGCAGGGGACCTTTGGTGGCTGAGCCCAGTGCGGGGGCTCCCCGTGGCCCTGGCTCTGCCCCGTGGCTCAGGTCAGCCCCTTCCCCATCACCAGGTATCGACCTGGAAAACATCGTCTACTATAAGGACGACACTCACTATTTCGTCATGACGGCCAAGAAGCAGAGCCTGCTCAAGAAGGGGGTCATCCTCCAGGTGAGGAGGGCAGGATCCGGCCCCGGCATCCCATAGCGATGGGTGGCTGAAAGCCTGGGGGGTGGGATGCAAATCATAGATGCTGGTTTGACCGTGCACCGCTGGGATGGTGGGGGCTTCGGCAGCCGTTGCACACGCCAGGGGAAAAATCCTGTTGGGGGGCTCACAGCCCCAAGCCCAGTGGCACGGCTTCACCCCAGAGCTGGCTGCACCCAGGCTGGGGGGCAAACACCACCTCCCACATCCCGACCAGCCTCACCCCATCCCCGCAGGACAAAGCGGACATCGAGAGCCTCCTGTCCCCGGAGAACGTGAACCGGGATGCCCTCCTCAGCTATGCCAAAGAAGCTGCCAACTTTGCCACCAACTACCGCCTGCCCGAGCTGGAGTTTGCCCTCAATCACCGGGACCTGCCGGATGTCGACATGTTCGACTTCACCTGCATGACGCGCTCGGAGAACGCGGCGCTGGTGCGGGAGCACAACGGGGCCCGTCTGCTCGTCGGGCTGGTGGGCGACTGCTTGGTGGAGGTGAGGGTCCCCCTTGCAGCACCACTGTGTGCCTCAGTTTCCCCTCTCCCCGCAAGATGCATTGGTTGCAATACATTCCCCCTCCCTAAACGCTTCTCACCCCAACTGCCCGGTGCACCCCATCCCCAGGGGCAGGCTCCCCAAGTCCCAGTAGCGGGATGCTTTGGTAGGGTTATCCCCTGCCCCAGCCCCACTGGAGAGCTGGGCTGGGTTCAGGGTAGAGGAGCAGCCCAGCTCCTCCCCAGACGCAGCCGTAGCGGCCGGGGAGGAGAGAGCCGCCCATCCTCTCCCTGCGCGTCCCGCCGCCGCTCCCCACTTTCATCCCCGGCCAAGCCCGGCAGCTCCCAGCCTCCTCCCAGCCGCCCCGACCGGCCGCGCGGCTCCATCTCCATCCCTCTCTGCCTTTGCATTCGCAGCCCTTCTGGCCGCTGGGCACCGGCGTGGCCAGGGGCTTCCTCGCCGCCTTCGACGCGGCGTGGATGGTGCGGCGGTGGGCGGCCGGGACCCCTCCGCTGGAGGTGCTGGCCGAGAGGTGAGTGTCCCCGTCCCGCTGGGCTGGTTCCAGAGCGGGTGAGGATGGTGGCACTGAGCCCGGCCCTGTCCCTTGTACCCAGGGAGAGCATCTACCAGCACCTCTCGCAGACCTCCCCGGACAACACCAACAAGAACATCAGCCAGTACAGCATTGACCCAGCCACGCGCTACCCCAACATCAACCTGCAGGCCATCAAAGCCAGCCAGGTACCCGGCCAGGTCCTGCCATGGGGCAGCCATCCAGCCCAGCCTCCCCGGCGGTCAGGGTGACATCGATTTGCGCAGTCCCCTGTCCCCAACGGGTGTGAGGCTGAAGCTGTTGCTCCCCAGGGCATTTAATGCATTGCCCGTTGTGGATGCGGGTGGTTCTGGGGAGGCGTGGGGGGGGGGCAGGTGTCCCCCTTGCCGGGGCCGACTCCCTGCATGGTGCTGCTGGCTCTGTGCAGGCGGTGACCTGCCACCAGCATGTCCCCATCGGCAGGTCCGGGACCTCTACCTCGTGGGCGTGGTGGAAGTGGACCACAAGAGGAAGAGCGACAACCGGCTCAGCACTGGTAGGAGCAGCCGGTCCTGCCGCGGCCCCCCTGGCACCAGGACCCCCGTTACTCCCAGCAGCCTGTGCCAGAGCAGCTCCTGCTCTGATTTTCCTCCCCGTCCTTCTTTTCTCGAGCCCTGGCCAGTGTCCAGCTGGCCGCTGTTCTCCCAGCAGCGGCTGCGTTTCCATCCCAGTGGCACCGCTGGCTTCCATTCTCTCTGCCTATGGCCCTGCGGGGACACAGCCCCTCAGCTGCCTTTGGGGCGGGGGGGAGTTTGTCCCCCTCCTTCTGGCCTGCACTGTTGCTGAGCCATGAAGTATTGATGGATGCTTTAGCAACCCATTTATCGAGGGTGGTTGCGGGGGGGGAGGGTCTCGCATCTGTCCTGTGGGGCTCCTTCCCCACTAAAGCACTGATGCTGGGGGGGGAGCTGGCTGGTGGGGGGCATGTCCCCTGCCCCTCTGGGATGGGGACACACGTGCTGCCTTCCCAGCGGTCTCCGGAGATGCCTACGAAGAGCTGCTGAGCTGGTGCCAGGCCAGCACGGCCGGGTACCACGGCGTGGCAGTGACCGACTTCACCAGCTCCTGGACCAGCGGCTTGGCCCTCTGCGCCCTCGTCCACCGCTTCCGCCCTGACCTGGTGTGAGTGCCTGGGACCCCCCCGGGACACCCCACCCTGCGGAGCCCACCCTGATGGCACCCGTGTCTCCCTGCAGGGACTTTGACTCCATGGATCCCCAGGATCCCATCCAGACCCACCAGATGATGCTGGACATGGCGGAGCAGGAGCTGGGCATCCAGCCCGTCCTCTCCAGCGCCGAGATGGCCGCCATGGCAGAGCCCGACCGCCTGGGGCTCATCACCTACCTCAGCCAGTTTTATGAAGCTTTCAAGACCTCTCCAGGTGCGAGAGTTTGGGGGGGGGGGCGGGAGGGCAGGGTTATCCCATCTGGACCCCCACGGGGGCTGGCTGGGTGCCCCCGCTTTGTGGGGTGGCTCCCACCAGCATGGCCGTGTCCCCTGTGTGCAGAGGCGGAGGAGGTCAGCAAGAAGCCGCTGTCTCCCCGCGGCACGCGAGGGGCCATCCTCTTCCTCAGCAAGCTGCAGAAGAGCCGGAACCTGACACACAAACGTGCCCAGGTGAGAGACCCCCACCCAGACCCTCATGATACCCCAAAGCCATGCCTCCCCCCCCAACCCCCCCCCCCATCCTAGCCACCCCCCTTGCATTTGCAGGACAGTACCCAGAAGGATGCCGAGGTCAAGAGGAGCCGCAGGGACACCAAGGTGGGTCTGCCCCGAGTGCCTCGAGGGATGCTCTGCCAGGGTGCAGCTGCCCGGGGGGAGAGTGGGGGGCTGACCCTCCCCTTGGGTTGCTCATAGCTGGACACGGGGCTGGATGGAGACGCTCTGGACAGTGCCCACGAGCCACCGCAAACCACCACGACGGACCCAGGGCAGGTCGGTCTTCGTGTCACCCCGGGGTGGGGGTGGAAGGGGTCCAGCTGTGGGCGGGTGGGTGCTTGGGGGGCACCGGCGGCTGGTGGGGCCGAACCGAGGGTTGGGACCGGGGCTGCGCAAGCGAACGCCCACGGGCTCCCGGCTCCTCCCTGCCTGTTTCCTGACCCAACTGGTTTTCCGGAGCCAAGACTTGCCGCTCCCTCGCTGGTGCCAGCAAACCCGTCCTGAGCACCCAGACCCCCACCTCTGCAAGAGGGGCAAAGCCTCCCCCCACCCCCAAATCCCCTGGGCTGCCAGCAAAGCCCGGGGTGGGGGGGGGGGCAGGGTGGGTGCCAGCACCCCAGTGCCACCCCAGCCCGTTCTCTTCCCCGGCAGCCGCCGGCCCGTGGGGAGAGCAGCGACGCCTGCTACTTCTGCGGCCGCCGTGTCTACATCCTGGAGCGAGCCAGCGCCGAGGGACGCTTCTTCCACCGCGGCTGCTTCCAGTGCCGGCGGTGCGGGGCCACCCTGCGCCTGGGCGACTACGCCTTCAACGAGGAGGACGGTGAGGCGGGTTTTGGGGAGAGGGGATGCTCGGGGCAAGGCTTCTCCACCTTGCAGGTCGTCCCATGGGTTTTCGCCCGGCCCCCCCCCCCCCCCCCAGGTCATTTTTACTGCTCACTTCACTACCCCCATCCACCCGGCATGGACCTACCCCAGGACGAGCCCCCGGTGCTGCCCGATGGGGTAAGTCACCATAAATCCTCACAGATGATGAGGGAAAGGCAGAAGGTGGAGGGGGATGCTCCGGCACGGCCCCCTCCTGCATCACCCCTCTGCTGCTGGCTCTGCCCTAGGATGCCGCTGCCGCCCGCCTGCCCTCAGATGCTGGGAGCCCGTGTGCGTCCCCCAAGGAGGGGGTACCCGGTCCCCTGCAGCCCCCACCAGCAGCCCCACAGCCAGGGGGAGAGCCTGGGGCAGCAGAGGATGCGGAGGAGGCTGGTGACATGGAGGAGCAGGAGCCGCTGGCACAGCCCGGCGGAGATGCGAGGGAGGAGGGTCCCCGAGCGGAGCCCCAAGGGGCGGCGGAGGAGGGTGAGGAGAGCGGGGGCAGGAGGAAGATCGTCCTCACACCACTGGAGAAGCTCAAGCTGTCCACGCTGCACCTCACCGGTGAAGCAGAGCCTGAGCCGCCACCGAAGCCGGCTCGTCTGCGGCTCCAAGCAGCGCCCGAGGCCCTCCCTGCCCTGTGGCAAGGACAAGGCACCTGGGAGGAGGAGAAGGAGGAGGAGGAAATGGCCGTGGAGGAAGGTGGGTGGCGACAAGCTGGACTCTGGGTCCCTCCAGTACCCTGCCGTGCCCCACGTCTTGCTCATGAGGCACTGGCCCAAAATGGCTCTTTTCCTGGGGCAGCTTTGGAGAAGAGCGACAGTGAGGAAGAGGAGGAGGAGGAGGAGGAGGAAGGCACAGACCTTGGCATCATGGCAGAGTTGGTGAGGGCTCTTCCCGAGCGGCGGTGGCCCCACCAGTACGGGTAGTGGCTGGGGCTCTTGCCGGTGTCTCCTCACACAGAGGCATCGGGTCCGGCTCTGCCACGGCTGCCGCGGCAGGAGGTGCCCGGCGCAGGGACTGACCCTCTGCCCGTGCCACCGTCCCTTCACAGTGCCTGGACCTGGGTGAAGAGGAGAAATACCCCACCTGGAAGCGCACACTGACCCGCCGGGCCAGGGAAGCCCAGATGAAGCGGTTCTGCAAAGCCCAGGTAGCCCCACGGGGCAGAGCCGGGTCCCCAGCCCGGTGCCATCCCCTGTCCCCTCCATCCCGCTGCTGGTGGCCGCATGCCGGGAAGTGCTGGCCGGCGGGCGAGTGCTGCCCTTCCCTCGCAGGCCATCCAGAGGCGGCTGGAGGAGATTGAGGTGACATTCCGGGAGCTGGAGCAGCAGGGCATCAAGCTGGAGAAGTTACTCCGGGATGAGGATGGTAAGGCCAGGGTGGATGGAGCACCATGACCGGGGGGGGGTCTGTGCCCCACTCATAAGACCCCTGCCCTGCAGGTACTCCGGCCGACCAGAAGACACAGTGGATGAACCAGCTGCTGTACCTGGTCCAGAAGAAGAACAGCCTGATGTCTGAGGAGTCGGACCTCATGATTGCGTAAGGCTTGGCGGGGGGGATGCCCCCTGGTCAGCATGGGGGCTCAGCTCACCCTAGCCCCCCTGAGCCCAGCACCCAGCACCCCCCTTTCCTCCCGACAGGGTGCAGGAGCTGAAGCTGGAGCAGCAGCAGTGGCAGCTCGACCAGAAGCTCCGGTGCTACATGAACAGGGAGGGTGAGTGCTGGCACATACCGGGGGGGGTCCCTGTGCACGGTCGGGGGAGCGGGGCCGGGGCTGTGGCCCACCCAGCCCTGCTCCAGCCCCGTGCTCCCGCAGAATCCCTGAAGACGCCCGAGGAGCGCGCGGCCGAGCAGGAGATCCTGGTGCAGCTGCTGGAGGTGGTGAACAAGCGCAACGTCCTCATCCACATCCAGGAGGAGAAGCGGCTCAGCGAGCTGCGGGCCTGATCCCTGCGGCCCCAGGACCCACCGGTTCCTCCCCGGGGCGGGGATGAGTGGTGTCCCCCCTCACCCTGAGCTGCCTCTGAAGGCGGTGATGCCGGAGCTGCCCGCAGGCGCAGGCAGCTGCCGCGGCGAATCCAGCTCCCTGCTTGCCAAAGCCTGCCGTGGAGGGGCCGGACCCGCTGGTGGACGCCCGTGTAGGGAGACACCAAGGAGCACCCCGGCTTTGGGGTGCAGAGAGGGCGTCCCCGCGCTTGGCTGGATTGCCTTTGCCTTGTGCTTGCTTGAAACCAAGATTTGCAGGGGGCTACGAAACATGGGGACTGCAGCGGCTCTGCCTGGGGTTTGCTACAGGAGAAGCCCCACAGGAAAGCGGGGGTCTCGCCCAGCGTAGGAGGTCCCGCAGCCATCACCCCTTCGAGGGAGCCGCTGCCCGGAGGCTTGGCTGGGACATCAAAAGCGTTTTGTCCGGCAGAACCCCTCGTGCTCGAGCTGCACCGCTGGCTGCCTCAGGACAGGCTCCCAGCGGGAGAGGTGGCTCCATTGGTACCCGGCCAGCCCCACGCCCGGGCACTGAAGGGCTTCGCGCCTGGCGATGAGGATGTGACTGCGGCCACCACAGGCAGGTCACAGTGGAGATGCTAAATGTGGAGGGGCAGCATCAGGAGTAACCCCTGGAAGCCACCCTGGGACATCCCTCCCAGCTGAGGACATCCATCCTAACCCAGGACATCCAGCCCAGCCCGGGACAGCCATCCTAGCCTGGGCCATCCAGCCCACTGGGGATATCCATCCTAACCCGGGACATCCATCCTAACCCGGGACATCCATCCTAGCCTGGGACATCCATCCTAACCCGGGACATCCATTCTCAGCCTGGGACATCTGGCTCTACGAGTGGGGCCAGCAACAGACAGACTGGGCTGATCCTGCTACACCCCATCACTGCTTTTGGGAGCCACGTCCACGCTGGCCCCAGCCACTGCAGGGAACCAGGGTCAGAACCCCCCCTCTGAGACCCCAGGGCCAGGGAAGGGGCTTTTGTCCAGCAGCTTCCCAAGGGGATTGTGCCCAGGGCTGGCACTGTGTGACACCGAGGACAAGGGACGCCGCCATCCGTGTCCTCCTTGCCCCTTTGGGGTTTCTCCTGCTTGGCAATGCTGAACTGGCCTTTGCACAGGCCTCTCCAACCTTTCTCAGGTCCCCGGTTGTTGCGGGGTGGCCTCTACGGCCAAATGGTGCTTACGGTAGCCCCAGCCATGTTGGGCACAGGGGTCCTGGGCACGGGCTCCTCCGTTACTGATACCCCCGCCACGTTCAGCCTTCGTCCTGCCCCTCCCATCAGCACCTCCCCAAACCCTCCCGTCTGCCTTGCCTTTGCACCAGCCCTGCTATCCTGCTGCCAATCCCCCCCGCTCCTTTGAATAAAGCCTCCCCGACCTGGCGCCAAGGGCTAAAATACCACCTTTATTTTCTATCCGAGTCAAATCTGGGTGTCAGAGCAGTCACCAGCTTTCACTGGGAGGCCCTGAGGCCTCCCCAAGCAAGGGGAGGCTGAGCCTCCCGGCCACGCCTGCGGGTCCCTCCAGGTAGAAAGGGTATATTAAAAAAACCAGCAATTAAAACCCGCCTCTGTCGTGGTTCCCAGGGGGGTCAATGCAATGAATCTGCCCCAAAAATCTTAATTTCACCCCAAGAGGCAGCTGTCGAACCTGCGCTACCGAGCCAGCCGCAGCGCTGCTCGCGTGACACTAGAAGTCAACTAGAAAAAGGGACCGAAAAGGAGCCAGGATGGGGCCGGGGGGGACATCGTGGGACACCCACTGCCCCAGCTCAGCCGTCGCTGAGACGCTCCTGCAGCGCCCGCAGCGCCATCCGCATCTGCTCCTCGGTGCCCTGCAGCATCTTCACCTCGATGGTGTGGAAGAGGTGGAGGCCGGTGGCGAGGAGGAGGACGCCGATGGCGAGGAAGGCCAGCAGGGAGAAAGAGAGCTTGGGGAAGGGCTGCCCGGCGGCCAGCCCCGCCAGCGCGCCCAGCGCGGCCGTTGCCTGCAGCAGCAGCAGCAGCAGGGCCAGCACGGCCATCCTGCCCGTGGAGTAGCGTTGCTGCTGCGCTGCCCGCAGCCCCACGCCCACCTCCGTCCGTGCCTCCGTCACCACGTCGGCCAGCATCGGCTCTGCGGGGGACAGGGGCGGCTCAGCAGGGTGGGACCCCCCCCTTATACCCCTTTTTCTCCCCATCCCCGCTGCTCTGCCCTGTCCATGCACCCCTCCACCAGCAGCACCCCAAGGGATGCCCTAAGCAAGGGGAAATACCCCTAAAACTCCATCTTCATCCAACTCCAGCAGTCCATCCACCAGCCCCCCCTTGCACACGGGGGGACCCCAGCGCAGCACCCCCTGACCTTACCAGCTGTGCTGGAGGTGGCACCCACAGCCTGTCCCTGCCTCTGGATGTGCAGCGTTGCCATCACGGCTTCATGGTCTGAGAAGGGGATGTCCATGCCCGGGGCCGTCCCCGTGGTGGTCTTCAGCTCTTCACACTTCACTGTGAAGCTGGAGATGGCCTGGGCAAGGGGACGGTGTGGGGGTGGGTCACACTCGTGCCACCCCGCTGACACCCACAGCCGTGGGGGCTGAGGGCCCCCCGATACCTTGTAGAGGATGTAGTCGATGCGGATGCCCAGCGGGAAGGGCAGCAGCTCTGTCTTGACAGTGAAGCAGTTGTCGGGGATGAGGGTGCAGCCATCTTCGCAGCCCTGAGAGCAAGCGCTTGGGTGGGGGGGGGCTCTCGGTGTGCCCCTGGACCCCGCTCACCCCCTGACGCTCACCTCAAAGTGCACGGCCTCGGCAAAGGCGTCCCGCAGCCCCGTCCAGCCGCGCAGCAGCCGGATGCCCACGTCTTCGGGGTGCATGTTCAGGTCCCCTCCCAGCAGCACCACGTCAGCCGCCTTGGAGGTGTGTCTGCGGGGATGGGGACGGCTAACCCCCTTCCCCACCCTGCTCCGCACTGGACTGGGGCGACTGGGACCCTCCCCAGTGCTCCCCAGCCTTACTCCTGACTGGGACTGGTGCAACTGGGAGCTCTCTGCAGTGGAAGCCCCAGGGACAGGGGTGACCGTACACGCCCCAGAGACCTGCAGTGGGGGGACCCCGTGGGACACCCCACGGCTGCTCACCGGATGAACTGTGCCAGCTCCCAGGCCTGCACCAGGCGGTGGGGCAGGTAGGCGTCCTTCTCCCGGCAGTACTCGGCGTGCAGCTGGCGAGAGGCGGGGGGGCAAAGTGGCCGTGACCCCCATGCCAGCACCTGCCCTGCTCCTAGGCTTCCTGCAAACCCACCCAGCCCCTCCAGACGGTCCCTTTGGGGTCTGGCCAACGCTTCTGTCTTCATCTCACCTCCCCCGGGGACAGCCTGGGATGCTCACCCCCCCTGCACAGCCAGGTCGTGGGGCCCCGCCCTGCCCCAGCCCCCCCTCCAGAGCAATATTTCGTTAAATCAGTGCATAGTCCCAGGAGACACGGTGCAGAGCAGTGGTTAAAGCAAGGGGACAGCGAAGGAGGGGTATGGCCACTCATCCCCCTCCTCCCCACCTTACCCCCCCGCCCCGCCCCACGCCAGGTCCTTCCCGGGGGCACTCACATGGGTGACGTAGACGTTGAAGACGATCCCAGAGATCTTAATGACGACGAGGCCGACGGACTTGCCGCAGAACCAGTCCCCATGCTGGAGCTGCCGGAGGGGAAGGGGAACAGGCTGGGGCCGGTGCGGCTCCGTGGGGCAGGGCACCGCGGCGCTGCGTGAACCCCACCCTGCTTACCATGTAGGGGTACCCGTTCAGCGAGTACTGGTAGAGGAGGGTGTCCAGGATGGGGAACCTGGAGAAGACGCAGAGGCCGCTGCCGATCACCCCGCTGCGGGAGGGGAAAAGCACAGTAAGGAAGCGTGGTCCCCCCCAGCGCTGCCTCCCCCCAGCCCTGAGCCAAGGGGGCTCCTCAGATGCTGGGTCCCAGTGCGCTCCCGTGAGCACCCCACTCTCCAGGCATGGGGTCTCCCAGGGTGGCAGAGGTGACCTACAGCACCCGCACCGGTCTCTCCATGTGGCAAACACCAAGGACACGGCCCAGCCCTGCCACCACCCCATGGGCAGACTCAAGTGCCGGGGGGGGCTGACCCGGCCCCTCTCACCTGCGGAAATAATGGGAGAAGGGGTAGTGACCTCCCAGCTTCGCCTTCAGGTCGCTGTAGTCCTGCTCACTCCACACCTGGAGAACAGCGGGACGGGCTGAGAACGGGTGTGCTCATCTCAGGGGCTGAGAATGGGCACACTCCTCTCACAGGCTGAGAACGGACATGCTCAGCTCACAGGTTGCCCTCACCTCCTGGAGAAGCACCAGGTCGAAGCCCTCCCGGCGCACCATGTCCCCGATGAGCTGGACACGCTCCTGCCGCCGCTTGCTCAGGTAGCGGATGGCCCTGCCGGAGAGGAGGTGGCGGTCACACCATGTGGGGGGACGGGGTCTTGTCAGGGCACACCGGGACCTGGAACTGGTATGGGCAGGATGCAGACTGGGAGAGATGGGAGGGAGAAAGGGCCATGTGGGGACATGGGGACAAGAGGGATGTGCGGGGAGGCTGTTTGGGGACAGCTTTTCCTGCCTGCAAAACTGAGGTAGTTGGTTGGGGTGCGAATGGGGGGGCCCTTTTCTGGGGGAGCAGGCTCTGAGGGGACCAGGGGCACTGTGCACCTTACGACCCTTTGGGGCTGGGAGAGCAGTGTGTCCCCGAAAAGAAGGGGACACAAAGGTGATGCCAAGGTGGGACCCCTCTCCCAGGGCGGGGGTCCCCGTCCCCACCTGCGCAGCCTGGCGCAGCCCCGGCGAACTCTGGACTCACCAGCAGTTGAGGTCGAAGATGCGGAGCCGCAGGGCGAGATCTCCCTCCATCGCTTGCCGGGGCTTCACGGGGGCCGAAGGGCAACCAGGGGCAGACGGGGGTCCTGCAGGGAGCGGGTTGGGGTGACAGCCCCGGGGAGCTGGTGCAGGGCACGGGGCAGAGCCGGGGAGCCAGGCTGCCGCGGTGCAGGGGCCAAGCCGAGGGAAAGGCCAGCGGGGAGGGAGGAGTGCTCGGGGAGCTCCAACACGGCCCGAGCCATCCCCTCCTCTCCTGCCCGTAAGGCCCATCCCGAACCCCAACTTGCCCCCAAACAGAGACCCGTGTACCCAAACCACACGGGTGACCCCTCCATCCTGCGGATGGGGAGACCGGTGGGCCAGAGATGGGGTACAGGGCTCAAACCCTTTCTCCGTCAGCAAGTTGTGTTCCTGGGTGGACTTTAAACCCCCGTTTCAAAGCGGTGTTACGAGACACGGGCATGGGACACCCCCCGCACACACACACCCCTCCCCACTTGGGAAGCCCACGGATACTTTTGAAGTCCGCCCCCCCCCCCCCGCAAACCCCGGAGGACCCCGCAGCTCCCGAAGCCACCCCAGCGCAGTTTGCCGGGCGGCTCTGCCAGCCCCGCTTCTCCCACCCCCGACTCCCGGGGGACATTGTCCTTTTTAAAACGGCAAAAGAGCAAACCCGGGGCTCCAGGATGCCGGGTGCGGGCAGCGGGGTGCGGGCAGCGGGGTGCGGGCAGCCGGGTGCGGGCAGCGGGGTGCGGGCAGCCGGGTGCGGGCAGCCGGGTGCGGGCAGCGGGGTGCGGGCAGCCGGGTCCGGGCCGGGGGGTGCGGGCGGCCGGGTGGGGGCGGCG
>JAVKLA010000052.1:5053531-5068568 GCA_034782735.1 Sagittarius serpentarius
CCCCCCGCGCCCAATAAGTTTCCAGGATCTGACTCCAAGAAACATCTCAAAGGGATGAGATCGGGATCGCAGTCAGCCTCATCTGCTAAATATACCCCGGGCCTGACTCTACCATCTGCCCCAGACCAGCGATCTGTCCCAAATTTGCCCGGAGAGGGTGGCCGTGGCCAGATGAGCGTCCCACGGCACTCTGCGGGCACCGTGCACCTCGAGCCACCCCAGGGGCGGCTGCAACCACGAGCATGAGCCGGGCAGAAGGTGGAAACGGAGGGAGAGGAGCAGGATGGGGATGCAGGAACAGCCACCGGGCACCGGCACGCAGCCCCGGCACGCGGCCCCGGTGGCCCCGGCGGCCCCGGCAGCCCCGGCGGCCCCGGCAGCCCCAGCGCGGGCGCTACTCGCAGGCCAGCTTCCCGTCGAAGCTGGAGAGGGCGATGGCGAAGGCCTGCACGGCACACAGCGGGTAGTTGTAGTCCATGGTGAAGGCATCCTCTGCCACGCGCCCGAACTGCATCACGATGTAGTCGGCTGCGGGAGAGAGGGCGAGCGGCTGGGATGTCACCCGTGCACCCATCCCGCCCTTTTCCCGGGGGACCCGCGCGGCAGCGTCCCAAAAAAGCCGCCCCCCCGCCCTCCGCCGAGCTCTGCCCGCGGCTCGTGCACCGGCTGCACTGTACCGCAGCCCCTGTTACCAAAAAGCATCCTTTTCCCAGCACGGGACCACAGCACCCTTCGGTTTGCCCAGCACCCCCTTCCCAGAAGCAGCAGCCCCCCAAGTGACGGGGACCTCGCTCACCCCCCCCGTGGGACCGCTGTTACCGGAGGGCGGGTGACAGGAAATCTGTAAAAATAACCAGGGGCCCCCGAGAGGCTTTTTCTGTCCCGTAACCCAACACCCCGGAGGCCGAGGGCTTCTGACTGCGCCGGACAGGTGACGAACGGCCGCGTCCGGCCACTCGCGTGGGGACAGAGCTGCTGCCACCCCCGAGGGACTGTCCCCGAGGTGCGATGCGCCCCAGGGTGAGCCCGCCGGCAATCTGGGGTACGTGCTGGGGGTGATGCTCTGGGGTGGTCTGGGCTGAGTGGGTGGCTGTAGTGTGATGGGGGGGGGGGGGTGCTCAGCACCCCACAGGATTTGTCCTTGCCCTAATCTGCCTGGCAACAGGTGACCCGCGTGCTCCCTCTGCCGGCACCCCAGGCCAGCAGGCAGCTGCCTGTGCGGCGCCGCACACCCCGTCTGCCTTCAACTCAGCTCCAGCAAAGGCAGGCAGGACCCCAAAGCCGCCATGCATGAAAAAAACCTAAACCTCGGCAAAAAACGGGGGTGCTGGGACCGGCTGATGGCAGTGCTCCTCCACCATCACCCCCCCGCCCCGCCCCGTCCCATCCCCGTCCCAGCTTACGGTCGCTGCCGTGCACGATCTGGAAGTTTTTGACGGAGGCGTGGGTGACCCGGCCGTGGAAGTTGAGGACGTAGGACTGGGTCTCGTCATTCCACACCGGCGCCTTGTTGTGCAGCTCAATCACGTTGTCCATGTTTTTGTTCTGCCATCGCATCAGGAGACCGTCATTATCCTGGGGAGGGCGAGAGGGGGGAGAGCAGAGTTGGGGGTGACCTTACCCGGAGCCTTGCCACCCCCCATGGCGTGCCCAGGGGGATGCTCCGTAGCGGTACCTGGCTAGCAGATGGGATCCAGCGTGGAGAAAAAAATATACAGACACCACAATTCCCACCTCCCAGGGAGGTACCGTGAATTTCAAGGACACCCAAAAGCCTTTCCGCGCCCCAAAACGGCTAAAATCCAAGGTGAACCCCAGCAAATCCAGCCCCCAAGGAGTTTCTCCCAGTCTGGCCCCTGACTTACATTTCGGGGCCGGATAGGCACCCTCTCATTGTCGGCGTTCATCCCGGGAATGATGACCGTCATCTTCCGGGGCCCTTTGAACCCTAAAACGTTGGTCTCCTACAAGAGAAACCCCATCCTTAAAACCAGCAACCGCTGTGGGCTGCAGCCTCTCACCGGCGGCTGAACGAGGGCTCAGGGACAGAACCAGCCCACCCCGCATCTCTGCAAGCCCCCAGGGCAGTAGCCCAGCAAAGGGGTGCAGGTCAGGACCCCCCTCGCCGCCTGCCCGGGAGGTTCCGGGGTGGGGGGTGGGGGGGGTCCCCCCGCGCCGCTGCTTACGTAGACTACGGCCGAGAGCTCCTGCCGCACGTTGGACCAGTCGGCGTTGGCCCTGTCGGGGTTTGCGCCGTTGTCGAACACGGTGAACTTTGTGCCCATCAGGTTGGACCTGCAGCCGAGGACGGGAGATGGCCGCGGCCGGTGTCACCGAGTCCCCTCCGACCCCCCCCCCGCCGCCGTCCCTGCCACTCCAGGCACAGCCCCAGCTTTGCTTCAGCTGCAAAACCCACGCGCAGCCCCCCGGCCAACGCCATCCTTCCCCACCCTTTAGCTGCTTGCTCGGGTTCAGGGCACCCCTAAATCAGAGTGTTACAGGGTGCTGCCGCCACGGGGACCCCCCAGCATCGCTGTGCGGCTGCCGGCGGTGCAACGGGCCGGGACTTGCCGGGCTCGCCGGGTGCTGTTTCTAGCTGTGACCTGTCTGCCAGGAGGAACCAGAGGAGCCTGTTTTCCCCTCCCGGCCCCCCCACCCCGACACTCCTCAGGTCGGACCCAGCAGTGGGGAGCATCGAATTTTAGCTTCCTGCCTGACCCAGCCGTCGCTCGGAGTAACCAGCAACCCATGGAGCGGGACCGGAGTGCTATGGGAGTGGGGTGCTGCCGGAATGGGGTGCTGCCGGAATGGGGTGCTGCCGCAATGGGGTGCCAGCTCTGCTCCTACCTCAGCTTCCCGATGAAGTTCTCTCCACCCCGTGACAGGTCGGTGGGGTCGATGGAGATGAGGTAGTTGGAGGTTTTGCTCTTCTTACGCTTCCTCCCGGCGAGGAGGAACACCTGGGAGGGCGGTGGGACCGCTTGGGGACGGGGCATCGTCATCGCCATCGCTGTCCCCAGCTCGCCACCCTGCCGTGCCCTCTGCGCAAGGCTTGGCCCAACAGGTCACCGCCACGACCTTGCGAAAGTCACGGAGTGAAGACGATCCCCAAAATACTGGCTGAGCCATGGGGCGGGAGGGTCTGAGCCCAGCCCGGCACTAGCGTGGCTCTCTGGCCGACATTTGCTCATCATCCCAGGTACCAATGACGCGGGGCATTTCCCAAGAGGAATTGCAGGGGAGGGGAGCAGCCCCACCCAGGACCCACCACCACGGTGGGATGCAGGCGGGCATCCCCCCAAAACCCTGAGGGTGATCCCTGGGGTGGGTGCAGAGCCCCAGGGGTCTCCAAGCCCCCACCCCAGCTCACCTTCTTGTCGTTATCCAAGTGGAGGTAATAGGTGGGGTAAAGTCCCCGGTCCATCCCCTTCTTGTCCCGCGTCACCCGGCACTTGACGGTCACCCCCTGCGGCGCCGGCCGCAGCACGAACTCCTCCAGGTTGTCCACCTCGATGACGGGTGACGGGGACCTCTCCTCCTTCCCCTGCGACACAAGAGGGGATGGTGACCCCAAAGCCAAACCTGCCACAAGCTCCCCTCCCTTCCCAGCTAATTGCTCCTTGCTCCCGATCCCCACCCCCGGCCTGTGGTTCTGCAGCTGGTGGCTTTGGGGACGGTGCCGCAGTGGGTCTCTCTGGAGGGTGCTCCAGCCTCCCGACCCGCCCTGGGGGGAAGAGCTGCTGCCCCCGCCCCGAGGGGACCCCGCTCTGAGGGGTTTTTTGTACCTTCTTTGGTTTCTTCCCTTTCCCCTTCCTGTTGGAGTTTTTCTGTGGGGTCTCCAGCGTCTCCTCCTCGCTCTCAGCCGCTTTGGGAGGAGCTGCAGGCAGGAACAGGCAGGGGCACACGGTGGGGGGAAGAACCTAACTCCGCTGAACCCCAAAACCAAGCTCGGCATAGACCCATGCCAACACCATTGATCATAACCCCCCTCTCCATGGCCAGGCTCACCTGCACCCCCACGAGCCCCTCCAGCACCCACCACCCTCCATCGCATCGCCTGTGCCAGGCTCTCACCTTTCTTTTTGGTTTTCTTCTCCTTGGGGGGGTCCCCGCCGGTCTGGAAGAGAGATGCCGGGTTTTTCTTCTTCTCCGACCTGATGGGTTTGGTGCTGGAGTCGGAATCGTCCTCCTCATCGCTGCCAGTGGCGGCTGGGGGGGACACACGGGGGACACTGTCACGCAGCACTGAGTGCTGTCGGCTCGTGGTGATGCCATGGGGCAGTGGGACTGGCTGCCACCCCCACCCCCCCGCTCACCCCATACCTTTCTTCTTGCTTTTCTTCTCCTTCTTCTCCCCATTCACCTGGAACACGGACATCGGCTCCTTCTTGGTGCTTTTGGCAGATTTGGCTTTGCCATCAGGGTCGCTCTTGTCTCCTGGCGGGATGGAGGAGCCGCTGAGCGGCCAGAACGGGGGACCGGGACGGGGGGGGACCGGGACAGGGAGGTGGCAGGGTGGGGGCAGCAGGAAGGGTTGAGCTGGAAGCAGATTGCACGGGGAGGGGGCGGTTGCCCCGCAGCCCCCTGAGCCTCCCAGGACAGGGACGGGGATGGGACGCGGGCCATCCCCTCGTCCCAGCACGGACAGAGGCGAGTGGCAACGGAGCCGGGCTCGGGCCGTGCCCATCCCCTGGGCACTCACCCTTCGGCTTCAGCTTCTTCTCCCGGCTCTCACCCGAGGGGGGCTCTTTGGGCAGCTTCTTCTTGAGCTTTTTTGGCGGGTCTTTATTCTCCACCTCCTCTTCCTCCTCCTCATCCTCCGAGTCCTCCGCCGGCTCTGCCCGGAGGTGACACCATGGCATCAGCATCGCGATGGCCTCTTGCTCTGGGGACTCAAGGTTTGCGAGCAGGGAACGTCCCTCGGCAGCGCCGGTCGGTGTGGGCGCCCGCCCCACCACAGCCAGGGTGCTGGGGCCATGGGCGCCCAGCCCAACCGCGGTGGCCAGTGGCACCTTGGACGTGTCCAGTGCTGGACACAGCGTGCGAAGTCACACTGCCATCTCGCGGCCGCAGCCCCGGGAGGGGGAGTCGGGGGGCGGGGGGTGGGGGGCGGACATGAGCCCCATCCTTTTGCCCACCCCATCTTTTTGCTCCGGTAAGATGTCTGGGGAGTTGGTGGCACCGGCCAGCCACCGACTGCCACGTTCCCAGGGAGAGCGTGTGTGTGTGTGTGTGTGTGTGTGCGTGTGTGTGGTCCCCCCCAGATCCCAGCTCCCCCGCCAACACCGTGCGTGCACGTCCCCTGCCACAACCCCTTTCCTCCCCAGTGCGCCGCTGAGTTTTGGCCAAAAAGCCCCCCAGGGACGTGCAGAGCCCCCGCAGACACCGGGAGCACCGATGGCGCTGCCGGGACATGGTGCAAGGGGCCACAGTGCATGGGGACACGAGATGCCACGAGCGGGTGCCCGCAGAGGGGTGGGTGCTGCCCCCCGCACCTTGCTGCTTCTTGGGGCCCTTGGCCACACGGGAGCGGGCGGCCGGGCTCTCCTTCTTCTTCCGAGGCTCCCGGGTGGGTTTGGAGTAGAAGTCCTTGTCGCTCTCCTCCTCCCCCTTCTCCTCCTTCTTCTTCCTCAGCTTCTTCACCCCTGCACATTTCAAGAGAAGCCAGCGATGGAGACACCGTGGGTGCAGGATGGGGCCGTGGGAGGGACCAGCGTGTCCCCCATTTCCATGGGAGCTGGCGGGGGGCTGCCTGTGCTTACCCTGTGCTGGGGCACCGGGCTCCTCCGCAGCCCCCGCCTCACCCGGCTTCTTCACCCGCAGCCGCCGGGGCTTGGCCTCGGGCTCCGGCACAGGCTCCTGCCGCTTCTTCTTTGGCTTCTGCCCCCACGGACGGTGCTGCGGAGACGGTGCCGGCCTTAAATCCCTTTTCCTTTTGCAAGCCAACCCCTGCTCATACAGCACCGGCTCCCTTTCCGAAATACAGCCGGGCTTTTCCCCAGCCCCACATGGGAGCAGGGACCCGCTCCGGGGATGGGGACATAGTGACACCCTCAAATGAGCAACTTACCATGGGGCAGCCCCCCGGGGAAGGCAGAGGGAGTAAAACAAAAAGGGTTGTTAGCAGACAGACAGGAGAGCGTCAGTGCTGGGACAGACAGCCATGTGCCAGCCCCAGGGACGAGGGACATGATGCTGATGCTGCCCCGACACCATGGACCATGCCGGCACCGAGGGACAAGCCGTGCTGTGCCATAGGGACCCCGGCCGGGAGCCACCCCGGGCACCGGCTCATCTCCCACTGGGGCGTCCCAGGGGACCTGAGCTGGGCCAGGGGACAGAGGGACGGGCAGGCAGCCTGGTTCCGCACCTCCATCTCCTCTTGTCTTCGGGAGAGGCTCCGGTCGAAGACAAGGAGCCGTGGGGCTGTGCCGGGATGGAGGTCAGTGGGAGCGGAGAAGCAGAGGGATTAGGCACAGCACACCTAATCCCCCTTAGCCGGGGCTATAAATAACCCTGATTTACCAAATACAGAGCATCTGGGGCAGCACTTGGCTCTGGACAGGAGATATTTGGGGAGTGGGTGTCAGCTCAGGGCCCTCAGAAACTGATTTAAGCAAATCCAGTTCCACCAGGGCACCCACCACCCAACAAAGCACCTTCCCCCTCGCAGGGGTTTTGTCCCTCCCGGATGCCCCAGCACAGTGAGTGAAGGTGTTTTGCAAGAGCGGGGGGAATCCAGCTGGATCCCAGCAGGATCCCAGTACTGCAGATTAGGGGGGGTGGGGGGAAGCTGGGGGTCCCATGGTGGAGCTGGGAACTGGCTGGTTTCTTCCATGTCATCAGCTCACACCGAAAAGCTCCTTCGCATCCTTTAATCCCTTAAGCAGCTGGGGGGAGGACAGCCACTCGCTTCATTACTTAACGAAGCCCTTTGAGAAGGGGCTGCTGGTTAAACTGGGTGGTCCACGAAATTGCTGCCGAGACCCCTCTGAGGCCGGGCAGCACCCGAGGGCTGTGCTGAAACGCAATGTGTGTGTGGGGGGGTGGTCTGGCCTTTGGGGTCACAGCCTGGGGAAAGTGAGTCACGGCTGACGGCTTAACTGAGAGGCTTAATTAAAGCGCTAATTAGGAACTGAGAGCCCACTTCACGGGATGCTTCAAAGTGATGGAGAGGGGGGTTGGAAGGATGCACAAAGGAGCGGGGGTGGGGGGGGGTCCTGTGGGATTTCCTCTGCCCACCTGCTCTGGAGTGGGGGGGGCCCCCCAAAAACTCATGCCCCATACCAGGGCTGCTGCACCCCGATGGAGCAGCCCATCAAGTCCCAAGTCAGTCTCGGTGTGGGGCCAAGGTTTGGGGGTCTCCAGTGTCCCCAGCCCTTGGGGATAGCCTGCAGCAGGGGATGGTGGCACCGGGGCGGGGGGGGGTGTAGGATTTTTTTCTCACCTGCTTGGGCTTCTGCTGCTGGGGGCTCCCCGGCTCCTCGCTGGGGCTGTGGGGCACAGAAAGCAAAGGGCTGAGGGCTTTCAGCCCTCCGCAGCTCCGGGGGGGGTGGGAGAGCCTCTGGCTGAACACCACCCCAATTTTCAGGGTGGGGGGAACAGTCAGCCTTTCGTTTGGCTCCAGAAGCAGCTCCCCCCATCTCGACTGGGTCAAGCTTGGCCAACAGCATCCTTCCCAGTGGGGAGCATGGGACAGGCTCTGCCTTGGCCAGGGGTGACAACGATGAGGTTAATTTGGGACCCCCCCTCGCTAACGAACGCTGTTCCTCTCTGTAAACCCATGAGCATCATCACACCAACCCCGGGAGCAAAAAAACCCTGATAAAACAGCTCATTAAATTGCAATTAAACTGAAAATAGTAGAAAAAAGCGCTGGAGGAGATGGGAGCCCAGTGGAGATGCCCAGCACATCGCCCACCCCGCGGGTCGCATCCTGCCCACCGGCACTCACCTGTCGGCAGCCCAGACCTCGCGCAGGATCTCCGTCTGCAGCGGCATGGCTCCGGGATGGCTCCCTCCGCCCTGCTCTGACCTTCCCGCTTCCCCGCCACCGGCCGCTGACCCCCCCCGCCCCCCCAGGTGCTGTAGCCCCTACCAGCCCGGGGCCGGATCCATGGGCTCAGCCACCGCCGCAAAGGTCCGAGCGGCCTCACGCCATCGGCTTGGCTGCCTCCGCGAGCCCCTGCGGCAGGAGGAGGAGGAGGAGGAGGAGGAAGAGCAGGCGAAGGAGATGATTAACTTTTTATTTCCCTTGGAACTCGGTAATAGGATTTCAGGGGCTGCTGGCCAGGCGTGCCAGGAGAGCAGCTGGCGGGGCGGTAATCCCAGGAAAAGGGGGCCCTGTGGGAGCAGAGCGGGGCACAGGGGGTCAGTGGGACCCCAGGCACCTTTTGGGGGTGCCCAGCTCCCCCCAAGCTGGCTGGGCTCGCCGGCACAGCACGGCCACTCGCTCCAGCCCGGTGCGGGCAGCGGGATGCTGCCTGACCTTGTTTAAGGTTACCATCCCTGGATGTGCCTTTTTCCACTCAAAAAACTTCTTGCTGTGATAGAAAAGCAGGATTCGGGCTGGTTTGCGTGAGTTGTGCGTGGGGAAGGCAGCGTCCCCGGCTCTAGGTGATGCTAAGGGTTTCCCGACGGATCCCCGCTCTGCTCTGACCCCAGTCCCACGTCCCCAGGCCCCTTCGGGTGACGGGTTTCACACCCCCCACATCGCCGCTCCCGCCTCGCTATTAACAGCGCGTAACATTTAGCTGCTAGTATCCCCCTCCAAAGGCCGCCTGCGGAGGCCCTCCAGTTGCAAAGCTGGATAAGCCCAGTGCCCCCAGTGCCCCCTCGGCCTTGCCCAGCCCACCACGGACACCCCAACCCCCCTGCCACCCCGTTTCCCACCCCGCGCCCGGTGCCACTAGGTGGCATTTGAACACCGCACAGCCGGCACCCACCAGCGCCGCGAAGCCTTCGACGCCTTCGCTACAAAATCCTCCCGGTTCCCTTCAATCTCTGAAGTGCAGCCCATCACCCGCCCGCGTTTAATTTCTCTTCCAAGGGGCGGGGGAGACCCCAAGCCAAACTAAGCCAAAAATCTGCTTTAAAAAGAGGGAAAAGCCCAGAAACTGCAAAGCAAGTTGGGTTTGGTTTTTTTCTGCAGAGGGTTGTTTCCTATGGAAAATGTGGCTCCGGCTGCCCTCAAATAACTTTTTTTGCCCTGGCTGCAAGAAAAAAAAAAAAGCCAGTTCTTGGCGGAGCCCCTGGGTCTTGCCCAGGGAGGGCAGCACCCACGGGGATGCTTTGCTGGTTACGAGACCCCCCCAGGGGTGGTGTAAAACCGGAGACCTGGGTAAGCGGGTGCCGTGCCGGGAATATCTCCTGCAGCTGGGAAAACGGACGGGCTTGAGAAACGGTGCTTCAGGTACCGCCTGGCGGACTAGAGAGGAGGAATTTTAACTAAATTTGGTTTATTCTGCCAAGATTGCTGTGGTGAGGGTAAGAGGGGGACGGGCAGACCCGCAGTCCCCACCGGCACGGCTCTCTGCTCCTTGCACCCTCAGCCAAGGGGCACAAATGCCTCCTCCACCCACCCGGGTGCCCCCCCAGGGAGCCCCCACCCCCCCCCCGCCAAAGGTACGTGCTGGCAAAAAAAAAAAAAAAAAAAAGGGTCTGGATAAATCCCCCCCCCAGGCTGCAAAAACAGCTGAGACCCCCAAGTAGCATCCCCCAGCCAGGCATCTCCGAAGCACACGGGGTGCCGGCCCGTCCCTGGCTCTCCAGGGAATGATGGTGCTGATAGAAAGGGGCAGCATTGTCCTTGGGAACCCCAATAATTCCTTAACGAACCCCTCGCTGGAGCTGGGGCATCTTGACCCAGGGGAGAGCAGACCCGTCCTCCCCCCAGCCACCCCCGCTGCTGAGCAGGATCCAGAGAAAAAGCACTTTTTTTTCTTTTTTTCTTTTTCTTTCAGTTTATTTTTAAGCTCCAAAAGGGGTATTACAAAGAACAGACAGCAAAAATAACAACCAGAAAGCTGTTCTCACACAGTAGTGACGGTGTCCCTTTAGGATGGAGGGGGACGATGGCCGAGGTGGCAGCAGCATCGCTGCGGGGACACGACGCGCCCCGTGCATGCCCCCCTCACCCCGGCAGCGAGCGCCACGGGAAAGCTGCTCGCTGATGAGCTGTAAACCCACGGTACCAGCTCAGACCCAGTCACTTGCTTTCTGAACCACAACGTGTCAACCTGCTCTTTCCCCCCCCCTCCCCCCGGTATGGACCCCAAATAAGCAATAAAACTCCCATTTGAAGATGGGAGCTGAGGGATGGGGTGCAGGCTGCGGATTGAGCGCCTGCGAGCAGCGGAGCTGGACAGGAGGCTTTTGCTCTCCAAGGAAATAGAAACCAGCTGCTTCAAAAGATAAAATCTGTCGTTCCCCCCACCACCCCCAACAGTGCTTTAAAGGTGAATTATACCCCTGCGCCGAGGGGCTGCAGCGGAGGTGATGCGGGTCCTCACCCTCACACCTGGCCCCACATCGCAACCCCTTTGGCCACAGGCAAGAAGCCACCAGGAGAGAAAACTGATTTCCCCCCTCCAAAACCCAGCGAGCGCCCACGGGTGAGCGAGCTGCCGGGTGCTCCGGGGCACTTGGGTCCCCGTGAGCCAGCCCTGGGCTCCAGCAGCCCCCCGTGCCTGCGCCGGTGGCACTCCCCTCCGTGCTGGCACCGGTGCAGCACAGCGCGGTCGTGTGCCGGATACAACTGGAGGCAGCACTGCAGTTTACAAGGAGCATCTCCCACCTCCTAACTCGTCTTGGAGGACCCGGGATGCTGCGTCGACAGCCAACACGAAGCCAAGGGAGCCGGGACGAGCTGTCTATGGAAACCTCCCAAGAGCCAAGAGTTTCAATTTTTATTTATTTTTTTTTCTCTTTCTCTCTGTGTAAAAGCTATTTGTTCCACGTGCGGTGGTCCCATGGCATCCCGCCGCTCCCGCTCTGCCCCCGAGCGCGCCCAGGGCGGTGGGACGGGGTTCGTTTTTCTTTGCGAGGCGTTTTTGCTTCCACAATCACACAAACTGTAACAAGCTTTACAAGAAAACACTGGCGAGTCCCGAGGTCTGGCAGCAACCTTTTTCTGCATGGGCCGAGGGCAGGAGGCTCTCCCTTCCCCTCCTCCTTCATCATACATGTCCTTCAGCCTCTTCATCTTCAGCACTGGGAGTTTTCGGTCCCTTTTCACAAGCTGTTTTCTCCGTTGCTTTTTCGACCCCGGTTTTGCTAGCTGCTTCCTGCAAAACAGCAAATAAAGCACGTGGAGTTGCAAAGAGGAGAAGGGAGTAGCAGGCAGGTGATAGTGATGCTGGGGATGGGTACGGGCAGCCAAGCCTGGCAGGGCAGGCAAAATTCCCCGTCTTGGCTCCCTGCTGCCTATCGACCACTGCAGCTCACACTACAGGCTCCTGTTTTCTTGGCTCAGCAGCTGGCGGAGGTTACACCTCAGGGGCTCAGCAAGCTTTTAGGGAAGGTATGGGATCATCGTTCCCACCTCGACGGGAGCAGGGCACTGACACAGAGAGCCTGGATGGATGGATGGATGGATGGATGGATGGGATGGATGGGATGGATGGGATGGATGGGATGGAGGGGCACAGAGGAGAGGGACAAGGAGGTAAGGCAGCAGCATTGGAGTGGAGATACGGGACCGAGCCACAGGTGCAGCCGATACAGCCGGCCGTGGGTGCAGCCTGTCCGGCGGGCGCAGGAGAGGAGCACTAAGGCCCGGTAAAGTCTTACGCCAGCAGTGACTCTCCCCATCGCAGCCGGCTGCACGAGCCAAGGCACTACGGTGCCAGCAGCCGGCCAGGATGGCTCCGCTCCCCGTCCCGAGCTGGTTACCCCGGCACGCTGCTCCCCAGGGTCTGCACCAGTCATTTATTCCACAGCCTCAACCTCCAGGCACCGGTTCAGAAGAGATTATACTAAAAATGACCCGTGCAGACGGCTTGCAAAGCTGTGTCCTCTCTCGTTACAGTACACCGGGTTTTGGTCAGTGGAATTTTGGATGAGAGCCTGTTACGAGACAGCGATCTCTCTGTAGGAGCAGGGGAGCAGGCTATTGCCTTACCAGGTTCAGGAAATCCATACTATCATGTCTCAAAATACCCTTGGCCTTGCCAGAGACAGGATGACATTTCATTTTACCGGCGACCAGGAGGTCACCAGCAGTCACTAGATGGGCACAGCAAAATTAAGTACAAATGCCAACCCTCTTATCAGCCCGCAGGAGCTTGCACTGCAAATACTTTTATTGATGACTGAGGATCTGACAGGAGCCTCTGCGTAGGAGAGACCAAGAAATAAACCACTTCTTCCCACTGCAGCAGGCTCTACCCCTCTATCCTCAACCTGATCTCTAATTTAATGGGTTTCAACCCGTCTCTTCTCATCACAAACCTGCCAAGCATCCTGCAGCGCAGCCTGCGAGATGGCCAAAAACGGGCAACACGCACCTTTGCATCCCTCTCCGCAAACTTTGTGAACATGTTGGCGTAGATCCTCCGGTCCCGCTCGTTGTGCTCCTTCGTTTTCTTCTGGCAGACGGAGATCTGGGATTTCGCTGCTTTGTTCTGCGGATTCACTTCCAGCACTTTTTGAAAGTCACATTTTGCCAGCTCAAACTCATTCATCAATAACCGGGCTTCACCCCTCCGGTACAAGCCCTTCTCATTGTCCTGGTCCAGTCCTAGCGCCTGGAAACACACAGGTCCCATTAGCAACTTGGGGATCCCCCAAAGACCCCCTTACGGTCGAAGCCTCATTAAATCTGCCGAAATTAGGACAAGGTGCTTCAAGTCTCCAGCGCACTTGCATCTTGCTCAACAAAAATTGACTCACCTACATCAGCAGCTGGCAGGTCATTAGTATAGTTCAGTTATTTCTCCTTGCTTAAAATCCCCCTCAGAGTAGCTGAGTCGGTAGGAGACAAACCCACAGACAAGAAATCGGGTGTAATCGCTAAACCTGAGCCCAGGGGAGCACAGAGAGCTCGGAGGCAGGGGAGCTGATGGATTAAACGTGGTTTTGTCTTCCTGCTTTAGCAATGACATTATTTTCCTTTAGTAAAAGCCACATATGCATCTCGGAAATTATTTACCTTGTAGATTAAGGCAATTAGCTTTACTATCTTTCCCATAGGCAAGATGCTTAAATTTAAGCCTTTTCTATAAAAGAATTAACAGTTTCCTGACAAAGACAAGGTTGAGCTCTTTTAGGGTCTGGCAAAGCCCCATCCCACCCCTCAACAGACTTGGAGATCCGCTGCAGCTCCGGAGCAGACTGCCTCTGTCGTACCCAGATCAGCACCCAACGCCGAGATCCAGCCTGGGCAGACCCAAACAGCATCCTAAGGCTGCCTGTCCACGCGGCATCCATTCACGTGGATCTGGCTTTGGAAGAAAAGACGCACGCGCGTGCCCAGGTGGATTTTGAACCCCAAAAGGCACTTTTGCTCCTGCCGTCTCCAAGCACACAGCACCCACAGAGACCTCGAGGTGCAGAAGGGATGCCACCATCCCACTGCCACTTGGCAATTGCTACTTATACAAAAAGAAATTCAAAAACTCCCGACCTCCCAATGAAAACATGCAGGAGGAGAGAATGCTCCAACCCCCAGGCTCGTGCACTTCTACCTTATCGCAGCACTCGACGGCTTTGGCGTACTCTCGCAGCTTCAGGTAGCACATGGCCAGGTTGAGGAAGGCAGCCAGGAGGAAGGAGTCGGAGGCTTTTGACTCTTTTTCAGACAAGCCATACTCCATTTCCAGCCAGGACACAATCTTCGCATACTGAATCACTGCCTGCAGGTATTTGCCTTCCTGGGATGAAGCAAAGAAGAGTCTAGAGGAACCCGTGCCAACAACGCTCAGTCTGCTCCCGAAACATCCTGGAAGCAGGTTACGAGTTTAACACAGTGTGTTAAATAAATAAATGAAGGAGGATGCCGAATACCTACAAACACAACGGGGCCTGGCTGGAGCTGCTGGTGCGCAGCGCCCGTGACAAGCCAAGTCGGAGCTTGCGTTCCTCCTCTGTGCAGAGCAGAGGAGGACCAGGATGCCCCAGCCTGGGAAGGGGAATTGCAAAGTCCCTCGGCATTAGCCCTGGCCACATCCACCCCTGGGAAGAGTCCAATCTGCCGTCCCGCTCTGCAGGGAGCACACATGGGCAAAGCAATGCTGGGAAAGGAGGAGTTACCACAGGGAGTGACAAAAAGGCAGAGAAGGGCAGGACTCGCCATCCCTGGTGCTGTTTTGGGGAGACACACAGCTTCTCCGACGCTGATGACTGCTAAGTCGTGTATCCGACGGTCACCCCCAATTTATTTCCATTGCCCTTGCTCCACCTCCGCCATCCCCAAGTTTACAAACCTTGAAGTACATCGTGCCTTTCTCCTTGACGACGGCAGCCCGCTCCAGCTTCTCTTTGGTGTCCATCTCCCACGACTCCTTGGCCTGCAAAGAAATGCTCGGAGCAATCCCAGCGGAGCATGGCAGCCCACCAGCAGGACCACATGGCTTTCTAGGATTGCTTGTTAACGAGCTGAGCTCGTCAGGGCAGTATTACAGAGGGCGGATCCAGCAGCCTTTTTAATTTGAGGGGCTGGGGAGTTGAGGAGACACCCAGAGCACACGTCGGGGTGCGGACCTGGAGCCCTTTACAACAGAGAAACCCCTGCCAGGTTTGGGACTTCACCCTGAGCACGGGGTTTGTTCACCGCAACCCCACAGGAGGAAAAACCCTGACAAAAAATAAATCCCGAAAAGGGAAAAGGAGGGTAGGGAGAGACATCACAGAGGGCATGTGGTGGGTCTCGGTCCCGCTCGAGCCAGGGTGATGGGGTGGGGAGGGGACCCAGCCACGGATGCAGCACAGCAGCACCTGCCCCATCCCACGGGCATCTCCTGCATCCCGTCCCCAGCCTCCCCATGGGCACAGCCAGCTTGGCACGCCAGCCGAGCTCCTCAGGGCCAGCCGGCCAGCC
>JAVKLA010000052.1:5076517-5087133 GCA_034782735.1 Sagittarius serpentarius
AGCCATTGTCGTCCACACAGGGGACTTCCCCCCCCCCCTCGTTTTTTTGAAGGCGACGGCCTGGAACAAGCAGTTCTCAAGCTGAGGATGGAGCAGGGGAGGATGCTATTCTTAGAGGAAAGGTCTTATTCAACTGGAGAAGAGCAAGCGCTGGGGAGGAGAACTATCCAGAAACGGCCCTGAATATGAAAAAGGGGCTGTGGAGCAGACTGGATGACCTCAGTAATGTGCTCTTTCTAATGTCTGAGTCACACACAAAAATGCTTTGTGGATTTACAGCTAATAATCTGATTAGGAACACAATAGCAGCGAAATTCATTGAGCAGCCTGAATCCATCAGTCTCAACAACACTCCACCCTTCTTTATTCCAAGTGATGCTCATCTCCTTTGCCTTTCAAATTAAAAAAAAAAAAAAATAATAATTCAGTCCTACAGCCCTGGAATTACTACATGACCCCAAGGGCTGGGGATGCAGCCCACTGATGTGACCATGCACCCCAAAATGCAGAAAGAAAGGCAGGACCCTCCTGGCAGCCCCCTTCACCTTCAGGACCCCTCGGTCTCGAGCCGGCGTGATGTCCTCCCCGCACTCGGCGAGAGCTGCTGCCTGCACCTCCCCTTCGCTCTTGGTGGCCTCATCAGTGGTCATGGTCTCCTTGCATAAGACCCGGACCTGGGGAGACACGACACACACCCCGTCAGCCCATCAGGACCACAGGAGGTGGGGTAAGAGGAAAGGGTTAAAGAAAACAAGCAGCTCGCTCTGCTGCTGCGGGCCAGGGCAGGAAGCTTCGAGCACATCTCAAGCACGCAGAGCGGAAAATCCCTTCCCAGGGGCCACCCAGGCTGCGCTGAACCACAGGGCACAGGAAACCCCAGTGTGCAATGCCAGCCGCCCTCACCACCCAGGGACAGGGGACAGCCCCGCGGGTTCGTCTGGCCGCAGCGATGGAGATGCTCACAGAGGTCCCCAGCCTTCATCTTCTGCCTCCCTAAGTCAACACCGCACCCCTGGCATTGCCCCGGGAGGCTCCCCCAGCAAGAGTTTTACCCAGAAAAGCACCGGCAGGTAACACACGCGCCAACCGACCGACTCCTGACACCAGGCAAAACGTGGAGACTCATCACGGGGTGCTGCACCCAAACCACTGGGACCTTCTGCAGTGATGCTCCACCGAGCAGCCATTTTGACACAGGACGGGCACTGAAGCAGCTACACCAGCAGACATCGAGGGCAGCAGTGAAGCCAGGAGAGATCAAAGCGCTCGCAGGCAAGCAGCAAAGGGCTGATAGCCACCAAGCTTCAAACGTCCCTTCTGCCTCACGGAGAGGTGGGCACTCCTTGGGTACGGGTGCTAGAAATGGGTGCACCAGGCTACCATTTGCCTTTTGAGTTAATTTATACAGTTCAAGATTATTTTCCACAAGGAACTACCTATTTGTCAGAGACTCTATTATTCGGAAAGCAGCACCTCAACCCCAGGCAAACCTCGCTTTCTCTTGCCCACCAAGAACACCCCAAAAAGAGAGAGCAGGCTCCAAGTCATAGGCAAGGAAACTGTCACCCTGCATGGAAAGACCTGAATGCACAGCAAGCATCTTCTCCAAAAACTGAAGCAAACCCAACATCAAAAGATTCCCAACTATTTGGGTGAATAAAGAGAAAATTCACAGCAAGACTAAGAAATTGGGGGTTTTTGGGCAAACTGCTGGAGCACCACACTCCCAATGTCACCGCGCAAGTGGTCGAGGTGCCAGAAAAGCCACGTTTTTCGCCAAACACAGACATTTTCCAATTGCGCCTGGTGAAAAGAGAATTGCCTACAGTTTAAAAAACATATTTCCTGATGATTTCCTTCAGACCGTAAGGCTATTTTGGTAGCCGCACTGCTGCGCAACACGTAATCAAGGAAACATGTGATGGAGAATTAGAAAGCGATGGGTTTTTTAAGACATAAACCAGATCTATTAAAGTCACTCTAATTGCGAAGCTTTCCCACAGTCTTCGGTGTGGAAGCCGATGTTAACCAGCAAGAGAAACCATTCATTCGGGGGATTCAAAAAGAGCAAAGAAAGGATGTTTTCAGCTCCAAGCCGATAAGTCGTGCTGCAAGAAGAATTGTGCTCCTCGCACCCGGGTGGAAAGGGAAGAGCTGGAGCCCGGCCCCCCCCGGCACAGGAAGCCACCGAGACACAAAGAGCCCTGCAATGGAAGAAGCAAATAGAAAAATAAGGGAACTACTTGCTGCAGTGTTCAATTATCACAGTCTTTGGGGTAATATTTAATGACATTTTGTGTTTGCTCCCTTCTGCCCGCTCTGCTGAGGTTTCAGAGGGGAACACCTAAAAAAAAACACTAACAAAAGCAACTTTGGTGGTGAGACTTATCATCTCGTGGGCATTTCTACAGTGGAAAACATGCCATCGGTTACTTAGAAAGAAATTTTTTACAATGAGGGTGGTAAAACACTGGCCCAGGTTGCCCAGAGAGGTGGCAGAAGCCCCATCCCTGGAACCATTCAAGGTCAGGTTGGACGGGGCTTTGAGCAAGCTGATGTGCTGGAAGATGTCCCTGCCCATGGCAGGCGGGGGTTGGACTAGATGACCTTTAAAAGGTCCCTTTCAACACAAACTGTTCCATGATTCGGGCGCTGAGACGGTCTCCAAGCCACCATGGTCCACGCTGCCCTGCCACCACCACAGCCGTCCTCTTGGAGACAAGCGAGGAGGTGGTGGTGGTGCCCATCGCGGCACGGGCACGCTGCCGGCACCATGCACTAGCTCAGGGCTTCCCAGCACAGATCCTGTGCAGCACCAGGGATGCAGCATCCGTAACCCATTTGTTAAGGACCAGGAGGAGCCTGAAAAGGGCAGCAGCTTGCAAAAGAAGTGCCGCCTCCTGGGGCAGAACCTCCCGGGGTCGACCAAGCAGCCACCGCTGGGATGCAGAAGACGGATGGGGAGGTGCTGGCTCCAGCTCGCCGGTTGCTAAATCTCACCAAGAGACATCTAAAAATACATCATACGCATCCTTCTCATTATTTTTCTACGTAAGCAATTAGTGGAGTCATCCAGGGAAGCTGGCCAAGGCGAGCGGGAGGGGAGACGCTCTGCGTCAGAAGCGGTGGGAGGGATGGAGCCCACAAGACCAGCTATTAAGATGTGGTCCATGTTATGAAAGAGCTCGAGACTTCTCTGTCCAGCGAAAACAGCTCCAACTAGGTTAGAGAAAAGATCGCACCGCTTCCACTTATCTCCTGTTTGGAGCGACAGAAGCAGGCTGGCTGGGGTCCAAAATCCCAATTAATTTGAAACAAATAGTTGCAGGGAAAAAAAAATATCTGCTAGTCCCCAAGATTTAAATACCAGGGAGTCAGGGACTGTCACTAAGAGCCGTGCAAGCTTGCTGGAGGTGTCGGAGCCTGAATCTCCTCATAGCAGGACCACATGTGCTCTGGATACAGGGAGGGGACTAATTAATTATCCCCTGCAAAAGCCTCTGGGTGTTTCTGACACTCCAAGCAGATCCCGTTCTCCCGTTGCTGTTACCCACAAGCTTAACGTTGGAAGTCTGTAAATGGAGCCAGTCTAAACCATCCTCCCTCCTCCGAACACCCACGCTGCTTCGTTTCCCTGGGATGTAAATACGGATGGGTGTCCTCCGGGCTCCTCCTCTACTGAAAGGTGCAGCAACACATAAGGGCATCAATGAAAGGCCACCAAGAGGGAAGGGATTTCCTTGCACAGAGCGTAAAAGCGATGGGAAGGTGATTAAAGAAATCCAGAGCATGCCCCAGGAAAGGTGCACATGGACGACAGGGCGGTTTTGCATGTTTTGGGGCAGTTCTGCACAGCTTGGTTCTTCCTGTTCTGAAGCAAAGTCCCTTGCAGGAGCCTGTAAACCCCCAAAAACGCCCCTACTCAAGCTCCAAGCCCGATGCCGGGCTCTGGTCCGTGCTCCCAGCCAGCACTCGGGTGCTCATGGCTGGGCATGGGGCTGCCTTGCAGCCGAAGGGACCCAGAGCTGCCACCTCCACCCTCCCCAGGCCCTGCAAAAGGGCAAAGTTATTCCCCACTGCTAAAACAAAGGGGTTGGGGTTTTCACTTGTTTGCTTTTAATCGGTCCCCGCTCTACCGGATGATCCGAAAACGCGGCGTAGCTGTTTAATCTGCAATTTAAGAGCTACAATAAACAAACTTTAAAATCCAGAGGTTTCGACATCTGGACACAATCTCTCCTTCAAGTGCAACTATTTCAGCATTAATTAGTAAGAAATACATTAAAGAGCTTCTAGCTGAGCAAAGAGGCTCGCGAGTTCAGGAGACCCTTACACGTGCACGACGTGTGCTTCACTCGGACCAGCACACCCCGACCCATGGTGCCGACACACGCCTGTTCTCAGCCCCGCTGAATTAATATAAACTCCCTGAATTGCTCAAAAGCAACAACGGCTGCATCCTTCCTTCTTGCCAATCTGCTGTTTCCCCAAACACCGGCCGGCACGCTGGCACAAGCAGTTGCAAATATTATTTTCCCCTCCTCCAGATGGAGAGCGGCATCACCGTGACTGATGCTCGAGAGCAAACAATGCCCATACGCAATCAAGTCGCGATGGATGCCCACAAGCAATTAAGCTGCAATCAATGCCCATGAGCAATTAAGCCGCCCGCAGCGGGCACAGGCTGCCCAGGCAGAGCACCCTCCTGCACACCCCGGTACAGCCGGGCAGCGCTACGGCTCTGACCCCGATTTTAGCACTTCCATACAATCAAACATTAATTCTGCTGCTGCTTCAGAAAAATACATTCTGTGCTTTTTTTGTCTATTTTTTTAAAAGCAGACATGACAACAGGCTTTTTTTTGTTTTTAAGCTGGGCAGTGGCTGATGCCGTCCCCACCTTCCTTATCCTCTGAGTGCTGCATGTTTTTCAGGCTGTCTGCCAGCGACGCCAGGGCACCGCACGGGCGCTTGCAGAAATGCAGCGGGCGCATCTCGAATCCCTTTCTCCTTTGCACATACCTTTCAAACGACAAAAACTCCGCTCCAGGAGGATGCACGCTGTACAACACCAGCACATGCTGAGCAAAAATCCACGCCAGAAAAAAAAGCCATTTATTTTTACAATCCCCTCTCCACATAGATGTTGCTATCTTCCAGCCCGAAGAAACAGGAGAAAATTCAGAGCGGAGAATGGGATGCAGATGTCTGACCCCAGGCTGAGGACAGACAGGTATCGCACATGCTAGGGTTTCACCAAGCACACAATCCTGAGCCATGTTTCCTAGAAATCGGCATACCAGGAATTTGCCAGCTCCAAATGGAAACTTCATGTCGCAGATCCCTCCCGGAGGCTCACGGGAGGGGAAAGGGAGGGGAGGGAAGAGCAAGGCTGGGGAGGGTTTTGAGGGGTCTCACCTTGCCACCATGCGATCACTGGAGAAGGTTTGAAGGTCCAGGGGGAGGCCCTGGGAGGTGCCTAACCAGAGACACGGTGGGGATTTCACACAAATACCTGGGAAGAAGAAGGGAAAAAAATTAAAAATAAAATAATAAAATAAAAACACACACCTGCTTTACTCTAAAACAGGATTTAAGAAGAAAGGAGAACCGAGATGGCGGTTTTAAGCCACAGACCATGCTCCACCATGGTCAGAAAGGGGTGACAAGACCGTGGACAAAACCTCCTGTGGCAGCTCCTCTGCTTCCCACAGGCACGGGAAGATGCTTTGACTCGCTGTTTCCATAAAACAGCGTTTAGCATCTTACCATCATCTTAAAAAAAAAAAAAAAAAAAAGGGGGGGGGGGAAGGGTATTTTAGCTACAACTTTTTTATTGAGTGTGGAGGAAAGTCAGGATGAAAATTAACAGGATGGAAAATAAGAGCTGACTGCTCTGGGGTTTGTTTTTTAAGACCCACTTAGCACAAAGTGTTTTCACTTCGAGGGCACCACAACAGCCCTAAAAGCTCTGGATTGCAACATGAGAGGGAGTTTCTTTAAAATGCAAAGGTCAGGCTAAAAAACAGCAAATTTAAATGCACAGGGGGCAGACATGGGGCCCCAAATCCTGGTGAGCATCACCCCAAATCAAAGAACGACCCAATTAGCGCAGCAGCTGGGCTTTCTCCACTGTCCCACTGTGGTTTCACTTCCCCCTCAACTGAGAAAACTATTTTTTCTAATAAAATACCTACTTACTGAGCAAACCGTCCCCGTGCAGCAGGAGAGGGAAGACCAGAGCAGCGATTTTCCCTGAGTGAGGGTGTTTTAAGGTGCCTGCAACACCAGCCTGCAGAGCAGAGACCCAGGGAGACGGTGTTTGCGTCAGTAATAAATTAAAACTGGGATACCTAAGAAAATACAACCTTCTTAAGCCCAGCTCCACATAATCCTCACTCCATCCCAACACATAAGGATGCACCCAGACATCAAATGCTATTTCTCACACACCACAGCTTGAATTAAATTTTTTTATTTTTTTTTTTAATCCTGGCCACTTGACTTTTCCCTCCGTCCTTTAAAATAAACAGGAAAGACATAAAATTTAAATTATCGCTAGCTGAATAAGACTTACACGGATTGATTTGCTTCCCAGCGTGCACATTGTGCAAGCAGCTAACATCCCGGCGGGCCAGTCACGGCAACTTTTATTCAAACAAAAAAACAAAATGCAAACAGAGTTGCTCTAATTGCCCAGCACCCTGACAAACCTCCATCACGCCCAGGGTGAACCCGGGACTGAAGCGAACTCTCTGGTCTCCTTTATCCACAGCCAGCTGCTGCTCCAGGGTTAACTCCTTCTGCCCAAGGAAACCCCGGGACCCCCCGAGCATCCCGGAGCCACCCACCCATGGGGACACCCCGGAGAGGGATGCGGTCGCCGATCACCTCCCGAGGGCCAGAAGGTATCAGTGCTATTAACAGAAAAGCAGCAGCAAAGGAAGTTTTTAAGCAATTAAGAGAATAACGAAGGGAAAGAAAAGGAAACTACTGCACGCAGCTAACTTAAATACAATGGTATGTGTTCCCGTCACACTTGCTTAATCATTTTGCCTAGCTGATATTTTTAAGCTTCTGAAGTGGCTTTAGTTAAGATCCAAGTCGTAACTGATTTTTTTTTTTCTTTTTTAAATATGTTGAATAAGAGGCTGCCCTCAAGTTCCAGCTGCAGCGACAGGAACAAGTGAGCAGGATGGCTCACTGCTCCCTGCCAGAATAAATATTTCAACAGAAAGCAAGATGGGTTCAGCCTGTCTGCATCCCCCGGGAGCGAGGCGAGCGCACTCACACCAGCGACATGCGAAAGACTTCCAGAGAGAGGTTCCCGTTCCCCCCGCCGCCCCAGTTTACAACGTAAACCCATGAAAAATAATCTCGCTCCTTTACTGGTTATCTAGCAAGGCACCAGCGGGGAAATGCTCGCTCAGTGGTTTTTCCAGGTTGTTTCGAAATAAGAAATCACAGGGATAAAGCTCCTTTGGACTCAACCCTCTTGCGAGCATCCCATCAGCAGCCCATGGTCCATCCCCTCCAGCACAGGTACCCAGGGACACAACGCCCTCCGCTTTAATGTGAAATGGAAAAAAAAATAAGCAATATATTTTTTTCAGCCCCCTTCCTTTATTCCGAAAGACAAATATGTACTAGGAAAAGCAAAAGCCATAAACGTTTATGGGTTGTTGCTCTTCCAAGGGGAGAAGGTGCCAGGGACAGGATGCGGTCGAGGGTTTTACACACCGATGCTCTGCGGCTCCTACCCCGCCTGCCCCTGAAGCTGTCCCCGTCCCCAGCGAGGATTTCAGCTGCTCCCACCACAAAAATCACGACAAGCCTCTGCCACAAGCAGCATGTCCCAAAAATACTGGAAAAAACAGGAATGCCGGAGATGGCAGCGAAGCCTCTGCTTTCCATCAGCAGGGAGAGGCACCAGCCTGCACCCGTCCTGCTCCCTGAGGGGCTGACACAGCTTCGGATGACGGTAAAAAATAAAATAAAATTAAAAACCATAGTAATAATAAGTGTATAAATAGCTGTTCCACATCTGCCTGAGCTTCTCAGGAGATGGCTGGCAGAGGGGCCGAGCGCAGCATCCTAACAAGCTCAGAGGCCATTATATACAGACACTCACATAACAGCGGGGAATGCCATTTCCTAATGCTTTCATAAGTTAGGATTATGTAACTGGAGGGAAAAAAAAAATATAATAATATAGCCAAGCAGGTTATATAAACCATCTTTAAAAAGTGAAAAAGTACTTGACATCCCACTACCCACTCCTTGGCACCCTCTAACTGGGTTTTTTGCCATCGAAAATGAGCAGGCTCCTTTCATCGTGTCTTCTCTGCTGGTCAAAACAAGCAGGGAGAACAGACCCAGCCAGGCTTTTTGGGACACTGGAAAGAAATATTCCACCTCTGGCTATTAAACGTGAAGCTCCCCTCCCCGTGCAGCACACCCCGGTAAAGCTCGACCCCTCCACGGGCGGTTCGGAGCATCCTCCTGGCAGCAGCTACACCAACACCGAGCAAATTCAATTTTAAGAGACAGCTTGGGGAAACTAAAATAAATACAAAATGGGAATAAACAAGAAACGCCTTGTTTGCCAATTCTGCTCCAATTTAGCCTTTTCTCCAGAATAAACTCAACAATTAAACTTGGATTTATTTAATCTTTTTTTTTAATTTCTAAAAGCATCTCATTGCTTGCAACAGATTCAGGGGATTCTCCAACAAACTTTCAGCCAGGTAACCCTAAACCACAGCACCCCCCCGGCAGTGGGAATGCTGTATTTAATCCCTTATCCCCACGCACAAGGGCTCGGCAGCATCTCCAAGAGCCCCAGCGCCGAATCCCCGGGGGGACCCCTGACTCGGCATCTGGCATTGCCACCGGCAGCACCGCGCACCCAGAAATAACCCGGTGCTCGAGACCTTTTTTGAAGCCACGTGTGCACCAACGGTCTATAAATGCCAAATTATATCGGGCAAACGGCAGTTCCCGGCATGTTGTGAAACACCAGCCTGTTCCTGCGCCAAATGGGGATTTCTTGGAGAGGAGGAAGAAACGCCACGAGCGGCCAAATCGACGGAGGGGGACCAGGACCGCCGCCGCCACTGCTGGGGGATGCTGTGAGGTGCAGAGGGCTCAGCCCCGGGGTGTGGGGGGTGTCACGAGGCTGCCAAGGACGCTGCGGCTTTGGGGACGATGCTGCACCGCTGCCGGGTGACCCTCGTCCCTACCAGCCCAGAGGCGCACAAACCATGCATGTTTCAACTGTACACACATGTGCACACACACACACCCCCCCCAACGTGTGTGCATCGCTCGAGGATGGGGAGGGAGCCCACGTCCCCGCCGGAACGGGGGTGACATCCCAGACATGACGATATTTGCAAGGCGGTGCCTCCTAGGGCTTGTTTTATTGAATTAAGGGATTAAATTTAACACAAATCAAAAAGTACTTGAAATGGGAATACTTTCAACGAGGCTAATTTTCTAAGAGCGAAACTACTATTTATGAAGACAGGACATCACAGGCAGAAGATGATTTAATTGCAGTCCCTCATCATCCCTGCTCCTCACTGCTGACAGTTACTTTACTACTATTTTCCTAATTTTCCAATACACTCACTTGCAAAATCAGAAATCCTTATTTCGATCACAACTACTGGCTACGGAAAAAGCTTGTTGGCTCCATGACAAACAAGTTATATGAACAACTTGTACATTACAGCACTCATGGCCATTTCTTTACACCCACAAACGTGCAGCACTAAAATAAAACAACCCTTGCTAAGTAATTTCTTATTTCCCTGTAATATGCATGAGATCGGTACGAGCACCGCAGCTCCCTCAAGGGGCTATAACAACTTTACATAAATATATATAATTGAGACCAACTATAAAATAAAATACTAAATAGTATAACAGTATAAATAACTGAGAATAAATTATTCTCCAAATACTTTACAGAATATTTTCCGCCCTAAGACAGCCCGGGGAGCCACAGCTGGAGAAACGGGGGTCTTGGTGCTGAGCAACTCAAGCCTTACAGCAAACTTTCTCCTTCTGCAAGCTGGTAATTAAAACACACCTAATTACACAGTAGTGATGTTCCTGAAGGACACAGTTTGGTTTTTACTCAGGAACTGTCCTTATTTTCTCGCTCTTCCCAGTAGGGAGATGCTCTAACAGAGCCAGGAAAGGACCTCAACATAATTCAAGCGTGTGCTGGGCAAATACAGCCTTCGGAAGCTATGATTATTTGCTTTTATTTAAAAAAAAAAAAAAAAAAAAGAAGAAAAAATAATTGAACAAGCTGTCATCCCAGCAGACACCTCTGCCTGGGCAGGATGGGCATCACAAGCAGCCCACATCGTGCCAGCCTTCCCCCACTGAGCCCCCTCCAGCACCGGTCCTGCTCCATCCTCCAAACCCAAAACCACAAGAGAGGCCACGTGCTGTCGTCCCTCCCAGTGAGTTTCGGCAGAAGCGATAACTTCTCCACCACTTCCCTAGAAATCTGCTTCACCCCCCGCCCGTGCCATCATGCATTTTCTCCAGCACAAGCCCCACCTGCTCCATCACCCCAACCAACACCCCCCCCCCCCAAA
>JAVKLA010000052.1:5096768-5124575 GCA_034782735.1 Sagittarius serpentarius
GGGGGGGGGGGGGGGGGGGGGCGGCCGGGCGAGGCGGGGGGGGGGGGGGGGTCCCCAGGGCTGGGGGGGGCCCCATGCTGCGGGCACGCTGCGGCTGCCCTCTGCTGGTCCCAGCACTGCCGGAGCCTGGGCACTGGCCGCATCCTGCCCACGCCAAGGATGCAAAGCCCCAGGAGAGGCTGGCCCTAGGCAGGCAGGGCTCCCAGTGTCCCCAGTATGTGTCCTGGGCGATGCCAGCCTCTCCGGGGTGCTTCCCACTGGTGTGGAATGCCGTGGGAGGCTGGGGACCCCCATGCAGATGGCGAGGCCAGGGAGAGACCCCTTGTCACCTGCCCCGTGTTCCCTGCCCCATGGCCCCTCGTTCTGCCCAGGGGTGTCTGTCTGCCGCAGGAGAGGGGCTGCTGTCCCCGTCCCTGTCCCCGTCCCCCGTCTCCCCCTTCCTCCAGGCCTCATCCCACACCCATGAGGACATGGACCTGGTGGCCTCCTGCCGGGACCACCGTGACAACGAGACCAAGACCCTCAAGGCTTTTACCACCCACCACAAGTTTAAAACTAAAATCCAGGTCAGCGTTTTCCTCTCTTGCAGCTCCGCTGAGCCAGGCCAGCGAGTCCGTGGAGCATCCCCCACCCTGTCCCCACGCTACCCCCCCACGTCCCCCCCCCGACGGCGGGGACCCTCCCAGCTGTGCCACCTTCCCAGCTGCGTCCCCAGTGTTTCTGCAGGTGCAGATCCTCAGGCTGCCGGTCACCCTTGTCCTGGAAAGAAAGTTTCCTGCAGGACATACTCAGCTGCCCAGTATGGCCCCCGGCCCCCATGCTCCCCCCACCCAGCACAGAGCCACCGTGGGGTGCCCAGCCCCCCAGGGTGATGGGGAGCAGCGCTGTGGGTGCCTGGTGCTCCTTCTGCCAGGGATAAACACGCAGGGTGAAGAAGGCACTGGAGAAGCCCCTCTGGTGACCCCCTCGCCTCCTGCGGCCCTCCCCAGCTCTGCCAAATGGATGCCTCCTCTTCCTCACCCCTCCGCGGCACATCTGAGCCCCCTCCCCATGCCCAAACTGCTGGGTCTGAGCTGGGCATCACGCCCCCGCAGCCCACCCTGCCCAGTGCACCACTCCGCCAGGGGCAGAGTTAAGGGGATTTGCTGCCTCACTGCTGGCCTGGGCTGCTCCCAGCATCGCCTCGCCCCAGGTCCATCCCAGATTCCCAAAGCTCCTGCACATCTCGCAGCCAGAGAAGCTGCTGTATGAGATGCTGGCGGAGGTGCTGGACGAAGGGCCCCCACGGCGCGTACAACCGCTGCCTGTACGGGGTCCTTTTCGGGGAGGACTCCCACCCGGCCAACCGCGTCCCGGCCATGTCTGCCACCCCGGAGAAGGAGGTGCAGCTCCCGGCGTGCAGGGTCATCCAGAGCCCGCAGTGCGGCACGGCGGAGGCAGACACGACCACCAAGCACCCCGAGCACCCACAGCTTCGACACCACCTTCAAGTCCTTCTTCTTCGGTGACAAACCTTTTCTAGGGGATGTTTCCAACCAAAGCAGCTGCAGCGGCAAATAAACCGAGTCTGGCACAACCCGAGCAGCTCCCTCAGATCCTGGGGCCGCTGCACCTTCCCCTCCCCTGCACCCCCTTTGCTAAGGCTCCCCCCGAGCAGAGCTCACTGCTGGCCTGGCCCAGATTATTGTACAGTTGCATACGATGTGTACGCACATATAGGTAAAGCCGTCATATCCCTGTGGCTTTTTCTGGGACCTTCTGGCCCTGCTGTCCCCATCCCGGGCTGGAGGGACGTGTCAAGTGAAAATGCCAGCTTGCAGCTCGGCAGATGATGCTGTTTACTCGACCCCCCCCCAGCCGGGGCAGCACAGGCAGGTCCGGGCATCCCTGGGGAGGGGGGAAAAGCAGGGTGGCAGAGGCAGCACGGGGGGGGCACCGGGGTGGGTGTCTTCCTTCACCGCAGCCTTTTGGAGCTCCGGGGATCCTTGCAGGTGCCAAAGTCGCTGTTGGTGATGGAGCCCACAATGGTCCTATCAACCTCGCAGCTCAAGCCGCTCTCGCAGGGACACTCGTAGTAGACCCCATAGATGCTCTGCGGGGAACCAAGGCACAGTGCAGCGCAGGGGACGTGCCCCTGTCCCCGGCCGCCCCCGGGAGCAGGGGAGCACGTACCTTTGGGGAGCACTTCTGGAACTCGGCCGCCTTCGGTGCACATCGGGCCAGGCTCAGGCCGCTGTGCCGGTGGCAGCAGCCGCTCTTGCACTGGGCGCTCTGCAGGCACAGCTCCCCGGTGTCCTGCACCGCGAGGCAGGGCGTGAGCACCAGGTCGCTCTCTGTCCCCCCTAAATCCCCCCCGTCCTCCCAAGCCATGGGCCGGGGGAGGGGGGTGTGTTGGGTGGGTGTTGGGACACCAGCTCTGCCTTTTGGCTGGGGCTCGGCACCGATGCCAGCACACCCAAGCCTCCCGCCCTGCAGCGTTTCCTCGGTCTGGCCCAAAATACCACCCGCTGAAGTGCTGTTTTCTGCCGGGCCCATGGGAATAGGACTGCGACCCCACAGGGAAAGCGTCCCCCTCCCATTCTCTGCGAGGGAGAGGGTCCTCACGGACACAGGCAGCCGAGCTTCAATCCCATCTGCTTTCAGGCTTCCCTGTCCCTTTACAGAGCTGCTTTCCCAGGCTCCGGGGTCCCTCAAACCCCGGAAAACTCAGCGCGCCATCCCCACCTGCCTCAGTTTCCCCGGCCGCAATAAGTTTTGCTCTCAGCGGCCGCAGCTGTCACCATGGGGCTCCCCCACGTAGCTGCTGCCAGAGACCAAAGCACCGCGGACCCCTCCAACCCCCCCACTGCAGCACTCGGGGCATCCCCCGGCTGTAGCAAGGACTGGGTTCGTGTCCCACTTACCAAGTTGAAGATGAGCCCTCGCTCATGTGGCGCAGGCAGGGCCGGGGCCAGGAGCAGCAGGGCCAGGAGCAGGCGGGGGGACAGCGCGTTGGCCATGGTGGGCTCGCTCGTGTCTCCGCCACGGGGCCGGTGGGCGCTTTATAGCGGGCGTCTCCGTCAGCTGACGTGGCTGCTCCTATCACACCCCAACTCGTGGCATTGGGGCAGCACTGCGACGCCCTGCCCAGGGCAGGAAAAGAGCGATGCCCGTGCTGTCAGGCGGTGCCACGATGGGGACAACTCGCCCAGGTGACCATCCCACGCCAGCGATGCCAACCTGCCCTTTGGCAGCTCCTTTGGCCAAAGCGAACGCGAAGTAACGGCACTCCTGTGCTTCCCGGGGGGGATTTCCAGTCTTCCCTCCTCCCCTTCGCCCTGCCTGCAGGGAGCCGCGAAGCTGGGGCTCTCCGAGACGCCCTCCTTGCTGGGCACTGCTGATGGGTTCATGGGCAAAGCTAGAGCTGGTTCCACGGCAGGAGCTCTGCTCTGTGGGAAAACGCCCAACCCCAGGTCCTCCATCGCTCAAATGTTGATGATCACAGATGCCAAGAAACCCGCTCGAGAAAGCCCAAAGCGTGGCAGGAGCAAGCCCACCCCCCCGCTGCTAAGCATCCCACCGGCCTCGCTCGGTGCTCCGGAGCCCACCGAGGTCCCCAGCCCGTGGGCCACCCACCACCGCACCCTGCCCTGCCAGGTATTTGCTCTCAGTGTTTCAGTGCTTGGGGGATGCGGCTGACGGAAGGAAAACAGCCCTGGGAACGGCACAGCTTTTTGCGCCCGCCTTGGCCTAGCCGCTCTCGGCAATGATTAACGCCCGGGCAGCCCTTGGCCTTCGGTGGCTGCAGGGTGACCGTCACGCTGGCACGTGTCATCCGGGCCCCAGGGTAGGAGCCGAGCCTCTGCGGTCCCTCAGGATGCAGAGCAGATGCGACTCCTGGAAAAATGTCCCAAGGTGGCCGCAAGCGCCCGCAGCCCGTCGGGACGTGTCCTGGGGCTGCCCGCTCTCCTCTGGCAGCAGGACGCGGGGGCCTGGCCGAGACCTGGCCCTGCCCCAGGTGCTGGCTGATGCCCCAGAGTGTCCCGGCAGCAGGATGAGCCATTTCCCTTTCTGCAGCAGAGCTGTGGGGACTGTCCCCTCCTCGCCTGCAGCCCCAGCCAGCCCTGGAGCTGATGGGGGGGTGTGTGGTGTGTGTGGGGGTGTCCAGGGGCCTGTAGCCCCCCACCCCAATGATGCAGCACCCCATGCACCCCTCTTCTGTTGGGGGGAAGACCCTGGTGACACCAGCTGGGAGGGCAGAGGGGAGCAGCCGAGGGGGCACAGCATGTGGGACACAGCCTGGGGGTTACGGCACAACCCCCCGCACATCCTGGGGCACGCGCCGGGGCGCAAGACACACCCGGGGGAGCATCCCAACACACACGCTGGGGCACATGGCACCTGCCGGGACACACCCAGGGGCACAAGGTGCAGCCCTGGCGCATCCTGACACACGCGCTGGGGGTGCACGGCCCCTCCTGGGGCGCACAGCACGTTTGGGGGGGGGGGGCAGAGCAATGCACAGGGTGCATCCCAGGGCAGATCCTGGGGTGCGCCTTGGGGACACAGGGCTCATCCCCCAGGCACTGGGCACATCCCGGGGCACAGGGCGCATCCCGAGGGAGCATCCCAGGGGGACGGGTCCCAGCCCGGGGGCGCAGGGCACATCCTAGGGGCGCACCCCGGGGTGGGGGGGTGGGGGGACACACACACACAGCGCCCATCCCGGGGGACACAGCGCCCATCCCGAGCCCACCCCGGCTCGGGGCACCCCGGGGCGGGTCGCGGCGGCTCCTCCCGTGTCCTCCCCGGTTCGTTGGAGGCCGGGGGGGGGGCGGGGGGGGGGGGGGGCGCGCCGCCCCCCCCCCCCCCCCCCCCCCGGGGCGGTCCAGCCGCAGCGCCCGCCGCCGCCGCCGCCGCCGGAGCCTCCCGCCGGGGCGGGGCGCGGCAGCGCCGGGAGCCCCGGGGAGCGGGGCCGGGGCCGGGGCCGGTGCCCCCCGCCATGCCCAAGCTGCTGCCGGCGCCGGAGGCGGCACGGATCTACCACACCAACTACGTGAGGAACGCGCGGGCCATGGGGGTGCTCTGGGCCCTCTTCACCCTCTGCTTCTCCATCCTGATGGTGGTGACCTTCATCCAGCCGTACTGGATCGGCGACAGCATCGACACGCCGCAGGCCGGTTACTTCGGCCTCTTCTCCTACTGCATCGGCAACGCGCTCACCGGCGAGCTCATCTGCAAGGGCAGCCCCCTCGACTTCGGTACCATCCCCTCCAGCGCTTTCAAAACTGCCATGTTCTTCGTAGGCATCTCCACCTTCCTCATCATCGGCTCCATCCTCTGCTTCAGCCTCTTCTTCTTCTGCAACGCAGCCACCGTCTATAAAGTCTGTGCCTGGATGCAGCTGGCGGCAGGTGAGCGGGGCCGGGGGCGATGCATGGGGGGCCGGGGGCTGACGATGGTCCGGCCGGAGCCGCTTTTCCCTCTCTGCCCCCACCTTGACTGTGCTATGGGAGGGGGCTGGCCGTGAAAGGGACACCAGCATAACCTCTGTGCCCCATTTCCTCCCCCTTACTGGTGACCGGTAGGGAATTTGCCGTAAGTAAAGCCTGCCGGAGCAGCTGAGACCCAGCAGACTCGCTGCGCGTGGGCGATGCTCCCCCTCCATGTGCTGCTGCTGCTGCTGCAAAATCACGCGGCACCAACAGCCCAGCTCCGCTTATCTGGAGGGGGCTTTGCTCCGGCCATCGCCCAGCGCCATCGCTCCTGCTCTGCCCCACGGTGCAGTGGGGCTGTGGCTTCAGACTGCCAGCCCCGAGAGCACTGAACGCTGCAGGGCCAGGGCGTGGGGCTCCCAGCTGCGTTGAGGATCCTGTGGGAATTGATGAGGGATATGGTGATGATTTTTGCTGGGTTACTTGGTGCCTACGATACCCCCTGCAGCAACCCGTAATTCCCTGAGCTCAGGGGATGACACACCGGAGAGGTGGAACAGGGGGAGGGAACTTGACCATAGGATTTGATATCATCACCTACGTTTTCTTACTTTTCCACTCATCCCTCCTCTCATCCCTGTGGATCTCCAGCCTTCCCCATCCCTCCCCCAACGCAGCAAGACACCCGAGACACCCGGTAACCCAGCTCCTGCTTTCACAGCCCCAGCTGAAACCCAACCCAGCCCTTTGCCGCTCCTGAATCATTCATGCCAGGACCCGCCGCAGCCCCCACGGTGACCAGGTGCCCCCGTGGCAGGGACACCCCGGCCGACAGCCCGGAGGAGAATGGCCGTGGCATCGGGGTTGCTCCAGTTCCCGGCTAAAGAAGCAAGCTCAAAGCAAAAGATTTAGATAAGAGGCTTGGGACAGATCAGCCTCCCGGGGAGCTGGAGCAGGGAAAGGCTTTGCTGTTGTATTTGGGGCTTTTACGTACGTTTTTGTGCTGGATGGGGGAGAGAAACCCGGCGCAGACAGCTCCATCCACAGGGACGAGCCTGAATCATCCCCAACAGCCCAGTTTCTCTGCCCCAGACCGGGGGCTTTTGAGCCACCACCAGGCAATGCAGGTCCTGCTGCATTTCTGGGAGTTACTTTAAAAAGGGTGCAGGTGAGGAGCGGATCCATTTTCTGGCCTTTGCTCCGCGCCCAGGGTACATTTTCACAGGAGAAGCAATTTCTTTCCAGCTTCCCCCGTTTCTCTGTGCCCCTCCTCCCTATTAGCTACAGGGAAGAGTAATTAAATTCAAGAGAAACAAGCTGCTTTTCAATGAAGAGAAATGCTCTCTGCAGACCTAGGAAGCTGCCCGCTGGCCTTGCCCCTCTCCTGTCCCCAGGCCAAGGGGAAAAAGAAAAAAAACCCAAAACATCAGCAAAGCATGAGGCAGCCACCCCAAAAGTGTCTTCTGGTTTACCGAGCTCCCGGTGACAGAGAAGAGGCACCAGTACGGGGCAGGGAGCTTCTCGCTGCTGCAGGAGGCTGCGGATGTCCAGGAAGGGCAGGGACAAACATCTGCTTGTCCAGAGCTCCCACCACAGGGTTGTTTCTGGTGTGAGAGGCGCCCAGGAGGCCTCACACCTGCACGAAAACACGTAAAAGACCAGTTACTTCCATGCTCTGCACCAAGGTAACAGTGGAGGATGCGAAGACCCTCTGTTAATCACATCCCAAAGCCTTGCAGATGAGCTTGGCTCTTCTCCCTCCTGAGCCCGGTCACTCTCCTTGTTCTCCAAATACAATTATTTCTCTGAGCTTCGGTGGGGGGAGGGGGAAAAAAAGCACTTCGGAGATTTTTGGGACATGAGCTGCTTGGCAGAAGACGGCCCTTCGGCAGCTCACGCTGGTTTGTTGCAACTCCCACGGCAAAGCTGCAAAGGGGCCGTGCCGAGGGCCCCGCGAGCGGGCTGGAGCGGCTGCCGAGGTCGCGTGTGTGCCGGGGTCGGGCGATGAGAGCGGCTGCAGGAGGAGCTGGTGGCTCCTGGCCGGGCTGGAACCACCGCAGCTGAATAAGCAGAATTAATCTGCCTGCAAAGCTGCTGCTGACGGCAGCTCTACCTTAGCAAACCGTAAGCTGAAATCCAGCTACGCACAGGGCAATAACAAGGCTCTCCACCTTGTACAGGCTAAATCCATCCCAGTTTTGTTTGGAGAAAGTATTTCTTTGGAGCGACGCGGCCAGGGATGCGTGCGGAGGCAGGAGAGATGTTGCCAGGGCAACGCAGTGATGGGAGATGCTGCTGCAGCGTGTCCTTGATGGGGAGCAGCGTGCCGAGCTCGTGGGAAGGCAGCGTGACGTATCCCGCTCCTCCCTGGCTGCGGCAGCATGAACGAAGCGGAGCCCACGCGTGATGGGCAACCGCAGAGCACCTTTAAGCCGTTAGCCGGTCTGTAGTATTTTATCTGGTTGTAGCATTGTTGGTTGTGGCCGTGCTCCTCCACCTGCCCTCTCCACGTGCAGCATCGGCTCAGGAGGCAGCTCGCGGCCGCTGTAACATCTCCCTCTCCCCGCAGCTACCGGGCTGATGATCGGCTGCCTCATCTACCCCGACGGCTGGGACTCGAGCGAGGTGAAGCGCATGTGTGGGGACAAGACGGACAAATACACGCTGGGCGCCTGCACCGTGCGCTGGGCGTACATCCTCTGCATCATCGGCATCCTCGACGCTCTCATACTCTCCTTCCTGGCCTTTGTGTTGGGGAACCGGCAGGACAACCTCCTCCCGTCCGATTTTAAAGTGGAAAATAAAGGTAAAGGCAGCTGGAGCTGAGCTTCCGACCCCCATCCTGCTGCAGAGCATTTCCACCCTGCAGCCGATGGTTGTTACTTGGGAGGATGGTGGCTTCCTCCAGTGGAGAAGCAGGAGAGCTGTCGTGGTCGTCACACTGCTTCAGAGGGACGTAGGGCGAGCCAGCAGCAGGCAGAAAATGGATGGAGCACAAGGCGGGAGCCCAAATTGAGCTGGGCTACATTTCACACACATGGGGCTTTCTCCCCATCCTGTTTTAAATTTGAAAACAAACTGGAAAACATACCTGCACCTTCAGTTTTATACCATACGCCATTAACACTGTAATTATCTTTTTGTTTTACAGAAGAGGGCAATGACTGACAGAGCTGATCACCACGTAAGTGATTTTTAACATTTCTTCCCAGCACCCATAACATTGCTGTTGTATTGTGATTACAGAAGGGTTGACGCCTGTATAGATCTCAGTGCTACAGTCACATTGGTCTCATTTGTGATTAAAGGGGAAATAGTATTTGTTTTGCCTCCTGAAACCAGGAAAACAGAAATCCTTGCCAAGTGACCAAAAAAAAAATAAAATTAACATTAGAAATCATACTCCATTTGGCAACAGCTGACCTATTCTCTCTTCCCAGGGACACCTACAGCTCTTCTTCCATCAGCCCTTTTCTTTAAAGTGACTTTTCCAGGAGCTTTAAACTTACCAACCTCAGTGGATTTTCTACAACTGTTCTTGTCACCTAAAGGGCCGCTATCAGCTCGCAGCTCTCGTGGAGTTTATTTGATGGGAACAGCCCAAAGTGGAAAAAATTTTTTTTTTTTTTTTTTTTTTTGAGTCCATCAGCAAACCTGGGGAAAAGGGGAGGGATGGCAATTTGCTTCTTCTTGGGGTTTGTACACCCTCTTTCAAGGAAATGACTTCTGAATAAAAAAAACATCAGCATTTTGGGTTTTGTGCTAGTCTCCTCAGGGCAGGGGAAATCCTCTGCCATGTCCCAGGTTGCCCTTGTACTAGAAAAATACAACGCCACAGCAAATTCCTAGCGAAGCCATGAATCGGCTCCCCACTCTGGGCAGCAATAACCAAACACCACCTTTTAAAAAGGGCGAAAAAAAAAAAAAATTCATCTGCTGGGCTGCAGTGGGCCTGCAACAGTACCTGCAAACCGCAGCAGATAGTGCCACTCAGCATCAACTCACCGCACCACCCGATTAATCCCATTTAGCCATTGTTTCTCATCACAGCCAACCCCCACCTGCAGCAGCCCTCGGCACAGTCCGTTCCTGCAGACGATAAGGCAGCACATCGTCCAGTCCAGCTCTTCCCTGGTCAAGACCCCAAATTAACCTGTATTATGGTTTTCATTTCTACTTGCTGTAATTTGTTGGCTCCTGCAACAGTCAATTCAATTCAGTTCTAACAAGCACTTCCAGTTCTACGCTTCCCTCTAAAAAACAAGTGTTTGGGAAGGTTTTAAGATACTTTGCTAAGAAAGACGGCAGAGAGATGACAGGCTTGGAGAAAAAATTATTTTAGAATGGAAAAATTCCAGCAGAGCTGTCCTGCTATTGACCACTCTTCAGATCACAATACCAGCAACAAAATCTTCACCTACACCATCTCCCTGTGTCTCATTCTGGAAATCAAAAAACTAAGTGCTCACTAGCAAAGAAAATTCAATCGATGGGCCACTAGCTCAGAAACAAACAGACTTACAGAGGGAACATAGGAGGAATAGGGCTCAGTTATTAAATAATCTGTTTATTGTATGGCTTTCACAAAGAAAAAAAAAGACAAAGCACCCAAGTAGAAAGAATAAAAATGTATTTTCCTTCAGGTTTTAGACTGACACAGCAAGTACAAATCCTTTAGTGTGAGCACTTTACGGCAGTTTGGAAATTTAACAAACCCCAAGTGAACGAGCACACGGTACAAGGCTGAATCCTGACAGCTGCTTCTGCAGGTCTTCAACTCACAAGCTGGCTCTCGCCTTGGCTATCATGATAAAAAACATCCTCCTCCAGTCAGGGGTGGCAGAGGGAAGGGAAGAAGCTCTCAGACTCGAAGCGTGCAGACCCCTTCTGGGAGAAGTTCTTTAATCAGCCAGTTTCAAGTACACAGGACCCAGGTGAGCTTTCAAGACAACAGAAATTGTTTGCCCTGCCAATGTATCTTCACAGTACGTAGACAGTAGGTATTTTGGAACCCGGTCCTGTCTGCAGTCCCTCTGTAATGGATATGGAAGTGATAGGCGACTGGGAAACTCCAGATGAAAGGGAAAAAAACCAAGTCAAATCAGCAGTTTAAAACTCTTTTGGTATGTTACCTTCCTTTAATTTTAGATTATATGCATAGAGAACCTGATCTACCCCTAAAAGAACACATGCAGCATGATTTGCATTAATAAGCCCAATCAGGCGCTGGACCAGAGAAACTCTTTTCAAGTGGATTAAATGACACCGAGGTTTATGAATGAACGATCCTTACGAACCAGGATTTCCAAACACACATAGAGAAGTGACACATAACAGTGGTCTTGGCAGCTTTGGCAACGGAATCATCTCTGATAGCATCTGCGTGGCCTCCAGCACGCTCCCGCAGCAACTTCTGTCCTCTGAGAGCCACCACGAATCCAAAGGCCTGTTTGGTCCAGGGTAAGGAAGTGCCTCTGAAGTCTCAACGCTGCCAAATCTTGCTTTAGAGTAGGATGCACTGAATCTGTAACAGGATGGGCAAGTCTAGAAGAAGCCATCATAAAACTATCAAATGCTACAGTGATTTAATTAAAATTAACCCATTTACTCATTATATCCTATCCGCTCTGAGAAGGGGTAACCCTAGAAACAGCTTCTAATCCAGTATCTACATGGAAAAGTCAGTGCTCTTCCACTTCTGCTAGCTCTCCTTGTGCTAATGGCCCAGAAAATAAAAGGCAGTCCCATCCTGGGAAGTTATTTCTGAAGGCCAGCACCTGAAGCAAGTTAAAAGAAAAGAAATCTTTACACAGGGCCTTCAAGTGTTGATTTTGAAAGTCAAGGGCTATAGCGTGGCTGTGATAGAGATGCTGCCACCCTTTTCTTGGGAAAAAGTGAATGGTCAAAAATTAAGAGCCAGAGCAGACTGCATCAGTGAAAGCCAATCTCTCACAGCTGCAGCAACTGCCTCAAGCAAGGCAAAAAAGTGCCAGAAAGGGATAAAAACCAAAAAGCTCACTAAAATGTTAGAAGAGTTGCCTGCAACAAGGCTACTTCCCTGCAGCCGAAGGGTGCACCCATCTGTATGCTGAAGATTGTGCGTTGAGTCAGTTCCAGCTTTTGCTTATTTTGCTTGTCACCTTTTAGTCACAGGCACAGGCATAAAAGTGGAAAATGTCACCGAGTTCAGAAACTATTCTGATTATCTGGGCACAGGGAAGGAAAAAGTAAAGGAGTAGGGCACTTTGGAAGAAGAAATAAAGGTTACTAAAACCTAGGTTTAAATGACTTTTAAAAAAAGATTTAAGCAGCTAGGACTAAAGAAAAGTTATGCGACTGGAAAGCAAAGAATACAGCAGACACCTAGAAAATGATGGAGGATTTGGAGGTCTTTGCTCTACAAGGAACTACCACCACCTTGGTGCCATCTGTTACTTCTCACCCCATTGCTAGCTACTGGATGAACAGTGGGAAATTGACTCCTGAGTCAATGAGATAAGGAGGCGTTCAGATCTTCACACCCCCCTCATGAAGAAAGGAGAGTTGGAATTTAGCTAAGGGAGCATATCTGAGCACAGGTGAGCTCACATCTGTAACACACGGTGCGTAACAGTGAGAAGACTCAGGAAAAACTTCATATTCTAGTCAATTAGTCTTTGGCGAAGCCCAATCAAGGCAAAACACAGATGATGCCCACTGGCTGAGGAGAGTCCCCATTGAGTCACACAAGCAAACTCAGCAGAACAGGTTAGATTTATCTAAAATCTTGGAAGCCTTGAAGGAAGAACTTCACACTGAAAATGAACAAGGGAAAAAATGGATCTGGGAAGGGGCAGCTGGGTGCATGTATGCTATGCTGTAAACCAGGGTGTAGTGCTGTGGCATTGGGTCGAAGCCTCTACGAGTTAAGCCAGGGGTGCCTGAGACACTCTGCTGCTGTAGCTCGTTTCTCTGGGATCAGCTCCAACATAGGTAATAAGAAGTCTGTGAATGCAGCTGCCTCATCTTGGGACCACTCGTATTTTTCCACCAAGACTTCAAAAAGGCCCCAGGGCTTCAGTTTGGTGATGTGCTTCAGATCACCTGAAAACCAAGACAGACAGGTTAAGTGCAAGACAGAGGAGCAGAGCAGCTGAATAAAATAGGCCGAACAGCTAAACAAGACAGACTGAATTCAGAAACTGTTCTGAATTGTTGGGTGTAGGGAGTATAAAATAGTAGGGCATGCTGAAGGATGAAATAAGTTATACTAAAACCCCTTTTCTATCTGCTTTTGAAGACTGTTCTAGAAATGTACTTCCTTGAAAGCTTCGTTTTTCCCTCCTGCTATTTCGGATCCAATATCAGCAAATACTGTTTAACTTCATTAAATCACCAACTATACTGGTTGACATGACAGATAAACACTGTGCCGTTGACTTTGGAATACATGCAATATATGCAGCACTGTTTGAGGAAGCAATACACTACTAACAAAAAAGGGTTTGTTTCATAAAAAAAGTATTAAACTGGGTCAAAAACTTCTTGAGACTCAGTACATTTCTGGGGTACTTAGGGCTTTATGATAACTGTATCATGTCCTGAACAACGTGGCTCAGGATGCAAGGCACTATTTAGGTGACTGGCATGCTAGAAATGGAACAAAGTTGTCTAGAGAAGACTTCAAAGGTGAGTCAACGCCTGTAGTTGACAAAGATCAGGTGAATAAAGCCAAATCAAGTTTGAAGAAATATCTACAGTACTGTTTTTCTACCTGCTGCATTTGATCAACACCAAGATGTCAAGTACTAGGATGCAGGATACTTGTAGCAGTTAAACAAGAATGCCTTATATTTAGCTGCAATTTTACTAAGAAAGCCTTTCATAAAACAAAGGAAAGACTTAGACACATCTTTGCTAGCATCTATTGTTAATTGGCATTACCAGCAAAGCACTCTTGTGTATTCGGGACAGGGACTGAGAGGGTAAGTGACATTCGCTTTGTTTCCTTTTACCTTTTTTGGTGAAAAACTCCTTGGAATATTTTCCTGCCAAAATGAGCTTGCGAGGTATTTTCCCCAGAAGTTCTATGATCAATGCAATGTGATCTGCATTTTTTCAAAAGAAAAGACAATGAGACACATCCACACGAGACATCTCTATGCCCCAATTCCCTTCTCTGGGATATAAGGACAAAGACATTATCTCCCTTAAAAATTACTTTGAGATCCATCTGAAATCAGATTACACTAAGCAAGGACAAAAGTCAAGGGGCAAGAGGGAAAAAAGGTAAGGGACATTTGAGGCATGAACAGCATGAGAAGCAAGATAGAGAATCCCGTGGTAAGAGGAATGGAAAACATCAGAACAAGAACATGGACTTTACTGCATGGTGGTTTACTGCAGAGGCTTGAGCACAGTTGTCCCCTAACACCACTGATTTGGGTAAACAAGCTTTTTGCAAGGAGCCTTGGCATTGCTAACTCGTAAGAGAAGGCTCGTTGTGAAGAAGCATCCATTGTTTTTCACATCGCATTTTAAAAAGGGAAAAAAGACTTAGACAAACACACCTTCATCCCGTGAGTAATCTTCCCCAGAATGAGGCTCAAACAGATAGTCTCCTGTTGCTAACTCAAAGGCCTAAACAAACAGAAACGAGCACGTTAAATCACTTTAATGCACTTCACACATTGTTAGATGTACTGCAGGTTGATTCTGTCTATCTCTGGGCCAGAAGCAAAGCTGCGGGAAGAATAACCTGTAGAACTCTAGTACACCATTACCATCTTACGATGTACAATTACTTTGCAACATTTTAATGGCTGCATTAAAAAACATCATGGGCATATCTATGATGAATTCTGGATCACAGCATAATGCAGTACGCTTGTGTGAAATTGTACAAGATTAAGGCATTTCACACACACAGCCTCTCTTCCACCTCAACAGCATTTTGCAAAATGATGTCACGTCCAAACTCCAGATTTTTTTACAAAGATTCTCCTCTCCCTCCGAATTTCAGATACTAAAAAGACATTTTTCAAACAGCTAATCTCTGAACATCCGCCTGCAGATACGAAAACACACTTCAAATGAGAAAAACATTTGCATTCATTTCAACTCACCACTCCTAAATTCCGTGCCACATTTATCCTTTACATATTCCCTTTTACTCAAAACAGTACTCTGACCGTCTGTATTCTTAGTTTTCTTTACAGACTGCTGTAGTCTAACTACTGAATTAGACACTCTGAGTAACCACTGCATAACTTTGGCCACACATTCTGCAGAGACAACATGACCATACTGCATTCTGTTTTACCACATTCATCAAAAATCACAGCTTGTTTTCCAAGACAGCAAAAATGACTTCACTTACAATTTTCCAAGCTTAAAAAATAAAACCCAAGCTTTAATTTGTAGAAAATGCAGAATGGAGACAGCAAAGAGGCACATGCAGTAACTGACTAGGCCGATTATTATTTTTTTTTTAATCACCATATTCTGCATTTGCCAGCTATTACAGGAACAGCTTCAGCCTCATCTCAGCATTACTCAGATTATAAAATGATTCCAAACATGCAGAGGATGCATGTGATTAAAATACAAATTTATAACTGAAGACATCTGTGAAACAGTGCTGGATACAGCGGAAAGGCTCTTTATATAAAAAGGTTTTGTCTTCACAACTGCATAGTTGTCTTGTTTCTCCATGGAGCATGATGTCAAAATACAGTTATATTTGAAATCTGCCGGTGCTGTACAACAAAACTAACTTTCAAAAGAAAAGCCACACGTGGCAAAAAAAATAAAAGCAGCAACTTTTGTATGGAAACATGGTATTCAGCAAGTCTGGAAGCTGGCTGAACACCTGCGAGGGGTTTTTGCCAGGCTTGGCTAATGACTCAGCAGTCCTGAGCACACAGCGCACACGAGTTTCTCAGAATGCTCCACAGAAACAGTTTAAAATCCCCTGGATGACACCACTCACCATACACGCCGTGCTCCAGATGTCAGCAGGGGTGTTATACCCCGATCCTATCAACACCTCCAAGGATCGGTACTGTCTTGTCTGGATGTCTTCAGTGAAGTGCTTGTGCTAAATACAAGAAATGTTTTACTAAACAGAGACTGTTTAAAAGAGAAGAATCAACAACTTGGAAGGCCAGAGCAGATCAAAGCTCATTCCCATTACATTTAATCCAAATTTTACATCCTCATTAAATATTTCCTTATATTCCTACAAGTACTGTTTAAACGCTCTACATGAGACACTCCGCCTTAAGTAAAACAGTGCAGCAATTTAGACAAAAACAAGCTGCAAAAACAGAATAAGGGAAGACTGTTTCAGAAGCTGCACCCTCTCCTATCTGATCATGACAGGCCATGATTCATCTACCTTAAAGCAGATAAGCAACACCAATGTAAGAGACCACCTTGCCAAACACTGCAAGCCTGATCTGCAATTCCAAGTTTGAGACTCATCTCTCCCATAAGATCTGAAGTATTTTGCCATTTAAGAAGCCAAGTAAAACAGACATTTCTTCTGTTTGAAATGTCAAACATTTAAAAGCAGCACAGCACAACCAGCAAAGAATAAAACTGAGAGTCTCTTTCATGTGCTCATGAATCCACTGAAATGGTTTGACAAGCTAATAAACGACAGAAGTAGCACATCGGAGCAATTGCTTGCCACTTTCTCATTCTCCAGGAGAGCTACAGACTCCTTCAGAAGTTTCACATATGCAGATTTCTGCACATTATAGGTGACACTGTTCACAGGCTTATTGGAAGTAATCTAATGACCAGTGAGGCACCCAGAACACAGGCTGAAATCTTATGTTAGAGGACTATTTCTTTCTTTCTGTCCCTGCATCCCTCTCTTTTTCCCCCCCAACATAGTTTTAAACTGTCACTACTTTCACAGGCAGGTCTAAGACAGAATCTGTTTTACAGATTCTTTTCCATCTTGGCATACTGTGAATGAATTAGCAGGTTTAAACAGTCAATGTGAAAAGACTGTTAACTTACCACCCAGCAGGCATTTCCTAGGTCAGCTATCTTCACTTTGAGCTTATCTGCATTCTTGGGCTCAAGAGGATTAAGAAGGAAATTCCCAGCAGTTGATTTTCCTAGAGGGAACATGTACAACAGCTGATTAAAGCTACATGGACAGTGTCACCATCTGTCATCCAAATCCTATCACCCTCTCCCTACCCAGGAAGGGTTTTGCTTACAGATCAGAACTTTTTCCTCCCCAAAGTCTAGGTATAAAAATCAGCATCAGTCTGCACTACGAACAACAGAGCTACCACCATTAAGACCTGACCGGTGTTACAAAGCAGAAGGACGAGTAAGCATATGCAACAGTGACTCTTTCCCAGCACTCTTTGCACAGTCTTAAAAAGTCTATCTATATCTAGATAGGCTTTTTAAATAAGGGCATTGCCAGAAACAAAACAAGCCTCTCAACCCTTAAGTCTTCCTAAATCTTTGAAGAAGGAGAGTCCACATATTATAGCATCTTTTTGACATTACCATCACTCACTGCTGCAACACAGGCAGCTACAAGAGCTAAAGTGTGTATTGGGAGAACCTCAATGACACAGTGGAGAGCAAAAATATTAAGTCACTAAATTACACCCAGCTGTAGCTCTAAAGCAATTTGAGAGAGAGCTGCGAGATGCAAAATACACCTAGTAATCTAGCAGGGACATCCAACTAAATGCAGTTCAAGTTACAAAATCTTTAAATTTCACTTGCTACTTTTCATCTGCGTAACTCCCCAGCAGTACTCTGCCAAGAAAATGCTACAGAAATTCTTTTAAAAAAGAAGCACGTTAGTTTCTCCCTCCTTCTCCAAGCAGATACACCTCACCTTGACCTTGACTCAAAGATGCAAAAAAGGACAGTTTTACCAAGTGATTCAAGTTTTCAAAACACACACACACCTGGAATGTGTTTAAACTGCTGTACACTATTGTGTGTCTTATGTACTCCTAAACCTACAAGACTTACAGTTTTTCCCCCCAAAACAAATCGTATTTAAACAAAAGCATTAGAGGGGTTTTCTTTCCTATGCTGTATAAGCTTTGTTTCAGTCAGGCTGCATTTCCAGTTCTGGAAAAACATTTACTCATCTCAAGTAACTGAGTTACTTGCACTCCATGTTAAGAACAAAACTATCAGAACACACTAAACAATACTTATCCCATAATTTAACAGCCAGTGACAATTTGTAGACTTACATTTCTAACTATTAATGAAAATCACATAAGAAACATCTGATACAAAGGAAGGAATGTTCCTATACTGAAAAACAAGTGTAGAGGTACTTTCTAAAAGTGGGAATACTTATGCATTCAATAGTCAAAACTAAGGTGCAGCTACAACGGGAAGATACAAACAGTGAATGTCTCAGAGTAGGACTGTCAGGTTAATTACTCCTGGCAGCAAAAGTCTCAAACAGGTGGTTCTGATCACATCAGCTTATAAAATGAAGGTTTCTATTAATACTCTGATGAAGTGTTGTAACACAACTCTCCCACGTCATGGAGAAAGGAACCCTTTCTCACAGGGCTCCTCTTATACCTTTGTTGTCTGATGGGCTGTTATTCTCATTCTCGTCCTCTGAAGGTATCTCTGTCCGGATGCTTTCTTGCAAATGGTTAATCTCCTGCTCATTGAAGGATCGCTCTTCATTGGACGTGGGCTGACACACCATGGAATCTTCTGAAACTAAGGGCACGAACGAGTCCGACATTGCTTCTTGAGGCCTGTTCTCCGAGTCACCATTACGCTGACTGTAATTACAACTATGGAAGTTCTCCTTCTTCTGTGTATGAGGGTGATCGCCACAGTCATTGGCATTATGAAGGTCATCCTCAAGTCGCACAGACCCTTGATTGCCGGAGTCTGGGAAGTCCGTCATTTGTATCACTCCATTGCAGTTTATTTCTGTTACGCATTTTTCCACACTGTTTTCCATTAGAATGGATTGCTCTTGTACGACGACTTCAGCTGCAAGAGTGGAAAAGGAGAAGATAACAGATTATGTCTAAACAAAGTAATAGCTGAAACTGTTCAAGGGAGCCCTCAGAAGCAGGTAGTTCTCAAAATGTAACTGAACACAATCATTCATTAATTCAGTTTGTAACAGGACATTTCCTAGCCTCTTTAGATGGGTAGAATGCAATGCAAACTGGTTAAATGACAATAGCCACCTCTACTAAAGGTGCTCACCCTACTCATGCCAACATGAGTGAAAGGACAACACTGTGCAATACTGTCATCAATACTTTAGGTCCATACCTGTCTTTTTGCTGACATTTTCCTCTGGTGGACTAACTTTTATGAGCATTTCCAGAGGGCTCTGAGCTTCTTCCTCCTCTTCAGGCTGTGTCTGCCCAGGGCTTGCTTCCTTCTCCATTTCCTCTATCTCTTGCATTCGCTTCTCTAACAACTCAGCCTGCCGTTTCTGCTTCTTTTTCAACTTCTTTTTCTTATTCTTTGACATTTTGTCAGCCTACGTAGAAGCAAGCAGAGAAACTGGACTTAGCATTTCATATTTCAATAAACCTAAAATGCATCAAGTTTTAATTTATTTTAGAGCTGAGAAAGCAGTCTGGGATGAAAACTCTGGAGATAGTTCTTCTCCCAAATAAAAAGTAGATATTAAGGTTTTTGGAGCAGCTGTCTATGGCTCTTATCAGTGCATTTCTGTCCTGACCTGAAAAACCTCCAGTATTCTCCAAATGAGGGATCTCAGACTCCACAGACAAGTCACCTTCACAACAGACCTTAAAACCACCAAAAAGACTACCCGTTCTGCTGGTATATGAGCCACTACTACTTAAATCTCCACTTAAAACAGCACTGAACCTGATGCCTGTGTCTATGACAAACACAGATCACACTTCTTCTGATACAAGATTGTTTTCCCTTAATGCTGACTGCATTATGAAAAAATGCCGTCGATACTGTAAGTAGATGGATACTTACGCATGAAAGCTATTACACTTACTGGTTTTGGCTGTGGTGCAGTGCTCACTGAAAGGGAAAGGAAGATCTGTAAATTAGTATGTTTATATTAAAAAACTGCAACTGCATTCTTAAGGTAAGTTTTTTCCTATGTGGTTTGGTAACAACATTTTAAGATACCAGCGAATGTTATTTTGAAGGCTCATTTCTCTACAAAGAAGTACAGCAAGAATTAGGAAAAAAAAAAAACACAAAAAAAAAAACCATTAAATGAGTAAATGCATAATTAAAATTCCAGATAGTAGACTTGCTTGACTGATATCAAAGACTTAAACTTCCTGTCATGCAGCTTCATTTACTGCATGTATTATGCACCCTACTGAAAAGGCAATGCAAACCAAAACATTAAAATACCAAAGTTAAGGGAGCTTCCCTGAGCTAAATTATGCTGTGATGGGCTCAGCTAAACGTTGGTGGTGTAAGATTATGACTGACAGAGCCTTCCAATACACACTGCGGTAGTTCTTGAAAACTACGCACTGGTACAAATGGATATTCTGAGGAGGAACACGAGGAACTAGGAACAAGAGAAAATTTGCTCTCCTATCTTTAGGATGCTAGCATGTCAAGGAAGCTGTTTCCGTTAAAAGTTTTTCAGACTTCTGCAAACTGACAACAGGTAAATCACCTTGTTGAGATCTTCATGAAATGAATTTCCAGCATCCCACAATGAAAGGAAATAAACTGGTTAAGAAAATGTGAGAAGTACCTCACCTCATTTTTCACTCCAGCACTATACTGAGTGCATTAGCATTTATGTGGTGTGTGCTATACAAGACTGACTGCCCCACCACTTTATTAGTGCCAGATTAGCTGTGTTAAAAGCAGGTGCCAGCACACATGTATCCTCCCTCCATTTTTCTTATACAAACAACTGCCTTCCTGATCATCTCTGAGTTACAACTTACGACTGACTACACAATTTACAGTTGGATTTTCAGAGGTTACTTGTGTTATTGTTCCACTGTACTCAGGCAGTTTTCCCTAGTGAGATTAGTGATGATTTAGGGGTATGTAGGGGAAGTAGCACCAATTTTCAGAAAAAAAGCACCTGCAGAGCCAGATGGTGGGGGAGCCCCAGATCTCTGCCATTCTGTTGCTTCTGCAGCCAGCCTGCGGATATACTGGTCGTTAACGCACAGAAGAATGTTCTCAGGTTTAATATCTGTATGAATGATTCGACATTTTGTATGCAAGTAATCCAGACCCTGAAGAACCTGCAGACAGGAGAGAAGGAAATCAATCATTAGAAAAAGCAAAGAATGAGCAGAGTGAAGTGAAAATGCAAAACTGCCTAGGATGACCAATGAACCTGAAGGACTTCTGTGTTTGAGAATACTCCAGATTAGAGCTGATGTGATCAGTAGTTACTACTCAGTTCCAGAAAATGTAAATGCACATACAGTTTTTAGCTATGAATTTAATCTATTGTCTCTTTACCCTCATAACTTAACTTACCACCATTGAAAATGTAATCTTAATACACTACAATAAAATCATGCTTTTCTCCTCCCCTCCATCTCACATGTAGAAAGATGTTTCTTCTTAGGCAACCATCCAGTAGGAAGAACAGGTTTCTCTTGCTCTTCCCATCATTAAGCACTGTACTTACTGTGACAGTTTTAAAAAAAAACAAAACAAAACAAAAAACTTGCACTTATGAGGAATAACCAGGGTAAGAAGAGGTTAAAAGCAAAGCTGGCCTCCCATCATGGTTTAAGTGTCAGAAAATAAATATCTGTAGCAGAAGGTTTTTGCAGTAGAGAAAGGAAATATTAACCCAAGAATGATTTTCTTGCATGAGAGATACACCACTGATTTTTAATTTTTGTTTTCTTGGATCTGAGAAACATTAGTGAAAGAGTTCTCACTCGGTTGAGGGCAACAGTGCAGTCAGAACTGGAACTTACCTGTTTGATGATCTTTTTGACACAAGGGAGTGGAAGTCCCTGGTAATTTGACTTGATGATCCACTTCAGGAGATGATGCCCTAGAACTTCAAACACCATACAGATATCTGGAACTCAGTCAAGGAAAAAGATGGACATCCTGACCCAAAAAGCCCTGAGTTCCCAGGACTGAGGATCAAAAGAAATCCATACCAGTTAAGCGTTTTACATTAAAGAACCCTCATCCTTCTGACACAGCTTAGAGAAGCTGCCTTCCTATCCTACACATTGGTGGTGTTATCTAAAACCTAAAATACAGAGGGATGGAGTTGGTTAGGACAACAGTCCTAACGCAGCAGTAGCAATCTCCAGCTTTGAGTGGAAGCCAGTTACACAAGCAAGTGTGCATTAGTATTTCCTGCTAGTATTGAGACAGCTTCAAGCCAACTATGTACATTTTGGAATGGCCTAGGCTCTTGCCCCAGGCAAAACTCGATGCCAGATCTCTCTGTACCAGTGTTACCTGAAAAGATAATAAAATTTCCATTTCATAAATCATCTTCAGAACAATTAAGTTACTTTCTCCACCCTCCCTTGCCTCTTTACCAGCAAAAGAAACTTTTGACAAGCCTGGACTTAACAATATTTACATTATCTGCTTTTTGTCTGTAAGATCTGAACAGCTACAGTCAACTCTAGTGACATATTCAGCATTGTGCCTTTGCTGTAGAAGCCAAACTTCTAGGAGTTTATTAGGCTGCTTTTCTTCTACATACAAGAGTGAAAGAAATACAAGATCAAGTCAACATTTAGTCAGTGCTAGGTACCAGAAAAAAAGTTAGAGGAAATACATCATGGGGCTCCTGTTTTCTAAGAGTGTTAGAATGTTTATAACCTACAGCTCGAGTCTCTCAAGCAGCCTAGTAATTCTCTCTGAAATAAAATTCAAGGTACCGCAAAGCAAAAACATGCACAAAAGCCCAACTTTCAAAATTTAAGGGTGCATTATTAGGACTTGCCACAAATCACTGCCTATTAGTAGGCCATTCACAGAACTACAGGGGATTTTCAAAGCAATACACTTTAACCATCCTAACAATGTTGATAAAGTGCAAGGTAAGATGCTTCCGTAACTAGAAAATAACCTCATTATCAAGTTATAGACTGCATATGTTTGCTATTTTTAATTACTGATCGTAACATTTTGTACTGCTTTACTTAAATAAGGGGTTACTACCAGTCTTGCTTGCAAAATTGAGGGGTTGAGATAGATGGGCCGTCTTACCACACAGGTACCTCGCGCACTAAGCCATTCAGTCCCGATTCACAAATCAGATGCAGCCACTCCATCGCTCACGTTAAAAGCATGACTAAGCAGTGCCGTCTCCATGACTTACACGTATTATGTGAGGCTGAATGATCATTCTGGATCTGAGCTTAGCAGGCAGTTTTGAGGCAGATGATTCTACAGTAGGCTTCCTCGGGCAGTGAAAGGGATGTTTGGGCATTGCTCACCAGCCCCGACGCAACGGCTACCCTGTGAACTCCCATCTTTATGCAATTCTTTGCCTTTATTCCACAAAAGGATATGAGAACCATTAACTCCTGAAATCTTGAAGTCATCTAATAACTGAACAACTCTCTCTTTACTTGGATCATTTGGATCACTGTTGCGGACCTGCAGAGAAGAAAAGAATTTATTTTGTGTTCCCTGAGGTAACTACCAAGCAAGAATATATTTTGAAGTCAGAGCTACTGCACTACTGTTGGGTTCTTATCCAAATTCTTTGCAGCTAGATGATCCACAAATATCAGGTACATGACTAATGTGAACTCCCCAAAATGAATTTAAAAAAATAAAATTAAAAATTGAACCCCACTCTCAGGCACTCACCGATTTTAGCAACTTGATTTCATCCAGTGCTGTTTCTGTGTAGTGCTCTGCACTCTTCACCACCTTCATTGCCACAAATCTCCTCCCTCTATGCACACATGGTAAGCAAATTGGAAACTGTTAACACTCATACAAAGAACTTACTCTCCAGGATTATCCTAATTCTTTTGCATATAAGAGAACTAGTTATTTAAGGCATTGTGAAAAAATAAGGTTTAAGCAATCATGAAGACTGTCTTTGGGTCTCTTTTATAAAAACATTCATGTTAGCCTTTTCTCATAAAATGAAATAATAGGTCAGAGACTGCTGAACACAAGAGCACTCTTTCCACATATATGGTTTGTCCTGTTAACTCCCTGCCACCCACTTGCATGCACAATATCAAAAGAAACTTGTGTGTTAGGATGTGTACAGCTACGTTTTGTGTTTTTATCTAAAAGTAAAAAGATGCTTTCTGATCATGTTTGTGCAACGCTGTGCATTCCCGTCCGAAACACTAGCTAGAGCAGAAAGACTTACTGGATGTCCCAAGCTAGCCACACAGTGGAGAAGTGGCCCCATCCAAGCTTCCGAATCACATGGTATCGTCCATTAAAGAGATCTCCTATTTTCACAAGGTGATAACCACCTAGAAAAACAGTGGGGAGTTTATATATCAAGAGGTCACGCAAGTGCTGAAGAGCAGGTATTTGGAACAAGCATCATAACTTAAGGCAGAGTTATGTCACATGTTTGGATTTTTAATCATATAAACAAATGCAAATGTTTCTCTAACTGGATCTTGCTAGAACAAATAGCATGTTAAGAGAAAGAGCTGTGAACAGCCCTCTAGTTGATTGAAAAGTCTTAATATAATTGAACTAGAATGACTGACTTTTCCTCCTTTTCAATGTAGGTCATCACTGCAGCATCACAAGAGTATTTCCTCAGTGAAAGCATCTGAAGTCAGCTAGGCTGCCCACCTTTGGAAAACACAGCTTATGACATTCAGCAAGAGTCTTACAGCTAAATATCAGCATTGCTTCTGCATGCTCCGTCCCCGTAACATGAAAAGAGTACTGCACCCAAGGTCCCAATGGAGTTCCCCTTGCAACTGCTTTCCTGACTGAAAGGCTCTTTGCCATTTAACATCACCACTGAAAACAGGAAAGCCTCCTCCCTGTACCCCTAGTATCTCTCAAGCTGCTGACTATGCAGGAGGATTCCGTGATGGAAGCAAAGATGTGAAAAGCCAGAAAAAGACACAAGGGAACTTGCAGAAAACAGAACAAAGAAGAATCTGTGATTGCTAAGGCATACATTTTTGCCAGAACCTGGAATTACACCCTAGATTCCAGGCGCTTACTATTCAGTTGTGGTCAGCAAATACCACCCATGAAATGCATGCTTTGCCAGGAAGACTCATCTCTCTTGATTGACTGGTTCACAAACAAGACACAGAATTGCTACCCATTATTTCATTAGCTCAAGCAGAAGTCGTCCCTTTTCTTCACTTAAAGTTTTCAGTTACAACAGTGACAGCTGCACCGACTGCTAATTCACACGATGGCTTTATTCCCACTTGCTTTACAATAAAAGCCCACAAATACTTGGGTAGCATGCTAAAAGTAATGTAAATGCTTTGAAGTAAAGCACTGAAGTGTAAGAAACATTGCAAGTCAAGTTCCCTGTGCTATTTCTACTTCGCATTTTTTTATACACATATATGGCATTTGTTACATGATTCTCCATCTGTCTTACTCAATATATACAATAAACAGTATCAGAGAAGTAGTCTTACAAAGCGCTTGGAGGTGAGGACACACATCCAAGCTTCAACTAATTGATCAGTTTAATTTATATGATCAGTGTTCCATCTTTTTTGAAGTATTTGCTATGTTAAAAAACAGCCTGATCCTTCTGATACTTAATTATATACTGCAGTATTTCCATTTGCTCTGTAATTAGTTTCTACTCAGAGAAACAGTGGAAGACTCTATTTGCAGGCACAAAGTTATCTGAAGAATGGATACTACAATGATCTTCAAAACAGTGAAGCATTTGAAACTGATTTGAAGGATCTGAAAGTGTCCTTTTTCTGATGAGAATCAAAAAGAAACAGAACGCCTACTTGCTTTTACCAGTGTTGAAAGTCCTCTGGTACAGAGGAAAAGATAACAGCTTTAAACATGTGCATTAAAAACAGCTTTCCAACTCACATCTTGACTGATTACAGAGGGAACCTTAGAGAATAGTTTCTCCATTTCAGGTTAGCTTGAAAAATGTTATCTTCATGCAGTTTCAAAAAACACTTAAAGTAAGAGGAAGACTATTTTCATGCTCTATAGTAGATGGGAAATCGAGGGAATTTGTTGATTACATCAAAAAACCCATGCCTTAAACAGGCAAGTTCTCACCTTTACAGTAATCATTTGGATCCTCTTGTTCATCGTCATCTGATCCCAGGATTTCTTCCTCTTGCTCTGGAAGATCATTCTCTGAATGAGCAGCAGGGCCCCGATGCTGAGTGTCGGGTCTGAAAGAGAACACACTGCATGTCTCAGACATGTTACTCTTCAATTCAGTAGCTTTCATTTCACATGAGGGATTGCTGATAATGGAGGAGATGCAATATTCAGCCTTTCAGAAAAGGCTGTTTTCACATTTAAATGGTTTTACTCCTAAGCTAGTATAAAAGTAGAAACAATTTTTGTATTTGAGAAATACAACTTAACATCATAGATTCACTTTTATAGTGGAATAAAGAGAAGACCAGACAAGATAGCGAGTTACAAGCTTAGTGATCCCACCAAAACGTTAGTTTCTTGGAACCCTTCTCAGCCTTCCATTCAGCAAGGACTCTTCTAAAGCAAGTTTAAAATATAAACCGTTACCTCATATAAAACCCAAAGATTTAAATGTTGATGAATGTTATTTTAAAGACTAACATCAATTAATTCTTACTCCTTTGGAAAAAAATTAAACCAGTGTTTTAGAACCTGTGCCCTCTGTCCCTTTCACCTTCGAGATCAAATGAACATTTAACAATCCTTCTGCTTCTAACACTTTAGAACACTAAAATCCCTAATATCGCCCTTGATTTCTCCTGCTTTCTTGTGGTAGGCTGCATTTCTAGTTCGTCTCTTCACTTAAGGTCTAAAGTTTGTTACAGTTGTCTGAACTACAGAGAGTGGGAGTACGCAGAGCAGATGTTCTGTAAACCCTTCTGAGAGCTTGTGATTGCAGAGGGATTGAAATCAGGCACCAGGGTGGTAATTTTTTTTTTCACTCCCACAATCATAAATAAAAACATCAATTTTGTGTGTTTGACTTTTCACCAAGTATGCTACTCAAAGTTCCTGCTTGTGAAGATCATGTTGGCAAAGGCCACCTCATTGCTTTCATGCATTTAAGCTGTGTTCGAGCTCCCCGAGCTAAAACATATTGCTGCCTCCCCTGCGCCCCAACTCCTTCTTCATGGCAGCAGACTGCTTACAGCCAAACAGCCCATGAAACAATAATACTAAACCAGGTAAGTTATTTACTTTACAAAGCATTACAGAGAACGGTTAATTGTCTACAAAGTTTAATCTTCGATATCCTTTTGTACAAAGCAAGCATTTATAACGAAAACAGTGCCTACAGCCCATTTGCATTGGCAAGATTTAATGGGAAAGTACTGCAGGATATTAACATCAAGCTTTCTTTTCTTAGAAGTATGAGATATTAAAAAAAGCTGGAGTTGTCCAAAGAGGTGGGCAACAAATTTCTTTACAGCAGTGACGTAGAAGCATGAGGTAACATTCTTTACAATGAGCTTCCCCGTCAGTGTGAATTAGTGGAAGTTTCTTGTATTGAAACTATTGTTCCAGTGAAGCAGCAGATGTATCTGATGCCTTCCACCACCCTATTTCAAATTCAACTAGTTTTGCTCAAAGGAGGAGTAACTGCTGAGACAGCCACGGGTTATGGCAGTGGATATGCTAATGCATGTGGGCTTTCAGATGCAGTTTTTATAACTTATAACTCAGTTGGAGCCCTGTGTATCGTATCCATGGGACAAATATAATATTTCAATTTTGAGTAGTTATACAGCAGAATGAATGTTCAGCATTTACCTACTACACACGCACTCTGCTGAGACTTCATACATTAAATACATTACTACACATTAAAACTACAGCCATCTTAAATGCCTATGGAGCATAAAAGGAAAGAAATCATATGTTCCAATTTGATGATGACTAAACTTGTAGCCATTTACAACCTGGAATTGAAGTTCATTAAAGCAAAGAGGACCTACAAAGGTCATCCTGGGCACAACCAAACCACCTGACATTTGTTTCAGTCAGTTATCAGAGCTAGCAAGTCCTGCTGATTTAATTCAGGAATAGATAAGCAACACAGATTAGTGGTCCCAAACCATAAAACAAGACTGCCAGGCAGTCCACTCCACGGCTGCCAGGCTGAGACATTTATTAACAATCCCGTAGCTTGATCCAGACCCAAGATGTTTAGTATTTAGACTTTTTCCCCTGTGAGCCACAGAACTACAAGTCGGGGGTAAGAAGTAGTAAACTGGGGGGGGGGGGGGGGGCGCGCCCAAAAAAA
>JAVKLA010000052.1:5134716-5174760 GCA_034782735.1 Sagittarius serpentarius
GCCTCCCGCCGGGCCGGGCGGGGCGGGCTCCGGGGCCGAGATGTCTCAGGAGCGGCCCAAGTTCTACCGGCAGGAGCTGAACAAGACGGTGTGGGAGGTGCCCGAGCGCTACCAGAACCTCTCCCCGGTCGGCTCCGGGGCCTACGGCTCCGTCTGGTGAGTGCCGGGAGGGGACGGAGTGGGTGTGGGGGTGTGTGTGTGTGCAGGGCCGGGGGGGGTGGGGGTCGCGTCCGGTTGCTGCCCAACCCCTCGGCTCCTGCCCGCACTCCCCGCCTGGAAACCTGCCCCGGCTTGCGGGGACCCGCGGCGGGATGCGTGCAGGGCGGTCACGGCGGGAAGCAGCGGGAGGAGAGCGGCGCTTGCTTGTCCTCCGGGGGTTCCTCTCCCCCAGCTTTTTGCCCGTCTCCTGCAAGAAACATTTTTCCTCCCGGTTTAAGAGCGGTACTGCCGGGAAGCCGCAGTCTTGTCTCTGGAATGCGTCGGGGATTGCACCACATGGCAGGTGGCACTAAAACATTTTTGCCGGGGAAGATAATCCTGTCCGTCGTCCCCCCCCCCCCCCCGCGAATGATCTCATATAGGCATATTTCACTGTGCCTTCTTGCAGCTAGTAGGTGGGGGGTGGAGGGGGATGCAGGCTGGCAGGTCCCCCGTAGCTGGCTTTGCAGAGCTGAGGGCCTGGCAGCTCTTGTCCCACGGACCTGAAGGATAAATTGTATTTGAGGCAATTGTATTTTTAACTGGAATCTGTTGATAGGCCGGGAAGGTGGAGGGAAGGCTACGAGGGCTGTTTTTGCATCCCTGACTTGTAACAGTGGGTTTACAAGTACCGATATTTTCTTGGCAATAGTAGATCAACACAGGAAAACTTGTTTTATTGCTGTAGAATGACAGAATTGGTGCAGTATGTGCTGCCTGGGAGAGTAAAGTCCTGGTATGAGACCTGCAGAAATACAGAGAGCTTGAACATAAGAGTTTAGTTTTTAATGCTTACCTAATAGGAACAAAGCATATGACAGGTTACACGTGCGAAATGCAGTACTTCCTTAATTTGTAGTTTCTCTGCTGAAGTATGTTGGCTCATTAAATGTAAGTGAACTGGGTTGCATGCATTCTTTGATCTTAAAGACAAGGCTGTATTCGAATCAGTTTTACATCTAGACTTCAGCAGTCATATAGTAGAGCCGTATAAAAGCGTTCAGATTACTGCGTCCTTTTATTAAGAAATGTCTTTCCCACGAACATACAGTTTTTATTCTCTGTTCTTAGGCTCTGTCAAAGTGTGATCAGAATTTTCAAGTATGGGTGCATAATGATTACACATATGCTCTGATGCTGTATTTGAGCAGGCGTGCGTATTTTTTCATTAACATAATATGCAAATTTATACCATGAATATAATTTATGTTATATCGTAAGGAGGGATGCATACTGCGCTCTACTAGTAAAGAAAAGGAGTTGCTTTGCATGCGCTGCAGTTTTAAAGAAGGAAAATTTTCAGCTGTTCTTAGACTATTGTTATAAAATTTTTAGTAAGTTCAGCTTAAATAACATGCATTTCTTAAAACTGCTGTGCCTCAAGTATGCAAATGCTTATATTTCATAAAAGACAAAGGCTGGTCAATTCTAGTAGCAAGATTAACCAATGTACTTGCTGAAGTTTTTTTAAAATAGAAGGGTGTAGTTCCGGTGAAAGAAGGGCCTCGCTGCCACAGCTGATAAATACCCCTGTAAGTGCCACAGAGTTACATAACTCCCCGAATGTAATAGGAAATTAATTCGCTCGATGCCTTGTCCATTGTATTTTTAAGGTTGACCCTACACCATCCAGCCCATTCCTCTTCTGTTTTCCCCCTCCCACAATCTCCATTGTGTGTGTAATACTTCCAAAGTTTGTTTTCATAACCAATAACTATAGAGTTTGCATCATGGATTTCCTGTTTTGCTGTGTCAAAACTTTCAAAGATTGTGCAACTGTGTCCAGATCGGATGAAACAGTTTTGTATTGGAAGCAATTTCAGTCATGTGGCACATGAGTCTTTTTACAGTCCATGTTAATGGTTTTCTATACGTTCTTCTAAAAGTATGTTTCAGAAAAGATGCAGTTCAGAAAGACTAGTGATATGGAAGTATGCCAGAATTAAAACAACAAAATAAAAACAATAAACACAAAACATTGTATATATATGTAATTTTATTAAGTTGCAAATGGTGATGTTCCTGCAATGACTTGTTCTGCTCTATGTCCCTTCAGAGATTTTTCTCCCCAGTAAAAAGTTACCTAGTTTCATTTGAGACACTGAGTTTGGTGTACCTCTGTGTTGGGGTGGTAAATTGCAGGGGTTTAACCACCCTTAAACTGAATGGTTAAATGTACTTCTGTGTATGTCTACTACATTATTGTATTAGAATGTAATAAAATGCTCTGTTTGTTTAGTTGTCAAGATGAGGCATTTAAAACTGAGGAATGTCTAGAAAAAGTGGGGGGAAAATGAATAAAAAAAGAAAGAATTAAGCCAGCAGAGGAATTATTTAGGCTATGAAGCTGTCTGCTGTAGGCTGCTTTAAATGTCTAATGTGAGTATAACTCGGAACAACCTAATGTAAGAACCTGGTTTTATTTTGCAGTCAGTGGATGGAGAGAGGGAGGCATTTTCTGCAGGCAGCTTAAGGCACCTGAGGCACGTGCTTAAAGTTAGAACAAATATTCCAGTGTTCTCTGAAGTATTGTGTGCAGTATTGGAAGAATGATGTTCAAATGGCCAACTCAAGTATTTTTCAGGATCTGTTTTTTAAAAACCGGAACTATGTGGAGATGCAAGCAGGGATTCAGTTCCAAAACTTCGAGAAACTTTGATAATGTGTCCTCAAATCGATCATTACTAAGTCATGTAACAATTGCTGTGACATCTGTTGTGTGAAATTCTATGTCATTTATTCTTGCAATAGTTTTGTATATTCATACAACGTAGTGTTTTGCCTGAAAAGGATTTTCTAACCAGGTCTACACTAAAACATGTGGGTTCCTGAAGTATCAGTCTTGTAATACTTCACGTAAGGAGGAGAGGGGCCTAGATAATGCAGCATCTTGCAGTGGGAAGTTGCTGAATGGAGATGGGATCGATCGATGACTCGCTTCGTTTCTTGTGTGTGCTGGAGGGAAGTCTCAGCAAACGGCATTAGTTCAGCCAGCTCTAAGCTAAGTGAAGAGGTGTTTTGGCAGTCTTTGCCATCAGATTCTAAAAGGCTGGGAAGGCAGACTCCGTATGCTCTTAAGAGTTTACTTCATTGCTGTATTTTTTGCAACAGTTCTCTGTGTGTTGTATCGATAGCTTTGTAAAGGTTTTTGGTTTAATTGCTTTGCAGGCCATCTGTATTGCCTTATTTAACTTGGAAAGGAATTGAACAGACAAGACTTACTCTTCCTCAGAGTCTTGCATAAGAATTTTTTAGCTTTTGTTGTTTGTAGACTGTCAGATTATATAGCCTTTCCAAAACCTGTGATTTCTTCCCGTTTTGACCCACAGTTGTACCAACACTGACTCTGATTTTCCTGGGTATTATGAAGATGCTGAGATAATTCCCCTCTTTGTTAAACTAACAGAGAAACGCTATGGATTTAAGAAATTTTAAAACATTAGGCTCCAGAGGAAATGAAGTAACAACCCTAAATATCACCTCTGTAGTAACAATTCTTCTGTGGATTATTATTTTTTTAATTTTTTTTTACCAGTGTGTGTCTTTAGGCTTACTAATCCCTTACCAAAGTGTGCATGTGCCTCCAAAGTATGTATGCACTCGGCGGGACAGGTGCCTGCTTCTCCAGTAAGGTGTGGTAGATACATGAGGAGTGATATAAAAGAACTATAAAACTGAGTGGGGTGAAGCAGCCGTACAGTAGGATTAGCAGAACACATGTGAGAAAGGGGGATCGAGTCGGAGATGGGCATGCACAGAAAAGCTGTGAGCAGAGCTGTGAAAGTGAAGGCAAGTAGTTTGAACTTCATGGGAACTTTTTATATTAAGAAATGAAATTAGTATGAGCATATCTGCCCTATAGGGAGACTTTTATTGCAGCTTTCTTGGAAGCAGAAGCCAATGTAGCAGAGGAGGAGTAAGACTTACAACTTTTTATAGTGTGTTGGAAGGGTGACTGATTGAAATGCATGTATAGACTGAACTCAAAAGTGTCTGGTGTTAATGATAAACTGTCAGGTACTACGAACCATGTTTTTTCTGTCTGTGCACTAGGGGTGCATAAATTAACTCCAAAGGTACTACTAAAGAGATTCAGTTAGCTTGGGTGTTTGCATAGGTGCTAGTGATGAGCAGCATACTATTTAGCAAAATAGTCTTTGCACAAAAATTAACATTCTGATTATCTAATGTTTAAATAAATTGCACTCTTAAGTAATTCTGTGTGTACTTCAGTTCTCAGACTACTTCAGATGTTACTTCTAAGAAGACGTAAGTTGAATCAGTGGATAGGTTCTCTGAAATAATTGTTTTATTCTACCTCTTATGTTCTGGATTCAATTCAGGTTAGCTCAGAACTGTAGTTTTAGCTCACTTAGGGTGAGGTGGGTGCAGGTGGTGTGCCGTAATGCAATACTATGTAAGAGGTTAAAAAACGTGGAAGCTGTGATGATAAGTTCTGAATTTGTGCTGCCCTTGTTTTAAAAGGGATTTAAAACTGTGGATTGTGCAATTTTTTTCCAAACTGGGCTTTTTTAGCTGAAATATGATCAGTGTAATGCAGCTGTTCTAAGTCTGTGATGAAAGGCAGCTTAGTGTTCTTTAGAATGTTCTGCAGCCTGACAACTGTTCTGTAGCTCTGTGTTCCGTACTCGTGAAAACCACTAGGCAGTTAATCTGTATTGGCAGAAAATCACTCAGCATGCCTTTATCTGTAGGGAAGTAGTCTTTAGGCCTCAAATGTGACTGAACTTAGAATTCTTCTGACTTCAAGAGTAACTCTAGATTGTAAATGTGCAGTAATACAAAATTTTCTGTCCTGGGCTTGTGCACAGTGTCACTGTGTTGGTTAAAGTTTCTCAGTACTGCTGCTTGCAATTCTCCTTGGAGGTTGTACATCTGCTACAGCAGAATGATGACTTGATATGACTCCAAAAATGTCATTAAAAATAAAGTGAAAGTGAATTTCCTTTGGACTCCGAAATAGCTTATGTTACGTCTGGTGATTCTGGTCTTCTCTAAAGAGAATCTTGTGGAAACCAAGAGAGAAATCTGACTATGTAGCTATGAAGGTGGTTAATATGCAGGGGACCCCCTTCTTTTCAAGATGAAAGGTACTGGTATATGCTGCTTTTTGTACCCAAAATGTTTGAAATCTGGTAAAGATTCGTGACTAATTCACAACAGCGTGTGTCGAATTATGATGACTAATCTTATTTTTGCTCTAAGTCTTAGAAAACACCTTGAGTATCATTAAAATATTGTGATATAATTACAGCCTGTATTAGGTATGTTTGTATATTGCAAAATGGTGTATGTGAAGCTTAAAAAAATTTGATTCTATGTTTCATGAAGTGTTGCAGCTTAAATATCAGTGTTCTAGTGATCAAGACGACTTGCTGAAGATCATTTGAAATCAAGATGGAAAAATGGGTGCTTAATGGGTTCCTTTGTGCAGGCTGAGTGAGGTGTAAAGGATAACTCACGTGTGGAAGTGGTTGATAATGGGCATTCTTTGAGACAGTATGGTGGAGCGTGAGTAATTCAGCTATGGCAGTTTGGTCCTCCTGTGATCTTCTGTCTAGCTGTATTTTCGTATATTTTCCAGAGAGCTCTTTCCACTGTGTGTATGCAGGTGCCCCTTTGTAGAGAAGGAGATACTCCTCTTCCATCGTGCATAGTGGGATTTTCCGTTCTCTTGCAGGACCTAGGGGAAGGATTGCTGTTCGTAGAAACAGGCTTGTATTTTGTTTTATATTTCTCATAAACCTTGAATAGTAAGTTCTTTGGAAACGGAGCAACTTTGTAATAAGGAGTCTTTCTGGAAGTTAATTCCAGTTAGTTGCTTTAAAAATAAACGACAACTACATATAGCTTCTTTGGCAGGGGTGGGGGCTGAGAGTTGTATATGCAATTGTGGGTTTGTTCTGGAACTACTTTTGTGATTGGTTTTGAATTTTCTGTTAGTTAAGCTGCTTCACACTTAATAAATGTATAGCTTTCCTTTTCACTTGATGTTTATCAAGAACTAGTGCATACTCACTTTTAAATGGAATTGGGAGTTCCCTGAATCAAAATGCAGCAGAAAAATAAACCAATATTGTCATTTCTGACTTTCGCTATTCCATACTTTCCCCTTGTTTGTTATCTTGAATTGAATGTGACCTTGATTTCACATCCTCTCTTTCTCTTCCTCCTTCCTTTTTGACAAACCAGAGCTGTTTTAGATAAGAACATCAAAGAAGAGAAGAAAGAGGAGTAATTTAGTTCACAGCTAAATACCTACGTTTCTTTAGTTCCTCACATATAAGCCTTAAGCTCTGGCAGATTTTATGCAGTGTATCAGAAATTTAACATAGTTCTTCATGTGTTAAATTTTTGGTTGTTTCAAAAGTAGCAGGCTTTTGCTTCTTAATATTACAAATAAATAGGTTGTAATATGACTTACTTCAAAAGATGATTTTACAGTACAAAATATCAGATACATATATATGTACATATATGAAGTTACCAAATAGGATGGAGTTAGTCTTCATGGGTTCTAAGAAGAAACATTATTTATATATACAGGTTTTATATATAAGTTTCTGCTAAAGGGACAAGTTTTAGTAATGTACAGCTAAATACCACTTATTCACATGCGTTTTTGTATAACAAGAGTTTAGGATTAGATGTGTTTTACCAAAGAGGTTTGATTTCAGCTTCAGTTGTGATTAACAACCATCATAGTTGATTTTCTTAGACGCAGACTTTGGATTTTTTTATGGTCTTAAACCATAAAATATAGTATCTTGAGCATAGCATTTTGTGATGAAGTGTGGTGTATGAAGATATATTTAGGACTACAGACAATACTTACAAACACTCTTGCTCTCTCCAGACTTTTACTGCTGTATTTATGTTTATGAGCACAACTGTTTTTAGGCAGAAAAATCTTAGACATTTCTTTTTTTCTACAAAATTTCCCTTTACTGTGTGAACAAGACTCATCTTCTGAACATTTTCTGTAGAAACCAACAGTTGTGTAAATATGTGGGAATTTTGGGTGGGGGTGCAGGTTGTGGACCAGAATACCTAGAAATTATTTTTGTTGCAGAAATGGAGAAATGGCATCGACTGTGACTCAGTGTCCAGATAGCTGCTATCTGGAGTTGCTAAGTGTGGATTTGAAGGCATTTATAAATAATTCATTTTGATAATTTGATGACTCTCTATTGCAGTTCTGCCTTTGACACAAAAACTGGGTTGCGTGTGGCTGTAAAGAAGCTGTCCCGACCATTTCAGTCTATCATCCATGCCAAAAGGACCTACCGAGAGCTACGGCTACTTAAGCACATGAAACACGAAAATGTAAGTTGAAGGAGATGGTATGAAAAGTTGGTCTAAGGTTGGACTATCCACTGAGCATCCGTCATGATTGCATTTAAGGATCTTGTTGCATAGGAGTTTTTCTAACACTAAATACAAAGCTTGCAGTAGTTCAAGGTATTATGTAGAAAAATTAGAAAAGCATGCAGATTAAAAAAAAAAAAAAACAAAACCAAAAAATACATAACCAATTTTGTATTAAAAATACCTTAATATTTCCTAGAATAATCTGGAAATTACTGCTTTGCAGGTTCATGCAGTCTTAAGGATTTAGGACACAGGTGTTGTTGCTTACATTCTCCTGCTAGCTTGCTGTATTTAAAAAAAAAAAATAAATAAAAAAATCAAAGTTTGTTTTTAGTGTCTTGTGGAGGATTTTTCATATTTGTTTGGTTTGGTTTGCCTGTGTCAGAAGGGTGTGGAGTAGATGTTCACTAGATTTTTGTAGGTAAAATAAGGAAGAAAAAAGGGGGTGGTGAGGGGGTGGAAATCAGATGGCTTTTCATACAAGCCATCCACTTAAATCAACAGGGAAACAAAATAGGATGTGACAAACGTTATGTTGAACTTTTTTTTTATATAACCTCCATTTGGTATGGAAAACGGTTGACCTGTTCTGTGTGTTTGTGGCATTAACACACCAACATTTTTATATTGCATACCATTTGGACCAAATAGTACATGCAGTGGAGCAAAAGTGTCATAACCTGCCCTCTGTAGAGCTGTCAGAACGTCAGGAGGAGAGGAAGGCTCCTGATTTCTTTCGTCCAGGCAAACTCCAATTTAGCAGAAAGGAAATACTGTTTTGGAGGTGAGCTGGGCAAACCTAGTGCTAAAAGCCAAACAAGCGTAATTTTGTTGGAAAATTCTCCTTGGATGGTCTGTTCAGAACTTCTTCGGTTGTGGCAGTGGTGGTTGTGTGTTGTGGCTTCTAACCACCGCGGTCAGCAGCTGGCATCCTGTAAATCTTGGCATTCTTAGTGTGGCTAACATAATTGGAACTTTTGATGCATATATGTACTATTATCAAAAATTCTTCCTCAGTGCCTCTGGATGATACCACTGTCTCAACAGTAGAGGAGGGAGCATTTGATGCTGCTTAATATCCATCCCCTGAAGTTTTTTCTGGACCTTCTCTCATAGCTGAGATATTCTTCAAACGGGAAAGCTTTGAATATCTGTTACCAAAATAAATAAATTAAAAAAAAAAATAAATCAGCATATCAATTCATTTTGTCTGAGCTAGTAAGATTAAACAATGAAAATTGATTGTGACTGGTGCTACAACAGTTTTGTGTCTGGCATTTGTAAATATTTTTGGATTATTCTTGCAAAGAGCCTATGTAGCTTTAAGAGTAAGGGATAAAAGGAAGTTAAGTTGTTTATATATAGAAATATTTATTATCAGTTTATCGTACTGTCATCTGTCTGTGGGAAGTTTATCTAGGTTGTGGTTTAAAAATCCTGCTGATGCAGAGATGTTCAGAGCCAGTTCAGGCAGTCTTGTTAGTGCTAGTGTCTTGACTATTCAGATCTCAGTTCGGAAGTAAAACACTTGGTTTTACGTGGCACAGAACACACCAGCAAACCTGGGAGGTATGGTGGTTTAAGGGGCTTGAGTGTAGGATGGTTTTCTGTATCCTGTATCTAGTCTGGTTCATGGTGATCTTCAGCAAATAAATGGACCTGCAGAGCACGCGAGTGTGTCTGCATTATATTTTCAAGTTCCAGGAGGCCTTGTTAGCTTGCATAAAGCACAGCACTGAGCAGATGGGAGAGCAAATGGGTTTGTTGTCATATGAAGAAATTAATAAGCTGTGTGACATCCTAAAATGCTGGAAGGGGAAAGCAAAAGGTTAGGAGTTGGATTCTGAATCTGCTGGTGTTCACACTTCCTTAGAAGTGAGTCAGTGATGCGCTGCAGAATAGCTGTATTTAAGTGTTTGTGAAACTTGATGATCGATATGGATGGTTTGATACTGTGCTTTACGGTATAGCAAGATAGAAGTGATAAATGGAAAAAAAAACAAACCCTGGAGTCTATAAAAAACCTGAAGTCTGTATAGCAAAGTCAGTTTTTGCCTCTCCATGCTAAACTGGGTGGATAATGTTGAATTTTTCTGTAAAAACTGATATGGAAGAGTTCACTGGAGAAAGAAACTGTAAGCAGGAGAACTATTATACAGGATGGATGTGAATGTTACAATTTGAAGATGGCATCTGTCTAGAAGTGGGTTTCCTACGATGTATATCAAGAGAGGCAGGAAAGTGTTTTTTCTGTTCAGCTTCCTCAATAAAATATAATGTCCAATATAGATTAGACAGAAGCTTTTATTTCCTACCCACTTGCTGTCTTCCAAAAATATAGCCTAGGTTCCCCAAAGATTTTGGCTTTAATTCTCTACTTAAAGGTAACTCAATTGATTCTGACATCCTTGACAAGTGTAAACAATGGGAGAAAAAGGATGGTGTGAAAGGGAACATGGGAATCCAACTCTTGGGTTTTTATGCACGCTTGAACCATTACTGGAGTTGCTGAAACGTGCATGATACTTGTGTGTCCGAGACAAGTGAGATGCTGACTTGAAAGGGGAAGGGGAGTTTTTGGGAAGGTGGATGAAGAGAACCCGTCTCTTGTCTCATATATTCATAAAATATTTGCTGTTAAGAGAAGGGAAATAAGGTTTAAAAGCACGTTTTAGTGAAAAATAGAATAAACTTTATCGACCAGATGTTGTTTTGTTTTGGGTTTTTTTTTAAATGCTGTAAATGACCTAAAAGATAATTATGGGATAATAAGATATAGTAGTTCTTTTCCACAAAGTAACACCTGCATATCCCTGTACTCTCTACTGATAGAACAGTTTGGCTGTAAAATGAAAGGTGGAGTAGCTGCTCTTTGAGCAGAAAATACAAATGACAGCGTGAAGCTGTCAGTTGTTTGTGAAAACTGGGTCCTTACTGCATTGCACTGTTTTCCTGACTTATTTTCTAGTATAGTCATTATTATTCATTGCTTGTGTTACAGATCCTCAAATTTTTCTAGTCGTTACTCAGTACAAGTGAAATAAATAGTCTCCCAGTTCTGATATTAGTATGTAGTCAACAGTATAACTAAGAATTGAGCAGGAAGCCAACAGTTTTGTCTGGTGGTTGTTTTTTTTGTTTCTCTCATCCATTTATTTCCTGAACAAGCTTTAGTTGGGTTTTGAAGTAAGGTATTATAAACCAGTGTTTACACCTGCCTTTTGTTGTGGCTCCCATTTGATGCTTTAAGTGAACGGCCGGTGTGAAAAGACAGCTGTATTTTTAACCTTTTTTTTTTTTTTTTTAAACACAAGAATGGAACGTTTGTTTCTGATCTTGTATGAATACTAATTTGTCTACATCTAAATGATTCATGTAGTTGGAAATGAAACATCTACTGGAATGAGTAGTTTCTATTCCACAAAGGATCTTAGTAACTGTATCGTATTATACTATGAATGTATTTCACAGCTTTTTCACTTTACCATTTTCTTTCTAGGTGATTGGCTTGTTGGATGTGTTCACCCCTGCCAAGTCACTAGAAGAATTCAATGATGTGTAGGTAACTTCTCTGAAGACTGCAACGAAACATCTTCTGTATCTTCCTTGCATCTCCCAGATGATTATAGAAATATTTGCCACCTTAATTTGTCTGCCATAATTCTCAAACAATTCTGAATTCCAACACGCAAGATTGTAGGACATCCTAAACTATTGGACTCTTCAAACTTGTTCACTTGTGTTTTATTGACCGGTGCTGTAGGAATCAGTGTACTAATCTGCTACGTTATTTAAAGTGTTGTGATCTATATTTCATTCAGCAACACACTTTGGGACAGTCAGCCCTGCTACTGGAGCTTCGTAGGGAATTTTTACCCTAATCCTGTTGAAGGGATTGCTTCATAGCCTGTGTGTTTCCTTTTGTTCATAGGTACTTGGTGACACACCTTATGGGAGCAGATCTGAACAACATTGTGAAATGCCAGAAACTCACCGATGACCATGTGCAGTTCCTCATATACCAGATTCTTCGGGGCCTGAAGGTACTTGCACCTGTCCTACCTGAATGTTGATAGCTCATCAGCGGGAGGTGGAAGGTCTTGATGAATGTCATATCCTCAGAGATTCATAGAAGTACCTAGTGGGGCTTCAATAACTTTCCTAATATATCATAGGATAACCTTTTATTGTTGTTCTTTCACTTCATACCTCTTCAGAGCTCTGTATCAGTGAAGTTATGTATCATTTAAGAAGATATTTTTATACGTTCCTCTGGGCAGAGTCTGGAAAATGATGAACTATGCTGCCATCTACTCTGCTTTGGCTATGACTCTTCCATTTCTTCAGTTTTGTTTACTTGTGGTATTCCCCTTGTGGTGGCAGTGCTCCTGGGTGTTCCTAAGGAGAGACAAAGTGAAACACGTACCTGCTTGAAACCCGTAGACACGCACTCGGTTCCTTCTGCAGACAAGCTATAGCACTTGAATTGTGTGGGGTGGGGTAGGGCAGTATTGTCTAGTGAAGAAATGAGAAGGAGGCTACTTAGACTGTTAGATAAAATTTGTCATCTTGCCTTACAGTACATCCATTCAGCTGACATAATACACAGGGTGAGTATTTATCCTAAGATTGCTTCCTGTACTGAACCAATGTCTTTTAAAAATGTAGCACAGAATCTTACAATTTAGCACCAATAGAAACAAGAAGAAATTTTCCAAGAATTATTTTGGTTAAACAGTCAAAAGGTTAAACATGGGAAGTGGTTGTCAAGATCCTTGGTTTCTGTTCCTGTCTATGTTTGGCTTGTATCTTTGTGAAATAGGTTCTCTCTTTGTTAAATATACATCTACAGCACTGGTGTTGCACTAAGCCTTTATGCATTTTTGCTTATTTGTGACATCTCTGAGGACCACAGAAGAGAGGGCTGACTCTGGGATAAAACGATTTTCCTGAGTATGGAGAGTTGATATTTACAGCCAGTTAGAATCTATTTTCTATCTGCATTTACATTTTTATCTACTTTAGACTTGTGAAACAACATATATACCACTGTTAATGTTGATGTTTACTTTTTTAGGATTTAAAACCTAGTAACCTAGCTGTAAATGAAGACTGCGAGCTGAAGGTAATGCAATCACAAGGTCTGATTGGTTTGACTGTGATTTGAGCGAATGCTTTGTGGATGTCCCTTGGAATTAAAGGGACAAAATAATTCCTCATGGAAATACTTTTGTGGCCCAAAGTAATAATGTCCTTCCCAGCTGTAAAGGGCTGCAAGGATGTTTTTTCTGTATCTGTTCCTGTGTTTTTAATGAATCATTGTGAAAGTGAAGAATTAACAACTTTAGTCTGGGTTTAGTTGTTTTAGAGACAAGATACCCAGACATAATTCTGATTGTTGAGTCCTAACCTGTTCTAGGCTAGTGTCTTAACAGGTTGTGAAATTTAATTTCATAATCTGCTTTTGCAGTTGCACCACCTGTCCTCCACCCAATCCAATAACTGCCTAGTTATTTGCTCTAACTAGTTTGCATTGTTCCACTGCAGTAGTTGGTGGATGTCTTTTCTCTTTTGTAGATCCTGGATTTTGGCTTGGCCCGACACACAGACGATGAGATGACGGGGTATGTGGCTACCCGGTGGTACAGGGCTCCTGAGATCATGCTGAACTGGATGCATTACAACCAGACAGGTAATGCGTTTAACTAACACAAGGCTTTTCAGTTCCCGAACTGTGGAAAAAAAGAGGTGGTCCTTTGTACGAGCTCCTTTCCATTTGATCACATAAGTTGGCAGTCATGGTAATTGCGGTTCAGTAAGCGTGATTAAAAGAAGGGAGGCATAGCATTAGTATTGGAACCACAGTCTACCAGATGTAAGTTAAGAATCATTATGATAGCATTCACAAGACTTCTTCAAACTGGAACCTTTGAAATTGCAATCAGCAAAATATTGTCAGCACTTAGCCCTTATTTTTCCTAGCACAGTGGGTTTTAAAGTAAGTGAATGGAATGTATCTGGATGAGGAGAAGGTGTGTTTCTAGGAAGCTGCTGGGAATACGCTGAAAAATGTTTGGAGTTATGGTGTGAAGAAATGCTAAAAAGTATATAAATCTCTTTCTTTCCTCTTTTCTTAGCCACTTCTTCACAGTTTTATCTTCCTCACAGTTTGCAGTATCGTCTCAGCAACACACTGTGCTTCCCTGCAATACTTCCAGATCAGGCACAGAAAGGAAAAGCAAATGCTGAGAGTAGTTCTTGTACAGGAGGGCATATGGATCAGAGAGGAGAATGTGCTACTCTGATTTCATACTTCACTACTTTTTCTTCTCTTCTCTTTTCCTTTTGCATGTATATGGACTTGTCTTGTATCTGTAGTATAATAGTTGGTGGTTGGTTGGGTAGAATTTATGTAAGGCCATATGCAAACTCATTCCTCAGAGTTGTCTTGAACAGGTTTCCTCCTCTTTGATTGCATAGATTCCTCCCCAGCTTTTTGGTGTTCAATGCGTGTTATGCTCTGGAAGGAAAATTTGCCTGATCTAGTATTCTGTTATTTGGACAAGTCTTAGACGATGTAGTTACTGAACAGTACCAGTTAGCTTGCAACGTATCTCAGGTTATTTCAATGCCATAGGACTATTTAAGGATAAAGTTGTTTGTACTTGTTGGATACGGTGATTCTATTGAGACTATTTTTCTGCATTACGTTGTTTTGTTTTTTATTTTATTTTGTTCAGTTGATATTTGGTCAGTGGGATGCATTATGGCTGAACTGTTGACTGGAAGAACGTTGTTCCCTGGTACAGACCGTATCCTTTAAAAGTAATCCATTTTTTTGAAATGGAAGTTAGAGAATCTTCACTTTCACGTACTTTACAGGAAAAGAGGGTTCTGGGTTTGGTTGTGGGTTTTTTTTGTTTGTTTGTTTTTAAATTAATGGTTTCTTTTACTTACAGTATGATGAGGTGAGTTCTTGATTCTGCTGCACATGAAACAATCACAGTGTGCAAGAAGGCAAATTATTCTTCTTTATTGTGTATTAGCATCACGAGAATTACTCACATGTTGTTTGTTTCTGGGAGTTATTTTCCTTTAAGTTTATGTAAATTCATTGCTCTTTGAGTTTGTAGAAAATAACTGCACGGAGTAGGCTGTCTGCTAAGAGTCCTCTCACGCTTCAGGTTTCTAGCAAATGTGAAGCATCCCTTCTGGCCTCGCTTCTGTATCCTGGTGGTAGGCTGTGAAAGCAGTGGGTTTGCTGATTCTTTAGTGCCAAGGATCTCATTCCAAATTGCTCTGAAATGTTTAGGTTCCGATTCCATGCTTGAGTGTAAACAGATTGTGAGCCTTCTTTCCCTGTATGCTTGTATTGATGTGAAAAATCAAGCTTGAATAATACCTTTTTAAAAATTATTTTTTTGCTGCACCAGAGTGGGCTGGGTAGGACACTTTGGCAAATTTATGAGAGAGCACTTTGTGAGAATTCGTCATGATTTTCCCCAGGAAATTAGAACTGAGACTTGATGCAAATTGTTATACTTAGAGCTTTTGTTTATTCAGCCACACAACATATAGGGGTAGTTTACTACTGGCAAGATTTTTCGTTGCCTAGAAATTGGACTTTATTTGCCAGAGAAAATTACATTGCCCACCTTTTACCAAAGGTTATTCTTTCAACCACAGTTGATTTATTTTAAAAACTTTTATTCATTTATTAGTATTTATACCTGATAATTCAAATATGTTAGCATTTGATTAAAAGAAAATGAGTGTTGGAAGTGCTGGCCTTCCGTGTACTGTGTTACTTCTGGGAAGCATCTAGATTCTAAAACTCTGGTGGGGGGAAAGCTTTCATTGCAGTTTTGACAGAGTTTCCTTTCCCTTTTCAATGTACTTTTAACTTTACCCTTTTTTGTCTTTTTCTGCCTGTCTCCATCTCATAATCTCTCTCCAAATTTGTTGAACTCGCTATATGTTACTGTTCAGTCATCTCTGCTGTATTTTTTGTTGTCAGGGACAGAAGCAGAACTAACAGGGAAGTGGCTTAGAAGCTAGAAGAAAGTTGCTGTATTTCTCTTGGCTGATTTAGCACGTATAATTTGGTTTGGGCAGATTTTGTTTGTTTCTGTCAAGAAAAAATGAGAAATCAGGAATTGATGAGTCAAACAAAGCAAAAGTCTTTAAGCTGTTCCCACTGTTTAACCCTAATAACACTTTAGATTTTTAAAATTTTGATACTTGCACATAAAATATTTGCTAATAGGATTTGCAGTGTGTAAGAAATGCTTCACAATGTGTTCTTTGTGAATTGAACAAAACAGTTAACTTCCAAGCCTGAGAAGATTTTTCTCCAACTGCGTTCTTAGTGGTGAATTATAGCCTATAATATCTGCAATGCAAAATAAAGTTTACTTTTAGGATCTAAATTGTTTGCTTTGTCATATCAAGATATGTTACTAATTTATATCTCCTAGCAGATGCTCGTGATTCTTTCCTTCAAGTGCTCCATTTACTTTGCAAATGGTAGTAATGCTTTTGAATTAAATGCTTTTTCTGTTCTGAATTGATTGGATTTTAAGAAAAATAAGGCCCAATCCTTTCCCATTGTAGATAAAACTTTGTAGTTCTGTAGTTCTTACAGTGTGTGTGAGTGTGTGGTTCCCCACTTTAAGTAACATATATGCTGTTTGATTGTGAGGTCAGAACTATTAAGGGAAGCAGGGTTTGTGGTTATGAATCTTGTTTGTGCGTGTAACACTTACCCAACGATCTAGAAAAGCACCAAGCTGTCAGCTTTCACTCCAGTTTTGCTGACATCTAAAGATGGCAAGCAGAAGTAAGATAACAATGGGTTCTATCTTCTTCCTGTCTTGGAACGCTCTTCGAAATCTTCATATATGCATGATTTTTGGAGAAAGTTTTAGGAATTTTCCAGAGGCAGATCCTGTTGGGTGCTTCTGGGGTTTTACTGATTTCTTCGTACCCACAGATTTGCTGAGGCCTGTGTTCGTCCTGCAGTGTCACTATGCAATTGCTGACTTACTGACTTTGCAATTAATATTAACATGCTTAACTCAAGGTATATTTACCATGCTTCTAGTAGCCAAGGATATAGTATATCCAAATCCACTGCAGTTCTAGGGAATTCATTTTGCAGTTGGAGGCAACATGCCTGTGTATTCTGTGTGTTCAGGAAGCTGGAAATTACTCCTGTGTGACAACTGAAAATTTGACATTCTTCTTTTTTGTCTCAAGACGTTAATTTTCTCAACTATATGGCTTCCCATTTCCAAAATGAAATAGATTGTGACAGAAAAGGTAATGCCTTCTCAGGATGATCATCCTCCTGTTCAGATGGTTCTCTTGTTTGAAGTATTGGTCCCTCTCACCAAGGATTTAGCAGAAATGGTGTGATGTTATTTACAGTCCATCAGATATTTCTTAATACGGCCCGGAGATGCGTATATTACTTGTAAGGGGCTTCACTACAGGCAAGCTGTACAGTTAATTTAATCTGGTAAGTAATAAAGTTGTACTCTGAAATGATGATCTTCAATGCTGTCTATGAGGATTATGCCACTGATAAACTAATGCTGAATTTAGTTTTACGTTCTAAAGGACCTCGTCTGTAGAGATTCTGAACATGGCTTGTCATTGGCTTAAAGCAAGAATTGTAGATACTCTTAGAAAACACCCTGTGATTAATGTGGGCTTAGCTCTGCAGGATTGTTACACTCAGTTTTAAGTTAGGAGTATTGTAAGCTAATTTAATTGTTCCTGTTGCAATCTATGGGTGGAAATACTTGCATGAAAGATGGAGTTCTAATGTAAAATCTCTGCCAGGAGGTGGAGAAGGGGAGCAAGATTGTGGGTAAGACTAGTCAGACAAAAAAATTGAGGTAATAAAAATCAGAGTCCTTCAGGCTTTTAATATGAGGCATAGCTAGAGGCTTTTGTTTTCTTTTTATTGTATCTGTCTTATGCCAAGATCAGTTTCTGTTAAACACATATATTCTTAATTTTTTTACAGCTCTTGTAATGTGAATGATTCATACAAATAAGTAGGAAAGTGGACTTTGAGTTTGACAATATGACTTGTATAAAATGATATAAAGTATTAAGAATATATTGAATGTTTTGTACTAGTTTAGCCAATTTTCTTTTTATGTTTTAAGCTGACTGTATTCCCTTTAAACTCTGAAGAGTATTTTTATTACTATTTTTATTCAGTAGTATGAGACTTCATGATAACTAACCAGTCTGAATTTACATACTCTTCTGATACATCTTATTCTTGCTTGTGGTGGCAGCTAAAACAACTTCTGAACTTTGCTTTGCCTGGATAAGCTCTTACAGTCTTGCAATGCCTGCTACTGATGGTGACGGCAGGTTGTTTTCTGAATTTTAGAACTGGTGAGACTCGTCAGTCATTGGGGGTACCTTGGTGGTGGCATTTGGGGTTTGCATGCAGCGCTTTCCTTCTCCATGCAGATGTGTGGTTTTTTTTTCCTTTTGCTTCGTATTTACTAAGTCTTTTTCCTGTCTTTAATTGCTTATGGCTCATTTCTCTGGGACGTGGTAGGCCTTGTAGTTAAATGAATGCTGCAATTCAGCAGGTTATAGATGGCAGGCCTAGAACTAGAAGCAGGGGTTGGGTTTTGGCGTGCCTAAGGCAGTGCCAGTTATACTTTCTGTGTTTTCTCTTGTTTATCTGAGAAGTCACTGAAGCTTATTACACACGTATTGTCCAATAGCAATTTTCCCTGGGAAAAGAGCTGACAGCAAACTGAGCAGCAATATTGTTGGCATGCCTGGTGCACATGATTTTAAATGCCTTAAAAGAATTTAGATATTTAAACTGAGGTATGGCATGTGACTTCTCAGCATGTTAGCAGTCTGAAATTTGCACAGCTGTTTCTTGCACAAGAATGAGTGCAAGATGTAAGGGCTGTTTTAAATGGTGCTGAAGAAAAGCCAATTTAAATGAGCTAATTGTGGTTAGTATGGCACCCTCTGCTAATTCTCCTACAACAGTGGATATACTGATTTCATTTTAAGCATTGACAATTAAGAGTTAGCAATTCAGCAGCTAAGCTAAATCCAACTAGGTACATTGGATTTACTCTTAGGTTTTGTGTTTAAGTAGGTGGGAGTTGGCCAGGCAACTTGTGAAGTGAGAAATTAGTTCAGCTGTTCTGACAAAGTGCTATTTCCAGGGCTTTTAATTCATTTCATATGTAAAACTTTAGACCAAAGTTTACATCAAAAGATAAAGGTTTTTGCAAAGTATTGGTGATTTCCTTCATACACAGTTTGCCAGTATTACAGGAACTCTGAGGCTTTTTTAAAAAACAGGAGTCAGTTTCTGAAGTTCTTGAAGTACTCGAATTAAAAGATATTCTAACAAGGATTGTAACTTTAACTTAAGACATCAGGAAGGCATTGATCCCAGAAGAAACATTGTCTAGTAAGTAGACTCCTCTTATAGAAAGAAAATGTGTAACTAGTTTGATGTAATTTTGAGGGCAAATATAAGCATTACAGACACAGTCCGAAATCACTAGTAGGTTTTAAAGGGCAGCATGGAGGATAATTCAGAGAAGAAAGGAGATTATTCTTTTAACGGTTTTACAGAGATACCTTACGCCTCCTTACTGTCTTGAGTTTTAGACAGAAAACTGTCTTTAGTGGATTTTTTTTCCCCTCAAGTGTACATTTTGTCACTTATGCCAAATATTTAACTTTTCTGCCTTGTTAAAGAGGACAGCTCAAATTGGCACATGGCCTCATGGAAGCTCTGTTCTGGGTAAAACGTTCTTTGCATCTGCAGTGTTATGTCCCGAGAGCTTTCTACCTGGAGATTTTCAATCTGAGCCCGTATCCTGTTTCCCTCTGCCACTCCAGAAGGGAGATCCTCTGGAGGCTTTGGCCTCCTGCCCTGCAGTCCCGGGGAGCTGGTGGGGGCGAGCATCCTCTGCCGGCTGCGGCACCTCGGAAGGGTGCACCCCGTGTTCGGGTGGAGGGATGCTGTAGGTCACGAGCAGGGTCCAGTCATTTTCTTACTTTCTGGGGTTTAGAAGTGGCTGAATTACCTTGGAAGGTGTTCACAAAAGGCCTTGGCTTCTTTTTTAATATTAGTGCCTACACTTTTCAGCCTTCTGCTTTACTTCATCTGTCACTAACGCAACCTAATCCTGCTGACTGCTTCTTCTCTGGTGTGGAGCCTGAAAGGGTGAAGTGAGCATGTAAACTGATCCTTTGCCAGTGGGGCGAACGCTCCTCGACAGTTAAGGGTGCAGTGACGGATTCAATGCATGTGGTGTGTTTGTAGAGAAGTTGTTCAATCTGTTTGCAGACAGAGCTGTGTTATACGGGGGTATTCAACTGTAAACGAGAGGAATGAATTACAGTTTGCTTAAAATAGCTTTTCAGTGGAGGCCTTGGCAGGTGTTAACTTTCAACATTAATAGGCTGATATGTTGCGCTTTTCATTTTGATTTGTCCCAGCATTTTCCTTTATGGTCCATCATTAGATATTGATCAGTTGAAGCTCATTTTGAGACTCGTTGGAACCCCAGGGCCTGAGCTTTTGAAGAAAATCTCCTCAGAGTCTGTGAGTTTACACTTTGATTGTAATATCTGCCCTTTTGGAAGTCCCAAGTTTGTGTTGCCCTCCTGTAGTCTATCTGTAGTATGTGTTGGGATTTGTTTTCTGTTAATTTCTCTTCCTTTGTCATTCTTTGCTCTTGGATGGCTTTGAGTTCTTATGCTGTGTGTATCTGATCTTTATTCCTCTTACCTCTGCCTGTGGTATGATTTCTTCCTTCCATATTCTCATTTTACTGCTTCGTGACTTTTCTTTCAGTTTGTGGGTTTATACTTCGTGATATATTGTATGATCAGATGCTGCTGGGGAAGTATTTTTTACAGTTAAGAGCTTGAGGCTGGTCTCAATTATTATTTCTCCAGATTGCCTACCCAGGGATCTTTCTTAACAGGAGCAAGTGTGTTATCCTCTAAACACACACAGTCCCTTCTGTAGTATCATTAATTTCTGAAACACTACTGCCACCATCTTTGTTTTTGTAGCATAAAATCCAAAATGCCTTTTAGGTGCTTTTATGTAGCAGCTGTTTCCAGGGCACACAGTATATAGTCCGCTGAGAATACAACTAATTGTGCTGTGTATTCAAAGGGTATTGCTGGATGGGGCCCTTTTAGCAAGGTAATAGCAAAAAGCTTTCTGCAGTCTTCTTTTTCATGGGGGACCTCTATTTTCAGCCATACTGCCATGTCTGTATTGTTCTAATCTTGAATTGTGAACTTCTGCAAAGACAGTATTAAATGGCATTTAATTTTGCCTGTTTCTGAAGGTGGAGGGTATAAAAGTTAGAGCAAGAGATGCCGTAACAGTACGGATTAATAAGTTAATACGTAGTGAGCAATGAGCTTGCGTAGGGGTAACTAGCAGCATACTTTAGCAAGTCGCTCTGCTGTTTCTGATATGTAATAGAGGATCAGCATGGTGGAGAGTGATGATAAGGTTATGTTGTACTGCAGCTTATGTTCTTTTTCATGTAACAGTGACGGTAAATGCGAAATGTGAGGTTAGCCTTGAATTTCATTTGATGCAAGTAGATGTGCAGTGCAAGTTGGAATCAAGTTGGTCAATTTGCCGAGTATCACACCGATTTAGAAAGCCCTGGGATGTTCTTGGATCTTCTAACCTTGGAACGGTTAGAACTGAATAACGCAGGTTGCTTTGGGTGCCCTGTGAACTGACCTTAAGGGTAGTCTGGTATTTGAAGTACAGGCGATTAGTGAGAGAGATTAGCTTAAAGGTTGACTAAGTTAAGCAGATTAGTTTGCATACGTAAGATTGAAGTGGGTCTTTTTTTTTTTTTTTTTAACATTGCACAATAAAAAGAATAACTGCTCTTAGCCAGGTCCAAATCAAGAATCTGTTTAAAAAAAAATGCACTAAAGTACTGTTTCTACTAATATTTTCCAGTGTACAGAGACAGCAAAACTATTCAGTGTTTGAGGGCCTTTAGTGTGTCACTGTAACGAATTCTGGTTTTCTGCTGCATTACTTTACTTGCTCTTACTTTCTGTGTCTGTTCACTGACACCAGCTAACTCTGTCTTATGCAATGCTAATGTTTTGCTAATTTTGCATTTATTACCTACTGTCACCTCGCCCACGTATCAAAGTGCATTCAAAGCTGTTTAGAAGGAGGTGTTAGTTGTGAGCCGATTTCACTTTGCACCACAAGGAACTTAAGTATTTTCTATGCAGCAAGAAAAAAAGCTGGTAACGAGTGCAGAGGATACAATTTTTGTTTCTGTTTTAATTTTTGTTCATTTTCCTGAGGCTGTATGTAGCTGCAGCAGCCTTGGAGAATTTTTGAGGAGTAGCTTCAGCCAAAGGAAACCTCTGCTCTGGTGGCTTAAAACTTGGGAAATGTGAAGGCAACCGTGTTGTAGTATAATGCTACTTATGGTGGACAGAAATACTTTCTGTACTGACACTGTTACCAACTGATCAGTAATTCTCCGTTGTTTTAAGCGTTCACTAGTGCAATTGCTAAACTTCTCACAAGTATTTGAAAAAATTAGTGGACCCTGCCTGTATGGCTTTTGCCTTGTGGTTTGCAGAAGAGATGCTTTGTATGCAGCTGTTTTCTGTTTAAAATGGTTTTTGCACTGTTTTTAACAAAGCCCTTGACTAGGCACTTAAGATATTAACCAGCTTCAGCAGATCATGCGTCTGACGGGAACACCCCCTGCATATCTCATTAACAGGATGCCCAGCCATGAGGTGAGACCTGAGCAGATGAGGGGGGTTTGCAGGGCAGGTCTTCACTTGCAGTGTTCGCTGCTTCTAGAAATGATATGCTCGCATGTGGCATGGGGTGGGCAATTAACTACCTGCTCTTCAGCAAGATTTTTGTACTAAATGAAGAGTTGAGATTTGGACAGTGCATACTCAACCACAGACTTCTGAGACTCAGGAGAGCCTGGATGTGAGTTGGTTTTGCATTGCGTGTCATGTTGTGCGGCTTACCAACAAACACCATCCTGCACGCAGCCTTCCTGGGACTCCAAGGCAGTCAGCTCTTGCAGCACCTCTTTGCTTTTCAGTCTTGCATGAACCCCAAGTGATGTCAGCTCTCCCTCTGCTCTCGAGTGGCCTTTAGTTGGGGAGGGTTAATTAATGCCAGTGGGCTTAGTAAGTATTAGAATAAGTAAAGAGAAGGCAAAGTGAGGAGACAGACCATAATAACCGGTGCTTCAGGATGATTGAAATGTACTTTGTCTCGGTGCATGGGTTGTATTATACTTCAACAGAGCATTTATTTCCACAGGCAAGAAACTACATTCAGTCTCTGTCTTATATGCCGAAAATGAACTTTGAAAATGTGTTTATTGGTGCCAATCCACTAGGTAAGGCTTGTTTTTTAAATGATGTGCTCTTCTTGAAGCTGAAGCCAGCGTGTCCTGGCACACCAAGACTTTCCCAAAGTTTTGCTTTGACTGCAGAAGTAGTTCAGAACAGAGCGATGTACCATTTTCAAAGTTTAAAAAGTACATGTGGTCCGAGGGTATAAAAGGAAGAAATTGTGGATGATGGGTGGGTCCTGAGAAACTACAGATTCCTCCTACACATTGGGCTTTTATGAGCTTACATTTCAGAATAAAGTGTCACACAGCTCACAAAAGGTAAAATCTTTTCTGTTGTGGTGCTTTTGCAGCTGTGGACTTGCTAGAGAAGATGTTGGTACTGGATACAGACAAACGAATTACTGCAGCAGAAGCGCTGGCTCATGCCTACTTTGCTCAGTATCACGACCCGGACGATGAACCGGTGGCAGACCCCTATGACCAGTCTTTTGAAAGCAGAGAACTTGAGATTGAAGAATGGAAAAGTGAGTTTGGGGGACAGGAGGGAGAGCCAGCCTGTGCTTCCCTCGTGGTCCGTTCCCATAGCTGCAGTTCAGCTAAGCCATGGTAGTCAGAGGCACAAAAGAAACTGATAAGAATATGGCCGTCCTGTTTGTTCTGAGTTTCTTATACTGAGGGAATCTATAACGTGCTGTGCACATAATTAGCGTAATCCCTGGTAACTAATTATTGCTACGAGCAGACAAACATGTAGGCGACGTAGTTGCTCATGTCTATGTTTTCAGACTTACTCACATCTCCTCAACGCTCCCAAAGTATCTTTTATTGTGTATGTTAGTCTCTGAGAATGGTGTAACCATTCTTTTCTTTTTCTTCTTCTCAATTAAACCATATTTCTTGTTTAAAATACTGTTAGAACCTTTAAGATCGTTGCAGGTTTTCTTGCCTGCGGGATGTCTTTAGTACTGCCTGTTAAGTTTCTGTCACGCTTTTCCCACCAGGCCTGACTTATGATGAAGTAATCAGCTTTGTGCCACCACCGCTTGACCAAGAGGAGATGGAGTCCTGAGAAACTGCTCTCTCCTGTTTGTCCCACTTCACTGTGAGGGGAAGGCCTTTTCATAGGGACTCTCCAATTATCGTTCAAGTGCCTCGTCACAACAATATTCTCCTTGGTGGAGGGGTTTTGTGTGTGTTGAATTGGGGAGGGTGGGGGGAGGGAAGAAAGCTGAGTCTATGTAAACATGCTGCATGCTCTCTTGTATTCTGTGTACAGCCTGGGGCAAGCCTCTGAAGACCTGTTCTGACTCCTCTTCGGTCCTTCCAGCGTAACAGTGCTCAACCAGTATGCACTGCTGGGGCGAGGTGGGGAAGCTGACGTTTAAAGTTTGGTTACAATCCTTGCCGTTTATCAATTCTTCTACAATTAAGTAACCTCAAAATAATGGAAGTTGTTTTATAGGCTTAGAGAGCCTTCTGTTTTCTTCAGGAGTGTAGGTGGGGTTGCGGGATGTCCTTGTTCAATGCCAGATGGCTGATATACGTCCAGATCTTCCTGGTAGAGCAGAATGTCCAGGCCTACTAATGTCTGATTCTTGGAACACGAAAAGGTTTTGTTTGAAACTGTAAATATGTTTGTGCCTTAAATGAATGGGGAGAGAGGGGAAAGGAAGTCTGGAGTGGAAATCTCTGACCCACTGTTTTTCAGGGTGAAGGCCCCCAGACAGCCAGGCATGAACTTGGTGTAATCAGGAAATAACTTCTGGAGGCAACAGCCTCTACCCCTGGATTTGGGTATTCCTGTATTTTTCCCTCTTCCCCTCCTCTCGTTCTGAGGCTTCCCAGCATTAGCTCCCAGGAGACAGAGGCTGGAGAAGATTGTTGCTAGCCACACGTTTGTGTATTTTGTTCCTTAAAAGGTGGGGTGTTTTTGCATGTCGTAGGTGTATGTGCATGTAGAGCTGCTTGATTTTTGTCATTACTTTTTGGGGATGGCATGAGGGCAGTTAAATCGTCGGTGAAGTATTTTACTGAGTACTTCAGCCAGTGCCGTGAAATCACAGCATCCTTCCTCTTGTGCTGCAGCTCATTGTGAAATACCTGCCATTATGGAGGCTTTGGTGAGGAAAGGATAAAATATACGGCATAGAAACATGCACCTTTGTGTTCTGATCTTCTGGTTTTGGAAAAGGAGAGCTTGGGACGGAGGGTTTCTTGTAAGATCAAATGTAAAAAATGTTCTTCAAAAAAACAGCTATGGCATCTTGTGCCAGAACTTAACTTATTTTGTGAAAAGAATTTTTTTAGAAGTATTGGAATCCAAAGCAAAGAAATAAGCATGCATAAAACCACAATCTCCCTTTCACTGTCTATATCTATAAATATAAATATTTATATATATATATAAAACTAACATTTACTGGAGGGTTTTTTACGCTCTCGGATAAGAGCTTCTTGGCTGTTTTTTAGCAGGTTGATCTCTGCCTGAGGAAACATGAAAAGGGAGAATGTTTGAATACAAACATGATTCCAATATTGTGTATTTTACAGGACTCTGTGAAATGAAATGCCCAGAGTTAGAGACTGGCAGGAGGGAGGTTTCTCAGCGTGTTTGTGTGCTAGGACTGTGCCTGGGGAGCTCAGGAGCCCGATTTTAGGACTTGTGGAGGAGGCGGTTTTAGACATTTATTTGTTGCAGGCATCCTGTGTGGACAAACATACCTGTGTATGTGAGGAGAAAGGCTTTTGCAGTATTTTGTATTCTTGTTACCTATGGGATGGAGAGGAACTGTTTGTAGTGTTTTCACCCCGTGTTTGAAGAGGTGGCACAAAGGGATGGGGCACGGATGACAAAGCCATTGATTCTTCCTAGGCTACTTTCCAGTGATCTCTTCAGGTCAAACACTTAAAGGTCTGGGGTGAGATGAAGAGAGCAGTTACTTCATGCTCTGGGATAAAACTCTCCTCAGACCAACAAAATCAAGACAGAAAAACTTCCTTTTCTGCTGGACCAGCAGTCCAGGTATTCAAATGAAAATGTAGATATACTATGTAAACCTACAGTGAGATTATTTTTATCGGCCATTTTATGTGTAGATGCTACAGTGTGATTTCATGCGGAAATATTGCTAAAGATTTTTAAAAAATATAGACATTGTGTGTGTGCGTGTGCGTGTGTCTGTGCGTGTGTGTGAGTGGGAATGTTTCATTCGGAGTCCGTACTCCAACGGGAGCCCATGTGGCATGCACTCCCTACCTTCAGTGCAATGCTGTTCAGCTGCCTGCAGCCTGAGCAGGAGGACGCACTTCAAAGAAGAGATCTGCTATTTTGTTTCTATCCATGAATTTTGCTGTAATTGGTTATGCCAGATAAGATGTCACAATACCACTGGTTAAAAATAAAACCTATTTTTCAGATTTACTGCGCTGATGGTACTTACAAAGCTCCTGCACTAAAGGGTTAGTTTTAGCACGGTGCGCAAATTTTAATTTCTCCCTCGTTCCGTGCGAGATCCTGTCTGTGACGGTTGGGCTGGGGGGGCCAAGGCCGCATGACGGGTTGACTGACTCTGTCTGCTGACACTGGGCTCGTGTCCGTAATTGTCCGAAACGAATTCTTTGCTACAAAACTACCTTAAGAGTCTGACCATGAGCACTGGACGCAGAAGAAAACACTTTTATTTTCGGTTTAGCATAGGGAAGTGCTTACTCAACACAGTAGACCAGCGTTCTGCTACTTGCCGGGACCTGGGACTTCTGCAGTAGTACTGGTTTGTGTTTGTTTGCTATTTAAAAGTGATTTCTTTTCCTCTTCAGCTGCCATCTGGTTGGTGGTGGAAGGGTGTTTATGGGAGCAGGAGCATCGTGGCTCTCTGTAGTGGAGATTTTCCGGCTTCTGTTGTGTAGCAGTGCCATTTGCTTGGAAGAACGATTGATCAAAGCTGTGTTCTTCCCACGAACAAAAGCCTCAGTAACCAAAGTTCCTGGGCCTTGATAAACCGAGGTGGTTCATGTTGATCCAAGTCAGGTAGCTGACACCCACAACCTGTACCTTCCCCTGCCACAGAGCTGCGCAGCAGCTGGTTTGAGTAAGTACAAAGAAAAGGGGGGTGTTCTCTCAGCTGTACGGAAGCTGCCTTCCTGCTTGTTTTCACCTTCTGCTTGCCTTGGTATAAATTGGGAGGAGAAGGGGGGATAAAAGCCTGAATGGGACCTGTCATTTACTGTTTTCTGGGAGGGGAAAAAAAATCCCCCAAACCCGAGACAGACAATTCCATAATGTTCTCAGTTACAATATATCCTGGTTAGCAAAAAGAAAAAAAACGAAAACCCAAACCACTAAAATCAGTGAGAACTGAATTGGGAGAAAAAAACAAACTACATCTACAAAATCAAGTTACTTAACTCAAGGTTTCCTATTCGATTTGAATCGGTCACTTGAATTAATTCATCTTTCTGCAGCCAAGACATGCCCTAGATATTTAAACTCCTTAATTGTGCGCTGATGACCTGCGTGTGCACGCGTAGTTGAGCAAGAGTTGTGTTCATAAAATAACAAATGAGTTACATGTTTGCTTATGTACCAGCAGTTTTTGCTGTGACACCTCTTGCTCACAGGTGTATTTATAGAACCGAGGCAGTCGTGGGTTTATTTTCTGACTCTGCTGTTGCTACAGCCAGGGCTTATTTACACATATATGTATAAGCAAGGTTAAAAAAGTGCCATAGCACCTTGTCCCTAGTTTGTGTTTGGTAAAACAGCAGACCTTTGAAGAAGGTTAAGGGCCAGTGCTAGTACGCATTGCGGCGGTTGCCTGTCAGCAGGTAAAGGGAACCTTTTCCCAAAACCCTGATGGTGCTTTTTCCATAATTCCTATTTATCAGGTAACTTCGCTCTAATCCTGCTGCACAGCTGTGCTTGGAGCAGGGACAGCTTTGTGGATGACGAGTATGGAAGGAGCAGAGGCTCTGGGCAGGGTCGAGGGCTGGTGGGGTAGAGCACAGTGTAAGCAGCTGGGCTGGCTCAGTAAGGCGCAGCTTAGTCACTTCCTTTGGGAAGTATGTAGGATGTACCTACCTCCTGTGTGGGAGCCCCACCTGAGCCTCCTGAAGTTGGAGCAAAATGTCGTGTTTGCTGCTTACCAGGAACGGACCTTCTCGCAGGCTGGGTTTGCTGGTCTGGCCCGGTGACAGCAGGCACAGCAGTGAACTTGGGCTTTGCGCTGTCCAAGAAGACCCGAGAAGGGGTTAGACCCGCTGCTGGAGGTGAAACCAGGCCCAGCAAAGCCTGGGGCACAAACAGTTCTCAGGAACGGCTGCTCCTGAGCCTCCTCGCGGCAGTCACCTGGACGAAGGTGGAGAACCTCAGCCTTCTTTCACCACGTCCCCGCTCTGCTGGGAAGCCAGGCTTGGGAGAAAATCACCATCGCTTCCTTGCTCTTCGGTGGATGTAACACCCTGGTGTCCTTCGTCACGAGCCTGGAGCTGTCCTCCATCAGCTGGAAAGAAGAATGTCCTCGCCTGTCTGACGAGGTGCTGTGGCTTGTCCCCCAGATTCCCCGGCTCGACAAGTCCTTACTCATCCGCTTGTTCAGAGCAGGGATTTCACGAGACCCCCTGCGAGCCCCACGAGGACTTTTCTCGGCTGGTGGCCCGGTGGCAGCAGGAGAGCGAGAGCTGTAGGTGACGGCGGGGCTGTCTGCCACCGGACTGGGTGCTCGGCTCCTACAGCAGAGTCCAGAGGCACCTGTACAAGAGTGAGGCGTGTCGGGAAACCTGATGCCTCACCTCCGCCGATGTGGAGGCGGAGGGAGGAGGGCCCAAAGACATGTCTCTTCATGCTCGCAACAGCTGAAAACGGAGAAGGAAACTCACTAGAGCCTTTTTTACCAGCAGAGGAGGCCTCGCTGTCCTGCTCTCGCCCCAGAACGCCAGGACTCTGGGGGGGTGGCAGTCCCGCACCCGCCGGGCGATGAACATCACAAGGAGAAGAGGCTTTTACAGACAGGAGGTGAACAAGACCCTCTGGGAGCTGCCCAGGAGATACACATCCCTCCACCCGGTGGGGTCCGGAGCCTACGGCTCGGTGTGGTGAGTGGGGTCCTGCCTGCACCCCAGGCAGCAGCATGGGGCGAGCTGGGGGTGGGGGGCAAACGAGGAGGTGCTTGTCGGCACCCCTCCATTAGGAGAGGACATTTGCATGTGTGACGAAGGCGGTTTGCCTCCCGCTCCGGCGCAGGCAGCGGGTCGGAGGCTTGGTGGCTAGAAGAAACCGAGAGGTTTCCTGCTGTGGGAAGGCCCCGGGTGGGCCGAGAGGGGTGCATTTCCCTTCCGAGCTCGCCTCGGCGGGCGTCCTTAGGCAGCGGCTCGAGGACCAGGTAGGCAGGGCTGCCCGGCGCAGCGAGGGGTGTCACCTCGACGATGGGGGTCAGGCAGCTTTTGAGTTGCCTTGGTCTCGAGCTTGCATTAAGAATTTCTGTCTGGCAGCAAAGGGGGTGGAAAAAATACTTGGGTGTCTGAAAGCGATTTGTAGATGATGAGAGAGGTGGGTACTGGAGTGGGGGTGGCTGCGGCGTGTCCTTGCTGCTTTAGTCCAAGGCAGCTGATGCTGGGCTGCCTGGGGAAAGGAGCTGGACGATATGACCCCTGCCTTGATGCTGCTTCCAGCTTGAAATCATAAAATAGAAATCATTGTAAGCCAGGGTCAGTAACAGGCCGGATCTTCCTTCCTGGCTGGTGATAATCTTCAACCTACGAGAGAGAAGCGTGAGCTGCTCTTAATTCATCAGCTGGGCAAAGGTGCCTGTAGTGAGAGCAACCAGAAGTCAGAACTTGCTTGGTTTACATTGGCGAACCAGAGGAGACGGGCAACTTTTTGAAAGGTTAAATATGAAGCAGCCCATTGATAGGATCTGAACGGAGCCCTTGTTTCATAACACATCGAGCTAAAAAAAAAAAAAAAGGTGCGTCCCCTTTTGTAGGCGTTGGGCAAAGTCTATCTGACGGCTGTCACGGCGCGGATCCTGCAACCCTGGGCCCCAGGTTCTGTCCTTGTCCCCTGGCTGCCTATTTACAAAGAGGCACCCAGTGTTTCCTTTCCCCGCTTTGCTGTCCAGGTCATTTAAGCTTCTGAGATGCTTAAATGAGTCCTGCAAAATCGGGCAAGACTAAACTTGACTTTTTTTTATATTTCTACAGTGTTTTCTGGGTTTTTTTTATCATAAAGGAAAGCAGGAAGACTAAAAGAAAATAAAGACAGGGCAAAAAAGGTTAAAGGGAAATCCTTGCAAAGTTTCCTTGCCCACCAGAAAAAAAAAACCAAACAAACAACAAGAAGACAAATTTTTTTACTGCTCCCAGGGAAAGTCTCAGCTGCCCTGGAGGTCTCGGGGTGGGAGGGAGGGAGGGGTGGGGGTTACAGCAGCCTGAGGGCCCAGGGGGTGCTCAGCAGGGAGGGTTTGGTGCCTAGTCCTGTACAAAGCAGAGGTGGAAGCCTGTGCAGTTAGGATTTGCTGTCCTCTGCTGGGAATTGCTGGGAAGCTTTCCTTACCGCAGCATTCTTCGGAGCTGCTGGCTTTTACACCTACTTGAGCAGCAGAGAAACTAACTCGGGAAAAACAGCAAAGACTTATTTCTTCCCTCATTAATTCTGCCAAAGTCTGTAGTGATTTGGCTTCCAGCTGAAGGTAATTGTGGAAGAGGAGTCTTCTGACTCCTCCAGCCTTAGTTTTGCCGATCTCTGCCAGCCGAAGCTGGGACAGGGCTCTGCCTGCCCGGTGCCATCCCGAACTTCAGCCATTCATTAAACCTGTGCTGGGAAGAACGTGGTGGGCTCTCCTGGCTGTGCCAGCTGAATTAACTCCTAGCTGTGCCTTATGGCAGGGGTGAAAGCAGCACTGTCTGTGCTGGGCAGGCTGAAGCTCCATCACCCAACTCGCCTGTGTTGAGTGGCGGGGTGAGATGCTCTGTAGGCCAGCAGCTGGGGAGGGAGGTAAAAACATGCACCCTCAGGTGAGGAAATCTGCCTTGAATTCTGCAGAAGCTGTTTGACAATCTGGTCCGAGTCCCTTCCTCTTTCTTCCCTGGCTCCTCGGAAAACGTTACACTGTGCCGTCCCTTCTGCCGACACCTGCTGAGGTCCTGAAACTGAGACAACTCTTCACTGTCCTCCTGAGATATCCTACGGCATCTTCAGTGCTGAAACTGCCTCCTTTAGCTCTTCCTGCACTTCCTTGGCTTTTCCCAGCTGAATGCATTGATGAAATCGCCGTCATACCGAAGCTCCCAAAGGATGTTTTTTTTTTTACTCTCCTCACGGTTAATTTGGAGCAACGGGAAGGGGACCTCGGTGGCCAAGAGCAGGGAGATTGCCTGATGGCATTGGGGAGGTTGATGAGAGCTGTTGATAGCCTAGAGGGACGGACGGACCACAACTGATCACTTGTGGCCGACAATCGGAGAAAGCTGTGCAAAAGACTTCCAGTATTTGCAGCAAGGAACTGCTGAGCCCTCCTCAGCATTGAACCAAAGGGAAAGCCACGCGGAGCAGGATATTCCCACCTCTCCTAATGCAATCAACTCTAAACCCAGCAAAATGCACTGTTTGATTGCGTTATTATAGCTGGAATTTCCCTGTTTGTTTATGAACTCTTGCCTCTGAGTGACGGCCCTGGAGGTCACGGTAATGTTGCTTTACAGCTTTGTTACCTGCCCCGCCCTGACTCGGGTCCTCCAAGAGCCTCGAGGAAGGAGCGGTAGCTGGAGCCTGGCAGTCAGGGACCATGGCGGGGTGAATCATGCGTCCCTTCGGAGAAGGAAGCAGGAGAAATGTGTCTGTGCAAGGCTGGAGGATGCGCGCAAAGAGCTGATGCCAACGTTCGCGTGGGCTTTGTTACTCTGTGCAGCTAAAGCCGTGGGACTGAACATGGCGATTTATAGCCCTTCCGTTTCCCCAGGAGATGATAGGGATTTACAAAGCGGTCGGAACTGCTTTGGAAACCCATAGCGCAATTTGGCTGGGAAAACCCTTTCTTCATCTGTTTGCCTCTTGGAGGGGTCAAGAAAGGGCTGAGGCACCAATAATAACGGGGTGCACTGACTCGCCCCTGGAAAACACCACTGAGAATCCCGAATTACAGCTGTCTCTGCCCTCCCCGCTTCTTACCTGGTGCAACCTGGGGCCGCCTTTGCAATCTGATCAAAGAGCTTCCAGAAGCAGAGAAAGTGTTGCAGGATCACCCTGTCCAGCCGCAAACAGCAAACGTGACCAGAGGGAATAACACGTCACGTCTCCAGCAACAACATGGCTGTTGTACCATGTTTTCATTAGCTTTATAACACTCTCATTTTCAGCCAGACCAGCTTTTACACAGAAGCAGCATCAAAAATCCCAAATGCAGGAGAATTAATTCCAGCAGCCTGTATTTTCAGTGCATGACATCCACGTTTCTTTGCTCCAGAATACAGTGAAGGCAGCTGACGTACCTTAAAAGACAACAACCTCCAAGCAGGTGGCAAAGCAGAAATTGCTTTATTTCCTTACCTCCATGCGTTAGGGAAGGAGAAGGCAGATTAGAACTAATCCTGACTTTTAACCATTCGTGTTTCCCTCCATTAGCTCCAGCTCGCTTCTGCAGGGTAAGGGGAATAAAGACGAGCCACTCATACTTTGCTTGGTATCCTGCCTAGTCCTCCAAAGAGCACGGGCTGTGGTCTGCTGCCCCGGGTCACACAGGGTAACATCTGTGTGTGCAGAGCTCCGCTGGGTTTCTCAAGGGGCCTTTCTTTGCTGTTCTGTGAGCTCCAGAATTAGCTCTTCTCTACAAGACCTTTGGTATTGCAAAATTTGTTAAAACATCCTGCCGATGTCAGAATTGGTTTTTATTTGTTTGCCGCAGCTCAGCCATAGACAAGAAGACAGGGGAGAAGGTGGCTATCAAGAAGCTCTGCCGCCCGTTCCAGTCGGAGATCTTTGCCAAGAGAGCGTACAGAGAGCTCATGCTGTTGAAGCACATGCAACACGAGAACGTAAGTGCTCGTTTCTCTCTGTTCCTGCTGAAACAAGGTGGGGGCTTCTTGCCACCTGGGAGCAAGTCCGTTGTGGTGGCATCACCTTTATTTTAATTGAGAGGTCCCGACGTTTGGCACATGCAGGCAGTCTCGGGGATTAACTGCTTACCTGTCTGCTGCGCCCAGTTGGCACCAGGCTGAAGCAGATGTGTAATGGGTGCTCCTGTGTATTAGTAAGAGGAAAAGCAGCTGCGCAGCATAGCGAGGAGTCTTCGGATTCCTCAGATGGAGTTCTTGGTGCTCACCCATGTGCGTGTGCCGATGGAGAGCTGCTACCCGAGTCCCACATGCACAGCAAACGCTTTTCAGGTTTAAATGTGGACTTCTCTTCTCCATCAGGTCATTGGGCTGCTTGATGTCTTCACCCCTGCTGCCTCCTACCAGGGATTCCAGGACTTGTAAGTTTGGAGTTTGCGTTTACTCTGTCTAGACTAAGCCATTGCCCAAGACACCGATGACTTAGCAGCAGGATAATAGATCAGGTTGAGGTGCAGCCCAACAAACGGATTTGAAAAGGGGCCAGACTAAATAAAGCCAGACATCCCCAAATAACAAGGAGAATCAAAAGCACAAGTCAGTTCCCATGGCTAATCCACCTAGAATCCATAAACAGATCCCATGCCATGTTCACAGCTGGGAGAACACACTATATATAGACCAACATATGTAACGAAGAGGCGTTACATTCTGTGGCATATCACCTGTAGCGTGATCCATGCTAACACGCTGCCTGTGTGACTGCTGAGCTAAGAGGCTGCACTTGGAATGGGAGAAGTAAACTGAGAATTTTAGAGATCTGGCTTTCTTTTCGTCTTGATTCTGGCTGTTCTTTTTTTGGCGTTTCCCTCAGTGTTGATGGTCAGGTTGGACGAGTCGTTTTTGCTTCCCCGTCCTCAGGCATGAGCAGCGTGTGCCTGGGTTTGGGTTTTTGGCTGATGGCTGGGTATTTAGCAGCCTGCAGGAAAAGTGTTTGAAGGTTCTCAGCAGTTCCTGCTGGAAGACCATCAGCTAATTAGCAGTCTCAGCAGGCAGGCCAAAGACTGAAGGAAGCTAGGTGTTGTCTTCCGAGGCAGGGCTGGAGAACATTACAAAGATAAATTTGGGAGCCAACGCAGCAGTTTTGCAAGACTCTTTAAAGCTGCGCAAGATGTTTCAGCTCCCAGGTGGTGTAAGGCTGTCCAGAACTGAACATCGCTTGAGATCTAAACTAATTCAGGATCATTAAAGTTTGGAAGATCCTTGTTCTTACTTGACATCAGATATCTGATTTAAGGGGAGGAGAAAGAGAGCAATTTTCAGAGCAGGTTGAAATCCCAGCATCATTGCAGGCTGTGCTGGTTAGCCAGGAACACTGTCACAACAACTCGTCTTAGTTACAGTAAGTTACACAGCCAAAAAAAAAAAAACCAACCAAAACCAAGTGAGAACGAGGCTAGCCTGGTTCCCTATGTTTTTCTTCTAGACTCAGGGCCTTGTCTTACTGCCTTTTAGCTACCTGGTGATGCCATACATGCGGACAGATTTACAAAAGATCATGGGACATGAATTCAGTGATGAAAAGATCCAGTACCTGGTCTACCAAATGCTGAAAGGGCTGAAGGTAGGTGGGTCTGGAGGAGTTTAGTGACTCCCCGTGTCTCCTCTACACATCTAAACCCTCTTCCAACACCGTACAGGAAGATTTGGGGGGTTTATGGCATCGCCTGAGATATTTGCTGTTGAACTACTCTTGTTCCAGCACATATCAATAAAATGACTGCTTGTTCACATCAGTCAATCGGGTATCGAAGCAATCAGCAGTCGTAGACTTTGCGATGGTTTTTCTGTGACAGCGGTTGTGTCGCTCTTTCACTTGCCAAAACTCTCAGCAAAACTCTGTGTAAAAAGGAAGAGGCTGGTAGCAACGGGAGCTTCTGCTGAATTCCTAACGGAGGCTCTCGGAGGAGAAGAGAGAGGGAATGATTTTCTGTTCAATAGAATAAAAGGAATATGCTGCTGTAACTGGCTTTGAGAGAGCAGAAAGAGATCACTGCAAACCCTGGGATGTAGAGACAATGTCTTAATGCTGCCTTCAGCTGGAGCCAGAGCAGTGCCTTAGAGGCATTAATGAGTTCCATTTAATAACACCTTTCCCCCTGATCCCTGTTAGCTTGAGTTTAAATGAGGGGGGGAACACACAGAAGGCTTAACTGGTGTGGTAAAAGCCATGTAGTCAGTTTTTGCAATTTTGTGTTTTAATGATGAGGGTTTTTTTCACGTGGTTTAACACCCAAAGTAACAAAGTTTTCATGTTGTCTACTGACCCTGTTCCTCCCTGTAATCCCTGACAGTTTGAAGCGATTGGTGTAACTTGCTCTAAGGAACTACTGCTCCATACCTCCTCTTCTGCTCTATGCCTCTTCTTTAGACTGGCAATATCATTGCAAATACTGTCAGAAATTCAGTGCAGAGATTTCTTTTCAAACTGCTGCCCTGGGGGCCGGGGCCCTGCAGAAGGCTGCAGAGTTGTGTTCTCAGCAAGTTCTTGTTCGTAGCTCTCGTTTCTCTGCTGGAGAACAGAAAGTCTTGTCTGCTGGTGCTCACATTGTGGCTCCTTTTTCTTATTGCAGTATATTCATTCAGCTGGCATCATCCACAGGGTAAGTTCATGTGCGCTTTTACCCTGATTTTTGTCTGTTCAGGAGAAACACAGCTTGGTTGTAAAGTTAATAAATTCCTAAACATCGTTTCGCTAATAGCCTCATCTGCTCTAAGGTCTCTCTGGTGTCCTCCCTCTTTTCCTGCCTACGCCCTACACGTGTTTGGATTAGCTCATTTGTGCAGCATTTTGAGGAAATGCTGTATTTTCTGATGAGCTGAGAAGCATTTTATGATGCTTTTTGAATTAAAACTGTTTCAGAAAAAATCAAATAGTAATCTAAAGCTGTACAGTATAGCAGGCATAGTGTCTTTGCTGTATCAATACTGGACTCGGGATGTTATGGGACCCCATCAAAGGCAAGCAGAGGTTTGGCTGAGGCTCGTGTTGACGCATTGCAAATCAAAACATCCTTATTATTCTGCTCTTGTCCGTTGTAGGACCTGAAGCCCGGTAACCTGGCTGTGAACGAAGACTGTCAGCTAAAGGTAGGTGGAAAAGCACTACTTTGTAGCGTGTAGTATATCGGATCGTGGAGGAACTGCTCTGGGAGCAGGAATTTGGCACCGTCATGTTTCCTCTTGCCTTCCGAGACTCGATTCGAGGCGTTCCATTACTCAGCAGTTGCAGGCAGTGAGAAATACTCACCTGCTGATGTAACTTGCTGAATCAGGGCCCAAGACTTGGAATGAACATCCTGTCACCGTAACTCCTGTGGCACGGCAGTTCTTAACGACTTCCTAAATAAATTCAATACTGCTGAGCAATGCTTGCATTAGGTGAACAATCCCTGAAGATTAACTGGATTCAACCGCAGTTACCCTTTGGTTCTCATTGACATGATGGTTCTGAATCCAGACAAAGTTATTTTCAGTATTGCTCTGAAGGGTTTGCTGGCAACTCGCTGGTGCGGTGCTTTAGCACACCTTTTCTGTAATGTATATTACAGGGAATCGCTCCATTGCCCATAAAGGTTGGGTAGAGCTATGTTCATCTCCAGTATTGAGGGAGAGGCCATCCCCTGTCAGCAGCAAGGTGCTTTTTATAGGAAAGGGTGAGCAGGGTGGCCTGGGAACATGCCTTTGCCACCAGGTTATAGAACAAATCATTTAAATAAAGGTCATAGAGTTGAAACTTAAGGTCCAAGAAAGGAAGTGACCTTCCACGTAGCACACAGCACCGATCCTTTTGGCAGGCTCTTCACACAACAACTGGTTTTGCAGCCGGCTTGCAATTTAGGTGGAATTAAGATAAACCTGTTAGTTCTTTGAACCGTCCCGTGGGTGGCTGTGGTGTAGCTGGAGCATCATTATTATCTGATTGGATCTGCTTTGTTTCCTCTTAAAAGTAGATTCTCACTTGCCCATAAGATTTCTGTTTCCTTTCCTGCCCTTCCTTCTCTCTCTTCCTTTGGTGAACTGCAGATCTTGGATTTTGGCTTGGCCAGACACGCTGATGCTGAAATGACTGGCTACGTGGTTACGCGCTGGTACAGAGCCCCAGAAGTCATTCTGAACTGGATGCATTACAACCAGACAGGTGAGCTGTCTTGCTTCAGCGGTGTGACTGTCTGGTGACGAGCCCAGGGATCCCGCTGTCACGCCTGGGTCAAATCTCACGTAATCGTCCAGATGTTTTTCTTCTTTATCATCAGTGTCCCCTGGAGCAGAGCGAGTCCCAAAGCTGTCGCACGACTCCCAAAGCTACTGCCTGCGCGAAATGATGAAGGCAGAGATTTTAGCAGCATAGAAACAAGAGGGGAGGGTGGAAAATGGGAGTGAAATTTAAATCAGTGCCTGCTGCAAGCAACAGCCCCAGCAATCATTGCTGCCTTTTTACTGTCCCTTTTTTTTTCTTTTTTTTCTTTTTTTTCTTTTTTTTTTTTTCTCCTTTTTCTCTCTAAACAGTGGATATCTGGTCTATTGGCTGTATCATGGCAGAAATGCTGACCGGGAAAACGCTGTTTAAAGGAAAAGATTGTATCCTTTCAAGCTGAACCTTTTCCCTGGGGGGAGTAATAATTCTTGGTGTCTGTGAAAAGGCTTTTATGAATGAGGCTACTGAGAAAAATAGGTGCCAGTCTGGTTTACCAGGAGGTAATCGCAGGGACCAGTCTTTTTGGTGAGGAAAACAGAGAGAAGAGGGGGCCAAGCCACCCGTAGAAATACACCTCTGTGCTGGCCACGTGTGCTCTACATCAGCAGTCTAACCTTGCGTGGCCACAGCTCTATTCCCAAACCCTTGCGTATCCCCCAAGCATGTGCCCTGGCAGAGTTATGCCAGCAAAATTATCTGTTGATGAAAATGGCATCCCAGGAGAAAAGTCTTGGAGCTCTTTTTGCCAGTCTAATGAGTCTCTGCTTGTGTGGCTCTTTTGGGTTTGTATCGTAACCTACTCGTAGCTCCCATGGGTCCTCAGGCTCCCCAGTACCCAGCCTGCAGGCTGAGCTGTTGGGGGGTGTCCATGGCTCGCTCCTAGACGGGTGATCTTTAATGCAGCCTGCCAGACCTAGATCAGCTGACTCAGATCCTGAAAATAACGGGGCATCCAGGAGAAGACTTCGTGGAGAAGCTGGAGGACAAAGCGGTAAGAAAGTTCACTGTAGATTCAGGTCTCTCTGGCAGAGGTGTGGTGGGGAGAGGTTGACTTGGCCATGTCTTTGAGGTGGGAGAAGTGCTGCTTCTGCCGCAGCAGTGAAGAGGAGCAAGAGCAGTCTTGTCCCCTTGGCAAGGAAGATGTTTGTCTTTGCTAGTGTCACATCTGATGGATTTGGCGTTGTGTTGGGAACTGGTGTGGATTGCAGGGACTCCCAGGTGAGGTGCCTGATGCCCCAGCAAACCAGCAACCTCCTCTGTTCTCCAGTTGGGCCCTTAAAGCAGGAATATTTCTGTATCTCAATGGATAAAAATAGTTCCTTGCAAACTGGTCACTGAAATATGACATCTGGGATGATTTGCTGTTCTCTTCATTTGCCTTTGCTCATCTGAGCCATGAGGCCCAAGAGTTGTATTTCACAGCCCCCTCGCGCTTGTCCACGTGCAGTAAATGTGCTTTCTTTTCTCTTTCAGGCGAAGAGTTATATCAAGTCCCTTCCTAAAATCCCCAAGAAGGATTTGTCTGTGCTTTTCCCCAAAGCCAATCCTCAGGGTAAGTTATCTCCAGTGTTTCTCATGAGTTTTCACAGCTGGAAGGGAGGCAGAATGACCACCACAGCTCTAGTCTTATTTCTGCTCTTTCTCATAATTTCTTGCTACTTTCTCCCTTGCAGGTTGTGCCCCTGCCCCACCCCAGGGCAAATATGTATGAATTAAAAGCAAAATGATTCTTTATTGGCATTACAATGGCGATGTTCTGCTGTTCTTGGCCATTTATCTTTTTTTTTTTTTTCTTTTTAAAATGACGCAGCCTGTAGCATATAGTATTTAAGGAAGAGATAAACTTCTGACTCTCGTATCAACAAGCCAGAAGAGAGCGGGTGCTGGATATAACGGGACGTCTAGGTTGGGGGATGCAAATTATGGGATTAGGACAGCTGCATATATCAGCTCCACTTGGTGTGAGGGTTGGCATGAATTCTGGCTGATATTGGCTTCCAGAGGTTGTTGCTTGTAGCCAAGCAGGTGATAATTATGATCAGTAGCATTTAGATAAACAAACCAGCTCTTCTTTGTTCATTATTATTTCCCAGGCCCACATCTAAGGCATCATAGGTTTTGATAAAGTGCCAAGACAGCCCCACAGCCTGCTCCAGTAATTTATTTATTTAGAGTACAGCTTAGGTCCTGTTTGTTGAACACCCAGATCTACTGATACTTAACCGGCAGCTGAGATGTGCAATTTTCAGGGTAAAAATTGATCTCTTACACGGAGCTCTTTCGCCAAGTAGATTAGAGGTGAGAGTGAGCAATACTGTTATAAAAGCTGAAAGGAAGAAAGCATTAAGATGTTAAAACCAGGGGTGAACGGGGCTGACAGACTAGTTGGTATCTGAGTTTCCTGCCTTCCTGTTTACCAGGGATGTATAGATTTCTATATAGATTACTCGTGTTAAGACTACTTTGAGTAGCAGGGGTCAGAGTGAAAGCAAATGATTAAAACTGAAAAATATCTTGAAGTTACTGGCTTGCTTTTGCCCCATCTGTGCAGCAAGGCTTATTCAAGCCTAATTTGTTATTTTTGCACACTTTACACCTCCAGTTCTGTTAGCAAGAGCTCCCTGAGGCTGCTGTGTTGGGCAGACTTTGCGTCCCTGTCCTGGTTTCGGCTGGGCTGGGGCGTCGGTCGGCAAGTGGTGAGCAATTGCACTGTGCATCACTTGTCTTGTGTATTCCAATCCTTTT
>JAVKLA010000052.1:5174860-5188777 GCA_034782735.1 Sagittarius serpentarius
TGTCATTGTTAGTTTCTTCCTTTCCGTTCTATTAAACTGTTCTTATCTCAACCCACAAGCTTTACTTTTTTTTTTCCGATTCTCTCCCCCATCCCACTGGGTGGGGGGGGAGCGAGCGGGCGGCTGCGTGGTGCTGAGGTGCTGGCTGGGGTTAAACACGACAGTCCCCACTGGTCGGAGCTCAACGCTACCTTCGCCAGGTTGAGGAATCTCTCTTTTTCAGGTCTGGAGATGTAGTACTGGAAACACTAGTCCTATCACTTGCAGGGTTCATGCACAGGATGCCTGTTCTCCATCGCACCTTGCTTAGTCCTGTTCTTGTCTTCTCCTACAGCAGTGGACCTGCTTGACAAGATGTTGCAGCTCGATGTAGAAAAGCGCCTTACAGCGACGGAGGCGTTGGCTCACCCCTACTTCGACCAGTTCCGAGACGTCGAGGAGGAGACAGAAGCGCAAGAGTCCTATGATGATTCTCTGGAACATGAAAAGCTTTCGATAGATGAGTGGAGAAGTAAGAAGTTTATCTTCTTTGAAGTTCCTGTTTAGCATGGGACTTTCCTACCTCTCTCTCTTTCCTGTGCACATGCTGAGTAAGGCTGCGATTGCCTGCTAGTGCCTCAGTGATCATGCACATCTCCCTTGCCTTGCTGTTGCTTTTATGCATTCAGCAAAGATCCCTCCAGCTCTTCAGACTTTTTTTTTTGCCTCTCTGCTTTGTCTGTCTCTTCCAGCTTGTACCTACCATATCCTTTCCACTGAATACCTCCTCTCTGCACATATAACATTCAGACTCTCATTTGTGTCCTCTAAAATCACACATTCATGGTTATTTTGTTCTGTTTTTCAAGAGCATATTTACAAGGAGATCTTGTCCTTCAGTCCCATTGCGCGGAAGGACTCAAAGAAGCGAAGCGGGATGTCATTATAGCGACCGGTGCGGCTGTGGCTGGGATTCACTTCTCCCGGATGACGGATCGGATTTACTCCACACTGCCTTGCTGGTGGCCATCGTTTGGCCTGTGGGACTTCTCTGTGTGCCAACACAAGGATTACACCGTGCTGCGGGCATTGGACTTGTAGAATTCTACTAAAGGGGGAAGCACCCCGAACAGTTTTCAACACAAAAGATAAATATATTCTAATTGAAACTTTTAAGTGGGAGAACTTTAACTGGTGTTTCACTTTTTTTTTTTTTTTTTTTTTTAAATATTTGCCCACTTGAGAGAGCAGTGATTTCATTGCTCCCTTCTCATTAGTCTTTCCAAGCACAGGTTTTAGTACGTTAATTACAGATAAAGAAAAAGGTAAAATTGTCTGGGAAGTGAGTCCCAACAAAATAATCAGAAATAGTGAAATTCAGCATAACAAGACTTTATCCAGTCTAACTCTTGAGTGCGTCCCCTTTCCCTGAGCAGTCAAACAGCATTCAGCACAGCAGGGTTGCTGGGACGGTGTCAGCTCCAGCACACTATGGGAATCCAGCCGATCAGGGGATCGACTCGTGTTCAGAGCAGCTCCAAACTCTTGCTATGCACACAACGCCCTGCTAGGGTGATTCCCCCTCTGGACAGCCGCTGCCTCCTCTTTTTTTGCTCTGCTTATTTAATTCCCTGGGTTTTGATCAGTGCTGTCTCCTCCTTATTGCTAGCTGCACGCACATCCTGGGAATTCAAGGTCGCTTCCCACACTGATAGACTGGGTGTCTCAAGGAGCTGAGTTATAATTTAACAGTCTTGCTGCCCTTTCCTTTCCCCAACCGTTCTCTCTTTACCACGCTTATCTCTCGCTGAGCAGCCTCTCCCTGGTGTCACCCTGCCTGCCTGCCCCCTCCAGGCTGTCTTTATCTCTCAGCAGGGCTGGTGTTTCCTTACACAGCCCAGCGATGTGACCCCTTCTATCCTCCTTCCTTCTGTCCTGCAGGATCAGTTAAACCAGTTCTCTTTAACAGCTTCTCATTGCTCAATATGAAAAGACATTTAAACTGATCATTTGGAAAATAGTCAATTCTCAGTCCTAAGGCTCAGCTCTCAAAGCAACTAAAAAAAAGTTCATATATTGGGGGGGGAAAGAAAGCAAAAAAGTATGTTGCATGAACAGTCTAGCATTAGCAGGAAGAGGAACACAATTCAACTTAGTGAGCACAGAAAATAAGTTCAGATATCTTAGTTTCCTGGTATCAGGTTAGCTCCTTCACTCAGCATCACTATAAATTGCATTTAAGATAATCTTATTAAATAGAATATCTCACAAAACCCACTACAGGCTAGAAAACATCCTTGTGAATAAGAGCTTCACAGATTCCCTTTACTGCACTCTCATTGAGGTTGTGCATTTCTTACTTGTCTAGCAAATTTTACTTCATTCGCTTATTTATTGAGTAATTCTTGATAGCTGCAAGAAATTGGCTTCTCTGAGATGCTCAGAGTCCCCGTGTGTGACAGGGTGGGACTGTGCAGTGCTGCCAGCACTCAGCTGGGGTGAGCGCATCTCCCCAGCCAGCTGCATCCAGCCCTGCTCTAAGGCAGTTTCTTTAGTAGGTGTGGAGTTTTATATGAGATGAAAACCAACACAATAATCTCTTTTTTGCTCCTGGATGTGAACAAGAAAAAATATAGGATGATGTGAGAAAATCTAGCCAACTTGCCTGGATTTAATTGCTTTGGAAAGGTGTTCAGATAGCATCAAGATAAGAGGAGTATGATAGATAAACAGAGGGAGGTTGTTTTCTGAATGCAGACCAACCAGCCAGTCATCTGGATTCTCCCTCCAGGGAAAGTTTGTTCCGTCTTTTGGTTCTACAATACGCTAAGTCATTCAAATTTAAAAGTATGTTTGGATCTTTAAAGTAATTTGATGTACTGGAGGTTTACTGATATCATCTGAAGCCTGGCATTTTTTTGACGTGTATGCCATCAGTATGTCCCAAGCCACCACTCAAGCACATAGGTGTTTGCTATAAGTGTTATTGCCATTAGAACAGAGGAGAGATGAAAAATAATTACAAGAACAAAATAAGCGAATGGGATCTGAAAGTGACTGTGGTGTTATTACATCTGTATCTGCACGTTCTTGCCTTGGCGAGTCTGGGGTATGAGCATCTAAATGCTTGCGCTTCAGAAATGAAGTGTAACTTACTGCTGGGCTGGGATATGCCAGGATAGGACATGTGGAGAAGCAGGATTTGGGGGAGTAAGGGGAGTCCGAGGTAGTTTCGAAGTCTGATACTTTTGTTATGTAAATTCTGGGCTCTCTGTGATAGCCCTCTTTCTAATACATCTTGATGATCTTTTAGACAATACCTCTCATTAGTCCTTTTGAAATACAGCCCGTATGTGCTTGTGTGGCTTATTCTAAAGCAATGTTAACTGCTAGGTCTTGACCGCTGGTATCTGAGGTGGTGTCGTGATCCTTTGTCACTTGTGAGACCAGGAGATGGGACTGTATTTTTTTGAGAACTTTTCCCTTCCTCCCCTGTGCTTGGAAGTTCTCATTGTTCATATGCTAAACAGTTAATTGCCAAACTTTCCTAAGTACAATGGGGTCTTTGGGGTCTATTTATCCCCCCTCTGCAGTGCTACAGAATAGATTTTTTTTCCTCTGACAGGCTTTTATTTGTTCCTGCTCGAAATATGAATGAGTATGCTTCACAAAAAAAAAAAAATCTTTAAATATGTATTAGGACGCCCCCCCAACCTGTCACATATTCCCTTAAACGCTGCTTTGGTTAATAACCACTGTCCTGGAAATGCTAATTGCTAACCCAAAATTTATAGAGGTACTTAAGAAAAAAGAGATACAATTTTCTGCAGAGCAGGATACAGGTGCACAGCTATCTGTAAAGAGTGATTCCCTAATGAGGCACCTACCTGCAGCTTTGCTGATGGATCGAAATCGTTAGTTTTCTTGAATGGACGCTGATAAACCTCTGGATAGGTTACATGTCCCTACATATTAATGTCAGTGCAGAGGAAAGCTTGAACAGTAATGGAGCTATGATTCACTCAGGTTCAGTACCTTCTGTGGCCTGATAGTCTGCACAGGAGCTCCGACCGATGCAATCGGTCCCTTTTGCAGGGGTGTTCTGGGAAGCTATGAAGTGTAAGGCTTACCAGCAGTAACACCGGTTTGTCAGATGTAAAAAGTACGTACATGAATATAGATCTGTTTCGGACCTATAGCTTTTCCCTACGATTGCAGGTGCTACCACTAGAGCCGCAGAACTGCGTACGCAGTGACTCTGGTGCTGTCCTGCTCTTAAGATCTCTTGCCAATGTATTCTGCCTGCAGTTGACAGCAAAACCTACAAATACCTCCAGATTACTGCAGTCACATCCTAAATCCTTTCCTGTATGTTCATGGCCATGCACAGATCCACTCTGCAATCCAGAGATGTGACTGCAGCTTGTGCAAGTGCATCTGGACTAGCTTTAAGCTACCAAGCTCGGTAGCAATAGCAGTGTCTGTAAAGCAGTGAGAAGCTCAGCACAAGTTAGTCTGAATATTTACTCAGGATCCTCAGAAAGTTTTTCAGCCTGTGCTGAATCTGGTGTATCTGCAGATCCATGGTTTATCGATATAGTCACTAGGTAGTTCAAGGCTAGGCAGGTGTGACTGTTAGTTGTGATAACACCTTTGGACTGCAGCATAAATATCTTCTTAGTTGGCGTCATCTTCCCTATTATGGTCAGTCAGGTTCAGCCGGTCATTCCAAAGTCCATCCCAAGGGACATGAGCCAAGAGACAAGTGTCTTCTCTGTGCGAGAGTTTAGAGCATGCAGTCCCCAGGGCTATAGAAAAGTATTTGTTGAGGAGGTGTATGAACTCAGTAATATATGCAGTATTTCTCAACTCTCCACCCCTTCTGCAGCTGCTGAGTCATTTTAGTTTGGTTTAGCCAGGATGTACACTTTCAGTACTCTCTAGTTTTCTTCTTTGCCTTAAGTGATATCCAGTTTTGCTGTACAGACCTCAAATAAGGGAAAACTGCAACATTACCAGAATTTTCTGAGCTCTCATCTGCACGGGGAACCAGACAAGGTGACATCGTGTTTCTCGGCTGTCTCTGCGTAGTACTCGGGATAACCCTCCAGCGACTGTAGCTTTTTGATATGACGGTGTTGATGTTATCCTGCTGTAGCTGTACAGATGCTCCATGCTGATGAGATGCCATTTCTCTTGGCTCGTATCTCTCTGGGCCATGTACAAGCCCTTTGCCTCACTCTGCTCTTAGGTAGGGACAGTGAGCGCAGAACTGTTGCGATGTTCCCTCAATTCCCTTGAAATTCAATGTTTTTGTTACGAAGCACTCCAAAGAGCTGGGCTGGAGAACAGGCAGGACAGGCAGTGGTGTCCTGCTGCCTCTGTCTTGAAGAACCCCAGCTTTTTGCTGCATTTTCCTTGAACGGTGGACGGGAGAAGTTCCAGCTGCAACGGTCAAACAGCAGTTGAAATATACTGCCCTTTTGAACCTGGCATCTGACTTGGCTGCCATGTGCACTGTGTAATCTTTAACTGAGGTCAGAGAGGAGCTCTCTGTGGCTGCCATAAACATCTTGGAGAGGAGCAGACGTTTAGAGCTGCCTATGCCCTGGTAAAATGAGGCTTGGTGGTTAGCAGCAGAGGGTCATTGTCCAGGTGAGTGTGTGCAGACGCACACGGAGATGTCTCAGGACTGTGGGTGAGGCAGGCTGGCCGCCTAACTATATCTAGCTATGCCTGTAGGCAGAGAAGAGCCTTAAAAGCTCAATCTTGCAGAGAAAAATTGAGTAAATTTATGGAGACTTATGGAGTAGAGAGCTTTCTTTCAGAGTCATCTGTTAAAGTGAAGAACCCATTCAGACAGAACTCATAAACTACTTTAAATGGGAACTTAGGATGTGATTTCTTAATTGTCTTGCTCCTCTTCAAAAGTGGATAGACAGACCTGAAAAGGATTGGAGTTTGCTGGCTCTCTGTAATGATGGCTGAGGGAGAAAACATCTTCATGATAAAGTAATGTACTTGAGCAGTCTACTGGTAGTTGAAAAGGAGCCTCCATAATTTTAAAGAATAACCTGAGACGCCCTTTGGGAATTGTCTGACCAGAGGATGAGCACAGAAGAGGCACTGGGGACTTCTGATACAAACGGCTGTGAGAACAACAAGTGTGGAAACAACCAAGTGGGGTACGTAGATTTTGCTGTTGGTAAGAGCAAATATTAATCCCACTTGTTTCAGGGACAGCTTGTAAAGTCTCTTCCGTATTAGTCTTGCTGCTGAATATACTTCCAGAAAATACTGTGTTTCAGGGACTGGGTTTCTCAGTAGGTTTTCTCTTTTGAGAGTTTATACTGAATGCTCTGAAATTGTGAGAGCAATCTCAACAGCTGGTGTGTGGGTTCCATGCTCTGGTTTCATTCATTCACCCACTAACCCCGTACGGTGACAGCACACTGTCCAAGAGCCAAATGCTATTTCTTCCGCCATTCCCAATATCCTGACAAATGCGGGGAGCCGACGCTCTGCAAGCCCAGGAACACTGGAGGTGTATGTGTATTTGTTTTTCATGGTATGTACCAGCCAGTAACTCCAAACAGAGAGCAGGAAATGTAGCAGGTTGGTAGCAGAAAGACCAACCGTCCCAGTGTTCGTATGGCATCTGAGGACATCGATCAATGAAGAAGAATGAGCTATTTAAAGGGGGTGGGGGGGAAATCATATTCACATTTCATGAAAGGAGTTTGAAAAACACCTGCTCAACAGAGCGGGTGACTTGGGCCAAGGTTTAAAATACTTCACAATCAGCACAAGAAACAGAGGGTGTGTGTGACCCTGACAGACACTGTTAGTCAAAGAAGAAATTATCTTATGCCGAGGCGCAGGTGCGCCTGTTAGATGACCCACGCTGACACATAATTGATGCACATTCCTTTCATTACCTTTTTTTCCCCCTTGCATAGTTTACATACTGAAAAATACAAAATTGAGTGATAAAAATCACTCAGCCAATAAGTGAACATCCAAAATTCTGTAAATTAGGCCAGCCAGGAATGTTTGCTGTTTATATAAGGATGTATGATAAAAATATATTACGGACTGAATTTTTGTGCTTGTCTCACATAACATACAGAGGTTTATCTTGAAATACTTTTTACTTGCTATTCCTACATTTATTTCTGAGTTTATTATCTAAGCATTTTTTTTTTTATTTGGGAAGTGGAGCCTTCATTGTAAACAACCTTTCTGTGTAAGTTTTTTTTGACAGCTAATTAGGTCTGTGAAGTTGCAACTTCATGGGACATATTTATTAGGTACTTCCAGATGTAAATGGGAAAGAAAAAGCAGATGAAGCAATGATTTTTTTTTTTCTTTCTTTCTTAAGAAATCACAAAATTATCAGGATTTTTTGAGAGGCACAATACTTGCCATGTTTTGGACACCACCTAGAAACCTCTCAGTGCACAACTTTGAAAATAGCTAGAGCCTCTTAGAAAAACAGATGCTTATTTTATCCTATAGACCAAACAAAATAATTTTCAGGTTTTAAGTATGTGATAATGGCAGAGAAGGAAAATACAGAAAATTATGAACACATCTCGAACTCTAGTGAGGTACTGGAGAAAGGATGGTAATACCTTTTCATATTTCCATGTCTCACTCTTGCCTGAGCAACCAGGGAAAGCGTTCCTAATCCTCTGCAGTTTCCCGTATCACGGGTCAGCGGAGTGTTGGCTGGTAACGTGATTATGGCTCTTTTCCTTTTCCCAACTAAGAGAAACAAGACATGAAAGAGAAAGATTGAATGAAGACCAAAACAACCAGTACTAATCATTTTTCCCCCAAACGGATGAACACTTGCTGCATAATTGCAGTTATGTTCAAGGCCATCAGCATTACTACACTGTGAAAATGTCAGAGTTTCCAGGTGGCTCTGGTTTATGGGATGTTTTGCCCGATTTCTCTCTACAAGGCCATTTTCTGAGCACATGGGTTTATACAGCTTTTAATGCGATGTTCAGCCAGTGCTGCTTCACAACTGACTCAGTCAGCACTTTGGCTGATTGATAACTCCTTTTTTTGTTGGATTGCGCTCTATTAAATAATACTGAAAGGTTAGTATATAACTTCAACCCTCATTGATTTTCTGTTAAATGAAAGTGAGTTAACTCCTTTTAGCCAACTGTGGTTGGAAAAATAAAAATTCTTCCACCATCAACCATAATTTCAGATGTGTCTTCAGAACGCTTCACCTGAAAAAAGGTTTTAAAATCTATGATTTGCATGTTACGATTAAAAAAAGAACTCCACTGAGGAGGTAGTGCTGGATGCTTGTCACCTCTCTGAAGTTACTGAGGCTGAAGAGGGTTATTTATACTCCACACAAAACTAGGGTCTTAGAAAGTGGAGCTGAGCACTTGCAACTCCAGCTGAAGTAAACGGCAGCTGAGGCTAAACACTTTGAGATATCAAGCTTTTGACCTTTAATGTACACAGGTCCTTTTTAGCAATTGCATTAATTTCAACAGTTCTGAAGAAAACGGCCACAGAACAAACAGCTGAAGCAGAGAGACAAACCCTCCTCCTTTTTAAGGCTTAATGAATCAACAAAAAAAAAAAGGTTGGTTCTCAATTCCAAATGTAATTTTCTCCCCTTTTAAAGTATGTTTTATATACTTGAATAAAGATGAAGAAAATTACAATCCGATTGAAGGTGCCCAGCTCTGTTTGAGCTGTCTTGGCTGCTGCTTTCATTTAAAGCGACATCACTGGTTTTGAACTTGCACCCTTTAAAAACTGAGCGAGCGAAGAAATTGAATTAAGTTGTGCCTCTGGGATTTGAGGTAAGTTCAGAATGTTTTTTTCAAATAGCACATTAGTTCCACAGCTCTATTATAAAACTAAATGATGGATAACTTGTTTTGATGTTGTAACACATGGCCCCCAATCTTCAGCGATGTCTGTACATCGCTTTGTGCACGAGTCATCCTACTGAACTTCACAGGGCTATTCCCGTGCTTGACGTGAAGCGTGTATGCAAATCTTTGCAAGACTGGAACCTAATGTGATTATAATAAGCCAATTCCAGTGCGAAGCTGAGTATGAAGTTTCAAAACAGGTGAAAAATGAAAGAGTTTGCAAAAGTTTGTCATATTTAGAAAAAAAAAAAAAGACGGACCAAAAGTGCTAGGAAAAAAAAATGCCAGTAAAACCTGCTCTTAAAATTAAGTTCTCACATAAAGAAGGAAAATGAGATAATGAAGTTGCTCATCAGTTATTGAAATGATTTTATTTGCTGTTTAACTGTCTTCCCAACACTCAACGCGGAAGCAGAAACAATAGTTTGGGGGTTTTTTTAATTTGTTTTATCCTTCAGGGATAGGATCGTGCTGTTGCGTAGCTGTTCTTTGGGGTTAGGTGAGATCCTGTGTAAATCAATGAGAGTATTGGGACTGTATTTCTAACTCTTTGATAGGTTATTTTTCATGCAGGACAAGAACAGAATATATTATTATTTATTTTCGAGTTCTGATACATTAACAGTAGGTTCTTTAAAAAGTATACACAGAAAGGAGTACTTAAGAGGTTGACATGTAAGACCGTTCAGCGTTAAGGAACATGTTTACCCATGCGTTTAAGGCTTCCAACAAGGTCTGGTCCAAGCCGAGTACTTTGCAAAACAGACTTGTCACAGGCTCTTTGGCTGCTCTCAGATTCCACACTTAACATACGTTAAGAGACAAAAGATCTATAGTTGGACTGTAAATGAGGGGAAATAGCATTCATTTTTTCCTTTGAAAACAGTTAATTCTATAAATTTAGATGGTAATATTATGCAATATTCTGCACGATCTGAGTGGGAGGTAGAGCACACATATGCCCAAGTATGTGGTACGCTCTATAAAAAATAAGCGTAGGAGCCTCTGCAGTTCCTATCTCACCACTTATCTCAGTTGCAAACACAACTTCTCCCTTCCTCGTTCCTCTCCGTCCCTCGTCCCTCGCTCGCTGTCCTTCCACCCTGTCACACCTCCGCAGGTTAGGTGGCCATCTGAACCTGAAATATCAGACTAAAAAATAAATACGGGTTCTTGTTATTCCCACCGTTTGATGTTGCTTGTTTGGGCTAGGTGGCAGAGACAGGGCTACAGGCTCTCAGGGGGGGCAGCCGGGTTGCACGCTGGCAATGCTCCCATGCATTTTGGGGGACCCCATGCCTCCTGCAAAAAAGCGGGTGCAGGATGAAGACACCCCAGTGAACCTGGGGCAGAAATCCAAGCTGCTCATCTCCAGGGGCCTGGGGGCTCCCGGGGGCAAGGCACCGGCCTAGGAAGGGACCCCCGCAGCTGTACCCCAACCCCCAGAAAGGCGGCGAAGCGCTGGGGGGGGGGGGCAGTCCCCCCGGAGCGCGGTGCAGCGGCCGGCCGGGAGCCTCAGGGTTTGGGCACACGGCTGGGCTGGCTCGGAGGCGGACGGTGTCCGATGGGGTTTCGAGAAGACGGTTTCTTTAAACGGCGATGCTTTAAAAATTCCCGGTGAGGGAGGTATAACACGCCGAAGAGCAGACGGGAAAAAGTACCGGGAGCGTGGAGAGGTGCGACCTGAAAGTGCCCGTGTGAGAGAGTAAGGTCCCGATTCCGCAGCACCGGCAGCTGGAACTTGTAAGGCACCGGGTTTTGCCGGGGTAGAGTGGGTCGAGACCGTGTGGCCTGGTGTTTTGCACAGCCCGGTGAAGGCAGCGGGAAAGTTGCGAGGTGCGTATTGACGTAAACTATTCAGACTTGTGCAAGAACAACTTTTTATCCCGTTAAGATGTTCGGAGAGAGAAAACAACAAAAAAAATTGCTTTAAACCTAGGCATATTACTATTAAACTATGAAGGAAAAGAGCATAATTCTGTCTTCTGGGGGGTATTTTTGTTATCGGAGTAGTTGAAAGATGAAATGCATCTTGCCTTTGCCTGTCTGCCTACGCTGCCCATCGGTAAGGTAGCAGGTAAAGTATTCACAAAGCAAATTTTAAGGCTGGAGATTTACAAGCGAAATAGAAGTTTGCATGTGAAAAGGAAGCCCTATTCCAGTATGTTATGTATTATGCATCTGAAGCCCGCGAGAGTCCTCGCTGCTGTGGACTTGGGAGATCAAACTCGACGCTGATGATTCAGACAGTAGGGTGATTCCTGGGTGGTGCCCGCAGCCGAGCTTGTCCTTTTATTCTGTTGCTTTGGGATTTTTTTGTGGCGTAGAGAGAGTGCAGATGTTGAACTGCTCCTCTGTTAGGACTCTTTTGAAATCACAGTGGATCTTTCGAGAGATTCCCATAGTGGGAAGGACGTCCAAATATTAAATGGCTTTCACCCAAGAAGCAATCAGCAAAGCTGCCGGCCCCACATGCAGGAGATTTTTCTACAATGTCGCCTCAGTATTGTCATCTTCTCCTGCCGCACTGAGGGTGGTTTCAGGTCCCCTCAGAGCCACAAGGGTGCAATGCCCATGGATTTCTTTTTTTCTTTACGCTCATCCCCGTGCTGCAGCCAAAATTGCATTTCTGCAGTTCAGCATTTCAAGTTTTCTTGACTCCCTAACTGAGTGAGGGCAGTTGTGAGCGCCTGAACAGGCTGATGTCTAATTACTGCAAAAAAAGAAGTAGGAGATTCAGGGAGCCTATTAGCTTCTTCACAGCTGTGCAAGAGGAAATCATGCAAGTCTTTGCCCTGGACATCATCTAGAATTAGAACGGGGAGCTCATGCCGGAGGGTTGGGAAATCCATGACTGTTTGGACACGTGTGAAAATGGACTGGATGTATGTATTTGAGACTTCCCTGTAGCTCAAAGGGAGGGTGCCTCTGCCTTGCTGAGATCCGTGCGCTCTTCAGAGACATCGCTAGTTTGCCTGTCATGCCTTTGCAGAGGCAAGGGATAAAGCAAAATCATTGTGAAAAAAGGAATTGAAACATTGTGCTTATCCCCCAACTCAAGTCTGCCATTCTTGCTGTAAGTGAGGATCCCCTGCTCTAAATTCTTGCTTTGAAAAATAGTTAACGAGGCATTTTGCGCAGAGGCTACCTGTAAACTAGTACTTCCAAGAAGGAAAATGAATCGGGAAGAGCGTCTTAAATCAACACAGAGTGCGGTCCAGCCAGCTCACCAAACCTACTGCTCATCTTGAGGCTGGAGTCTGCAAAATTCAGACCTTGCTTATCTGTCTTACACGTCTTGGCCTGATGTATTTCCAGAGCGAGTGCCGTGGTGAGCTCTCCTCGTTCGAAGAGGAAGCGGGCTGAATCGCTGATTCTGTAGATTGATAAGCAGCGCGTTTTTAATCTGGCTTTGTAAGGGTTAGGTGAGTTTTACTGGTGGTCTGGGAGCTTTGGTTTTTTTTTTTTAACTCCGAAGATGATGCAGGGGGGTCCTCAGTAAAAAGGGAAAAGAGGCGTCTGCTTTTTGTCAGTAGAACTGTCAGTCCATACTGCTTGAATGGGGCGGCACTGGTGAGGGAGGTCGTGAGACAGCAAGCTCAAGGATGCCACCTCGCACATCTTACTCAGAGACTTGCAGCCAATGACATTCTCCAAACTTTGTGCATTTTGGGGTGCTCGCTCTTACTGGCCCAAATATCGGTAGACTCAAGACAGGAAATCCTGAGTGTTACTTTAAGTGAGAGTTAGGTCTAGATCATCTCTAGTGCTCCCTCCCAACCAGCGTTCTGGTAAACAAATTTATACTTGCAATCTTTATGTCCTGGTTTCAGTACTAGATTTTTGCATTTCCCTTAGCGTAGCTTGGTGGATGGCTCGTGCCCCCATCTCCTTGCCTTTGCAGCAAAAGCTTGCTGTGATGGAACACTGGCATCCTTCAAGTTAATTCCTGCCATGCTAACCTCAGCCTGCAGCAGAGAAAATTACTTGGGTGGCACATCAGCTCTGCAGCATGCCGGGCTGCTGCCTGCAAGGGGTGGGGGGGTTAGCCAGAATTGCATGGGGCAGAGTTAAACGTGACGGCTTGAATGTGTAGCAGGATTGCTGCGTGGTTGTCGTCATGATGGTGTAATTTAATTTCTTGTTGCCATAATGATAATTTAATTTATCTGAAGCCGTGTCCCTGTGTTGTGAAGCCTTGTAGTTTATTTAGGCAACATTTAGGTTAAAACACAATATAACAAATGGAAATGAGGGACTGAGGGCTAAAGGGGTGGATGGAGTTTTCAGCAATAAACTGACACGGTTTCTTCTTTGTCAGCATACGTACGAACCTACAGGTTTTCTAATTTCCAAGTCTGTTTGCTAACATTGTTTGAGGGATGAGAGGAGAACGAAACCAGGACAAAAATTATGTGCTATGTAAAATTATGTAAAAAAATATGTAAAAAAATATGTAAAAACATACATGTAGGTGTCTATATAAACCAGCGAGAATATGGCCCTTGGCACGAGCACCCCCAGGTAGAGCCTGGGAGACGCTTTGCTCCGTGCGGTTTCCTGCGGGTGAGTAAGTGCCAGCCTCGTCAGACCAGTCGGAGAAATGAATCCTGGAGAAAATCATGAAGGTGTCCTACGCGGAGTCTCGGTTACTGAATGCAAAGGCTGTGATTTCCACCCAAACCTACTTCAACTTTTGCGCTTTTAAGGAAGAAGTGATAGTATTGAACAAGCCAAACTGCACGTCGTTGAGAGCTGGGTATGCTTGCACATGGGGCAGTATCTTGAGCCATACCTGAAAGTCAGCTAATATAATTATTGAGCTAGTAATGTGCATTTCCTGCGGCAAATAATGCCTAAGAAGAGAATATACAGTGCCAATGTGTAATTTTTCGAGTGGTCTTCGCAGTACGGTACACGTGAGGCTGTGTTTGAAATTGCAAGGGTAGGGCTCATCCTTGTGAAGTTTGAATCAGGGGCAGGTACTTCATGAGCTGCCTAAAGACTTATTTGGGGATGGCAA